>OZ059796.1:11221743-11622773 GCA_964057025.1 Standfussiana lucernea
AATGTGTAGTTCTTCCAAAATAACGTCTTATTTGTATTCATAATACGAACGCAACTGGTGTGTTCGTCTTAGTATTCCCAAAACACTATACATTGTCGATTTAGAACTGATATCAATTTGTAGTTAATCACGCGAGGAGAATATTAAACGCAACGTACACGCAATAAATTTGAGTGAAAAAACGTTGCATATGTACATAAACACGATAGGTTAACGATTTGTTTTTTTTTTTATTACGATTATTAATATTTATTGTCGGTAGGGAGTTGAGTTCGAACGATCTGACAAGTTAAAAACAAATGACTGTCTGGTCTAGAAGAAAGAAACTTGTTCTATGTAAAATAATGGGCCGAGTTCAAAAGGAACATGACGTGTATCTATTTTCTTGACAACTTAATATAAAAGAATTTTCTTTTATGCCACTTGAGAATGAAAGGCATTATAAGTGATACTTACAGAAACTTCATTATACGAGTACGTATTTCAGTCAGCTCTTTATCATTATTATATTATTGGCACTTAATTTAACTCTTTATTTTCTCCATTTTTGTCGACTTTTCTTTACATCTTTTTTGTTAAAAGTTAACATACATAAAAATATCACGCTCGTAATCCCTGATGGGTTAGGCACAGGTGCACCTAATAGTACACCCACATTTCGCCAGTTTTGTTTTAAGTCCCATATAATAAGGAGCGAGCCTATTGCCATCAACCGGGCCCCAATGCAGACTCCGAGGCTGCTACTGAGAAATTGCAAATGGAAAAACCCAATAACACTTTGCACTTTGTCTTTGTGAAAAGAGCAGCTTTTTTTCTTGCTAAGTAGGTATCAGTATGAAAATCAGCCAATACCTTAGCACTACTAATAGTGCAACCAGCTTCTACGTAATTTAGATAAAGCAGATCCTAAGTATGTCTATGAATATGTATGCCAAGATAATCTAGATAAAGTCGACGCCGGCATCCATCAGTTCCAGCTATCAGTAATTTAAGCATTGCTGTTTGTATGTTTGTGATACAAGTCTCATATCTTCCGGGGTAAGTAGAAGTAACCTGTCAAGTTGTGACAGACTTTATTGACAATTAACAATATTTTAAAACAGTTGTTTCAGTTTTGGTGTACAATAAAGTATTTTTTTTCTATTCTTTTGACTCCTTACAACTGTAGTCTTATTCAAGACGATTATATAGCTTTGACGGTCGACTTAATAAACCAGGGCCATGAAATGTTTCTTGGCAAAATAGGCTAAAATGCGATTAAATATTTTATCATATATAATGATATTTCATATATAACTTTATTTTAAATACCTCCACGACCCCCGAGATATTCAACGCATCCATCAGCACAATGTTTTGTGCGCGTTACAGTGAGTCATAGCGTAAAACGTTTCCAGAAATTGTTTTTTTGCATCTTGTTCCTTAGTTTAATGTAAAGAATGCTTGGTTGACGGCTTCGTGAAGAGTCCGTTTACATCCTGTAATAAATATGCCTTTTCATCTGATTCTTCTTATTTATCGTGGTGGTCAGTGCCTAACCTGGTGTCAGATTTTTTATGCCGCCCATGGGCCTATGACTTGGCTTTACATGCCGTTGAGAAATATCTCTCAGGCATGCTGGTTTACTCACGATGTTTTCCTTCACCGAAGCAAGTGATAATTATACAATACGCACAGGAACCAGAAAACTCAGCGGTGCGATGTCTTGGGTTCGAACTCGAGACCTATGACTTGGCAGTCCGACGGACACACCACTAGACTATCCTTACTACTTTCGTCTGATGAATTAGGTACTGAAATTAGTACCTACACCATTTTTTTATTTATGTGTAGCGGGAATGACAAAACACAAAACAACCGCCTTAGTCTCCCTCCAATCACTAATTACCTTAAGTAACATGTCCACCTGTCACATTACTCAGTAATCGGCACAAAAGTAACATGTGTAGTACTAAGTTACGCCGCACGGGGGCGCCGTCGTCTTCGGAGACATCGCACCGGTATATCGATGCTTTGAACACCGCCGCGAATTATCACAGGCTGTAAACACACTGAGGTCAAAAGAGAATCTTCTTGATATTAAAAAGAAAAAGGAGGTTTCTCCTGGTTCGAGGAGGCTCGGGAAAAGAGCTCATGAAATAAATTGGGGGATACCTTTTGGCCGGCATTGGAACAGCACGGGCTAACAATAAAAAAGGGGGAGGAAGTCTTTGAGAAGACTAGGTAAACAATGATTTAGGAGTCTTAAGTGAGTAGTAACTAAATGCACTCATTTAACCAATATTTTTTTTATAATATTTGGTCGAATCACTTTCCAATTCAGCATTCAAACCATGTTCAATGCTGACTGTATTGAGTTAATAATAATTTATGTTAGCTATAAAACTTAAATATATCAACAGTAAGCTTAAAGCTCCCAGTTCAAACAGATTTTTAATCAAATACAATTGTAAAATCAAATAATAGAAACAGTATTGACACCCCATAAACGTTTTGTTCAATATATTTAACAGTTACATCGTAAAAGGAAATTCAATTAACAGCCGATCCAAAGGCGTGTGCGCACACAAGTCATTAATTAAATATTGCGTTCAAAATAAAAAATTCCTAACGTACAAAAATAAATGTAATTAATTACGTGAAGCCAAACACACATTGATGTCACAGACTTTGTTCATAATTAGCATGTTACGGTATGTACACAATGACAAAAACACAGCAGTGTAATCGTTAAACAAGCGAAATTTAACATCGAGTCGACAACTATACGCCTATGTTCTTTATGTTCGGCGCACACATTCGACTAACGGCCGCTGAACACTTATTGTACTCACAAAGTTGTTTGGAATTAATTCAACATGCATCTTGCTAATGATATTTGTATGAATGACTATCGACCATTAGCATACTCAAGCATTGCTAAGTTTTTATTTTAACTCAATATTCGTTTTCGTTTTTGAATATGTTACTGCGCAATCACTGGGCCGTCCCCTGTGTGTCGCGCACCGAATGACAAAGATTCTCGAGTCGCTCTCCGCTGTATCTCGATTGTTTTGCATATCGCGCAACCACTTCTGTGCAGCTGATGCGAGGCAAATTAATGATCAAATGGAATCCCGCCACTGCCCGGTTTACTTGAACTTCCGACGTGCGCCGGACAAACGAAGAATGCACCTAACAAAACGCACTTTGAACTTTATGCCGCCGACACATGAAAAAGTTGACAAAGCCTAAGTACGAAATAACTTTGGTATCATAATTCAATTATGGCGTCCTTGGCCAGTGTGCGGCCGTCTCGTCCATCAATCACACTTTCAACTGTATCAAGCTTTTTTGCCGCTTGCGCCATCACCACGTCTCTTTAAGAGACCGCCGAACAGACTGCCATAATTTGTCAAACTTTTTTATTCAATTAATTAAATTTATCAAACTTTTTTATTCAATAAATTAATTAGACCGAGCCGAGACGAGCGCGTACGGCGTAGCGCACTGAGGAAATATTAACATACTCCATGATTGTGTATCTAAGAACTGAATGTCATTAACCATTTCCTGCACAAGAGTTTCGAGTGTCCATCTTTCAAGTCGGTATTGAATAAATATTGTTCAACAAGTTGCCAAGTGACATTTTGTTGCGCTGTCGCTTCGGACGGCTCCCCCTCCCACGTCATCTCACGATGTCCACTCTCAACGTGAACAATTTATTTCCAATGCATTTTATGCAAAACATGACAATTAAAATTGTTTTATGAATTCATAGTCGGATCAAATTAAGATTTCATTTTGATAAGGACGCTACTTTTGTCAACTATATCATTAGGCTTCATCACGTCCAACTAGTTGTTAAGTTACGAGGGGATGCTTCAGTATTAATCTATCGTTTATACGGTAATGGCGGTTTTTACAGTGGCGTTGGTCTTGCACGAACGAAGCAAAGACATATTTAAAAATTATGTCAAGAAAAGAATAACGCCGGCAATTTAAAATTTATTACAGCATCATTGATTCATCATTCATACGGGTATAACAAGTAGAGCTCACAAAACAATTTCAGGTATCAATAAATTTCGAACAATAAAAATTAAGAAAGATGAGGATATAATGGTAAGTGGCGCCGAACTTCTTATCTCTAGTCTCATTGAATTTATGAGAATCAGGTTAAAGTGCTGCACTTTTTTTTTAAATTCATAACATTCCGACAAAAGCTGCGAAGCAAATGTTTTGAAGTAAGAGGACATAAAGAGAAATAATACAGTCCTCATGCATGTTTCAAAGAATAACACAAAAGCGCATAACTGCCAATTTTCTACATATGAAAGTGAAGCACAAAAGCTTTAAAATACTCCGAGAACTGACTCATAAAATCTTCCGAAAGGCAGACCGATACGTAAAGCGGCCGTCAAAACTTTAGGGAGTTAAAATGAAGACATAAAGAATAATGGAGGTTCGCAAAAGCAAGTGTTAATTTCCTACAAACATTAACAGGGCCATCTTAACAGCACATCGGTGCTTCACATACCGACGGACAAACCCCTATTGTCAGTTGTGCTATTCGTGTCATGGACATAGTTATGCTGGGCACAGCAAACGTAGCTATTGTCAGGTACAATGTAAATATGAATGGAGACGGTAAAGACTTCCGATTGTTTGAAAAGTTCCTCTGCTACATTATTAGCGGAGACAGTCGAGACGACAAAAAACAAGTGAGTTCATAATAATACTGTGGATGTGGACTTCACTCTCTGATCATTTTAATTTATTCTTTCCCTGTCCATACATGTTTCACTGAGATTGTTTAACGATTGTGTCTACTTCGCGGACAGTGAAAGTGATAAAAATGAAGCTAGGGTAAAGAACCAAAAAGGTATCCAACAACAAACAATAATCATTGCATTATTTGGATTCGATGGAACAGAAGCTACGAGTACAAATTCATTTAAAAGCCTATAAATCTAACCAAACAGACAGAAATGTTGATTGGGTAATGACTGCAAATTAATATATTGTCTTATTTGGACATGGAATGTGGGCCTGACAGAAGGATAAACACATGTTCAAACCAAGCCTAAGGCTAACTGCTCATGTCGTAATCCTTTCATGTCAAATGCAGAAAAATACGGTTCTTAGAATAAAGTTGTCTTACCTCCTCTCTCGATCTTTACATCTCAATATCTCCTAACAACAACAAAAAAGCCCAAAGAATATTTTACTGTAAATTCAGACTTATTTAACATACCCACCGATATCTTTATAGCTTCTGTAACCATAAAATGTTTCGCGAAAAATATATAAACATGATTTATTGTGAAAGTAATGTTTATTATAACATCTTGACTTGCCGCTTTAGAATTCTCACTATGGGCTTTTAAAAGGATGATGGGTATAAGAAAAATAAGGTGAGATAGTGCAGTCGTAGTACTGGCGCCTTTTGTATCTAAAACATTCATTGAAAAGAAAATAAACAATGCTAATGAGAGTTGTCCATCAAATCGTGATAGTTCGGGATCGGTATCTCTGCTTCGTGTTAGCCGGTGAGCTAAATATTCATCTCATAATCATTTATTTATTTCGTGATCATTAACGGATTGATTTTGATATTGATTGCTCACTTCCGCATTGTTCTTGTACGTCTGCTCGTGTTTTGTTTCCAAACAAATTGTTTGATCTTCATCAATATTTGTTTTGAAATACGATCTATTAGTGATCGTGTAATTCTCCCGATTATTGGTTTAGTGTTGTTTGACACGATCACAAATTGTTTTATCGATTTTTGTCTCGAATATTCGTTCTGGTGTTAGATTATTCTTCTCGTGTTTAACAACTTCGTCTTCATGGTTTACGATGCAGCCTACAATAGTGTCTTTATTGAATTTTATTACAGAATCAATTATGCTTCACATCGAACCTGTTGCAACGTCTGGATTGTCCAGGAACTTGTTGCAAACTAATGGCCCTATAGACAATCGTGTGCCCAGAACGGTTTGATTAAAATAATATATTATTTTAAACGCTACCGTAATCTCAGCTCATGTTTCTTCATTAAGACGACCATTTGTTCGGCGGCCGCCAGCTGCCTACTGTGCTAATACGCTTTTAATGGAAAGATGTTATTTTTTCATCTTTGAAATGCCCAGACGCATGTCAGTGGCAGAGAAACTTCTCGAATGATTATCTTCCAAACTTTCCAACTACAAATTTTATGATGCATAAGTAATTTTATAAAGACTTTTCACGGAATTTGAATAATTTTCAATTAATATTTTATTGTAAAACAATAAAAATCGCACCGCTTCCGCCGTTTTGCAATGTATTATTTGGCCATAACTGTCAGAAACGTCACAAACGACATCACGAAGAACAATAATGTGACAGCCATCGCATTCTTAATACATTCAAATCGGAAGTATACAAAAAAAATACAATGCTAACCCAGACCAATTTTTTTTTTTAAATATTCGTTTCAACATACGAAAGGAATGTAATCCGTACAAATTGAACCAATCCCTCAACTACATAAAGAACTTACACAATAATATCAATGGAACGAATTAGTAAAGTCTTTAATAAACTTTCTCTGTTCATATTACAAAATGTCTTTAAATCAGAGACAGGGCGTGTTATCAATTAGCCACTAAGTCTTTAGCA
Organism: Standfussiana lucernea; assembly: GCA_964057025.1. Lineage (NCBI taxonomy): Eukaryota > Metazoa > Arthropoda > Insecta > Lepidoptera > Noctuidae > Standfussiana > Standfussiana lucernea. Next base: position 11,228,389 of record OZ059796.1, read on the forward strand.
TTCATTTGATTCGCGTTATGTCCGATTTAATTGACCGTTTGCTACGCCTTCTAATAAATATTAGAGCGGTGTTTAAGCAATGATAGAACATTCTGATGTATGTTACGAGTATAAACAAAAAAATATATAATAAATGGACAAGTCTGGCAAGTTTATACCGCGGCAAAGAAATCAATATTTTTATAAGTCTTTATTTTTGAATCCTGTCAAATCAGTTTTCAGTCTTTATTTTTTAAACCGATGACTTTCCCTTTTGTTATTTTTATCATAGCAAAAATTCCACTCTGGATCAGATACGTCCAGCCACAAAATTTCCGCGGCAAACATCTGACATTCTCTTTTATCTTAACGATAATCAATTTTACATAATTTACAGTAAATTATTACTCTCCTGGGGAATGTAATATAAATACAAAAAAATAGATAATTACAAGTATATACGGAACAGTACGAATTACTTAATTTTTATAACTCATCAAAAATAATTACTACGAAACAGAAGTGCTTAAATGTCATAATTTTAAGGATGTCTACACAGGCGTTCTGTTCTTTGCAATTACTTTTTTTGCGTTCCGTTTAGTTATAGCAGAATTATCTTTACGTTTTCATACTGAGGAGGTCATTTAACCTAACTATTGGTTTAGAAGCAATCTACAAAGTGAAATAGCCATGCTTAACATTATAAGTTGTGATATGAATGTGTCTGAACCATCCTCTTATCCACTTGAATAAAAATATAAATTCCATTAAAAAACAACTGCTACAAGATAATTGAATTTCGCGCTTAATCAGCAAAATGAAGCTACAACAGTAAACGCGACCCTCAGACATAGACGCAACATTCCAAAAAAAAAAAGCTGAGCAACGCAAAAAGTTTATAGTGTGTAAAAGGCTTAAACAGATCAGATACAACGTTATTGCTCCCAGATAAAATCTTTTTCTTTCGTTTCATAAAAATTGTTCAATGTTGTAAACATCTTACAAACTCGCGATTACTTTAATTGTAAACTCCAGAGGTATAAACCAAGTATTTTATTATCATTAAAAGCGACACTTTTGCTTGCAGTAGACACGTCGATTACAAATTGACTGCCTATGTTCTTTTTGTCGCAATGACCGTATAAGGAATGTAGTGTTGGTTTATTAAGACATTGAAGTGGACTGTGGTATTGGTGTTGCTATAAATTTGGTTCGCTATAAAGTTTTAGTTTAAAAGTCTTATAGCTTCTATAAAAAGGGGAAGGGACACCGACGGTAAAACTTATACCACGTATTAAGTATGTACGTCATTCTGAACCAAACAGAACTTTTTCATTGGTATTTTTTTTAAAAGAGCAGATCTTTCATACATTTTGCCCGTGTAGGTATTGCAGTTTTGTAGGAAACAGTTGTTTTTCCAGAATGATGTATTGAATACGTAGTAACCGTTTTGGCGTGGGTGTCCTTTTGACCCCGTATTTATTTATAAATGAATTTTATTTATTTATTTATTAGCTTACACAACAGAATATTGGCATGTATAACAGCGGGCCCCAAACTAGGCACAGTCTGTATCTTGGTGACCCAGAAAGTTATGTATGAGTTACAGTTTCATTTTGTAAGACTTTCAAAGAGTCTTTAATATAATGCAAACAATAATTTATAAGCAACCGTTGGAAACTCAATTTCCACCGAATCATACGGCACTAAAGCTCACCGGACTAAGAGAGCTACAATGTGGCACTCCCCTTACAAATACCCAACATCATTGGCCATGTATTCTTGCTAATTGGTACTCACTAGTCTTACGACGTTGAATAAGATACAACGTTGATTTTTATTTCTTCTTTTCCTTTAATGCAATTGATACTGATAATTATTTAAATTGGATGGGATAGCAAGGGCATGTCTCATGCAACGAAACGCTAATGTAAGGTTTCATTTAAATCCTAGATAGTATTGAATCGAACTAAAATGGTGATTTTATAGAAGCTTAGTCACCCTTGGGCGTGGATTAGATAGCGTGACATTTAATTTAGTTTGTAGTTTTCGATATGGGTATTGCCTTTGGCGTCTATGTTACAGCGTTGATTGATGTTGATTGCTGGTTTATCTGTTTTTGGGAGGAAGTTTATTCCGAAACGCTTCTCGTTGCTGAGAAGGGAGAGATGTAGAAGCCTTTCTTTAAAACAATATCTTGAAATCTCTCTTATTCAAAAAATTTAAGCACTTACCTATGCCTCACGGTGTCGGTGTTTAAACATAAAGTTTTACTTATTAAGTGATTCCTAGAATTCATGAACCAGCAAGAAATAAACTGAGCTGTATAAATAGGTCATAAACCCACAAACATAACTATGTATCTACAATCTGGGTCGTAATTCAAAATTTTTAATATTCATACTTGGCATGAAATTTTAAAACGTCTATAAAGAAATATTCACACGACCTCAAAGTACCGACCGTATCGATAAACATCGGCCTGAACTTGAAGTTGTTATGTAAAGCCTAGATCGCCGAATACGATAAAAAGTCTAGCTTAGATCTTAAATCTAGATACGGTGGAAACTTGAGCCCTGGAAACGGGTCAGGGGCTTAACGAAATCGTAGCGGAAAATATGCGGCCCGATGCGGGTGAAGATACGACTGCATGACTGGCTGTGTAACAAAACGACTTTGTTTAACAAATTAGAAAATTGGTTGTGATGGCTGAGTTGAAACAGGTGCGAGGCGTCCTAAGTCAATATGTAAGGTTCAATGATCAGGAGTGAAGCTATTGTTCTTCTTTAACCAGTGTTGCTGCCATGATTTGGTTAATAATGGTACAGAGAAAAAAATTTGAAGCAGGAAATATGACTGTTGCCGGCGACGAAGTTAGCACTAGAATTAGCTAAGACTAAATGGTGGAAAGCAAAGAAACAATTAGCGTTGCCGAGCTGTCTGGGTGAAGTAAACTGAACTGAACATTATGAGCATAAACTCAACTATATGTTTTGTTTTGCTGGCCGGATAAGGGGTAAGGACTCCACAAAACCTAGTGATATTGTGAGTGTGTTTTGCCGGGACTTTGTACCGAGTTCCAGTAAGGCGCATAGCAAAAGACAAAGGAAGAGGGTAGACACTTTTGCCTGCACCTAACTATTTTTTACCATCCACCCGCATTCTCCAGTCGTCCCGCGGTCATGGCGCTTGCAACAGCGTCGAATTAATAATCACGGAAGATATCTCGTAAGTGACAGTATAAGTTCAACTATATTTGTCGAAAATGTGTATATTTTTTTAATGCTATAAAAGGAAACATGAACCGACATAAAATTTTATACTCTGATTGTTCTGTCTCGCATAAAGCAACATTACACTACTCCATAAAATTTCACACCGACATTTAAATCATACCATTGAGCGACAAGAAAATCGAATCGAACCACGAACATTATAATTACGCGGCTTTTAATTTAAATTAACAAACCGTGAGATGATTTTACGGCTATAAATATCAGTAACTATGAACATTGGTTCATTCGTTTATTAGACGAAGATATGGTTATGATCGAAATAAGTAAGTGTGTTGAAACTGCCATAATATAATATAACGTTATGAAAGTGTCCGAATAACGCGTCCGTAATAGAAAATATTGTGGTTATTAAATTAATTGTTGGTAACTATGTCTGGCCACACGGTTTGTGTTTGTAAGTTATGAGAGGTTTTATTGGTGGATTATTAAGGTTGGAGTATGTTTGGATAGATTCTCATAAAACGATTTTCTTCGACGAGACGTAACGAGGTTGTCAGTCATACATAACGTACTACTTACTTACATATGTACCACTTTATCAGTATTGCGCTTGAAAGTAAAAGTGAAAATTTTGCCGTTGCGAGAATCCTAAATCTAAAACCTAAATCATTTTCCGATTTAACTTGTAGATACAGTACTTACTTCCCATTTGTAGGTAGTGAATTTACTTCTGGTATCTCAAACAAGACCTTATCAAGCAGTTCTGAAGTGAGACTGGCCTGAAAATGATCATGCTCAATTATAACTTTATCTAAATCTGATAACAATTTCTCTCATATCAATACTCTCATTACACTTCCACCTTAATTATCACAGCCAATCAATCATCCATAGATAAACATGACACTTCTAGAATTCGAACTTTCAAAAAACTAACACGTTCGAAAATTCAAGTTCTAAATTCCAAAATGGCCACCGTGGTTTAATGTCAAATAAATTTTAATTAAATCGACAGTGTCAAGATGATCGTGTGCCAGTAGTAATTGACAAGGTCTTGATGAATCGTTTCAGCCTCCTTGTTATGTTATAGCTAGAGCCCATCTGTCTTTTCTTGGCACTTTAGCCGTACATTGGAGAGGTTAATTTGATTTTGAATCTATGGGTGATATATCGTAAGGGTTTTCGACATTTCGCTTTCTTTTTACCAATGAACACGTATTGGTTTGTGAAATGGGGTTAATATGTTAGTATAACAACACTTTGTTTGTTTTATTTTATCCATTTTCTAAAAACGAGGTCTTTAGTTTGACCCACCTATATATTATTTTTAGCGATCATTTAAAACTGCAATGCAGGTTCACGATTTGCTTCAAGTTTATAGAAAATAAACAAGTTTTAGATAAATGATTTATAGAAATATGTTTAACATAAATCCAACTTAACCCTAATTCTTTACTTACCTAATCCAAATTCCCACCACATTTTAAAGGCATATTCTAATCTTAACATTTCGGCCTCTACAAAAGCTAATCCGTTTTGATACATCAAACATAAGCTCATAATTTTCTTTTACGACTCTTTATAGAAACATATCAACATTTGTAATAAAACTTTCAATAAATTAATATCCTTCGTATCGTCACATAACGGGACAAAATCAAAATTATAAAGAATGCATTCCTTTATTATCAAAAAGGAATAAAAACAAAGCGAGTGGTTTCTTGGGTTGTATCTCCGAGGCGAGAAGTTGACATTATTCTTCCGTCAGAGCTTTTCAACGAGCAACAAGGATGACATAAAAGAAGATGGGGCAATTTCTTGATAGAAAACATATTTTGTTCACATATTTTGCGTTTTATACTCGTAGTCGAATTGTTGTTCTGTAAATTTTTGTGAATGAACCGTTCAGTCATTAGATGTGTTAATGAATAAACTTGGGGCTTACTCCAAATAATTATTAACGGACTTCAAAAACAGGAGGAGGTTCTCAATTCGGTTGTATTTTTTTTTGTGTTTGTTACCTCATATCTTCGTCATTTATGAACCGATTTGAAAAATTCTTGTTTTATCTGAAAGAATATACTTCCCGATTGGTCCCATTGAAAAAAAAAGTAGATGAAACAAACAATAGTCACCGACTTCCAAAAGTAATGTTATTGTTAAATAACGTAAACAACAATAATAACTGAACTAGTTCCAGTTTATAATTTGTTATATTTAGGTTTTTAATTTGTATAGTTTTCTACTTTGTTTGTTTGTTGTATTGTTGAGATTCACTCAAAAATGCGAATGAAATTACTTGTCTGTAAAATCATGTGATACGTTAATAGGTACAAAATGGTTGATTTCCTCCATTCATTTATAGCTCCGTGTAGCGATCATAGAAACTCGGACAATTTGTCGTGAGACATCAAAGTCCTTGCCCACTTTGTAATATTAATCTCACTATCCCTCATTAAATCAACTATGATACACCTACACAGATTCCTATCAACTTACATTATTTCATCCATTCGTAATAGTCACTTTGAGATAAGAGCAGGATCGTAATAAATGTAACTTAATAAAAATACCTTTAGTCAAGTATTACTATCTCCAAAACGTATTTAAATTAAACAATAAATTAAGTAATTAAGCTACAAAAAATAATATTTTTTTTTATAAAATTACATCAAAAACGTAGAAATCGAATAACAACAGTTAACTTATGAAAATTATGAACCGCTGGGCAGGATACAGCTGCGTTGGAAAAAAGAACACAAGATTCCATAATTAAATTAGCGTGTTGGAAATTAAAAATGGAAAAGAACACACGGGGCGTCCTACCGACCGCTGTGGGGCGCCGCACAGTGGGCTGAAAATAACGTTTCATAGACATACAAATTGATTTTCTAATTTGACCTGTTTCTTTATTGGAATCTGTTAAGACATGCTTGTTATTGATATGTTCTGAGTATGAAGTCATAAACCACAGGAAAAGATACACTTTCGATTTTTTTTCAGAAACTTTGTATGGAGAAAACCATATAATAAGCTATATCTCGGCTGTCGCGTGAGTGCGGGTTATTTTCTTTCACATGATTTTTGCTCTATTTTTTTGCTAATTTTTGATGTATAACACCACCCTCGCAGAAGTGCGATTACTGAGAAAAAAATAATTTAAAAAAATATATTTTTGTTTCCATCTACATTGGCATTATTAACAAATTTTAATTACATATCTCTAAAAATCATAGCATAGCGGTCATATAAAAACTGCACTGCTGTTTAGCTTTCACAATTTTATAATAATAAAAATTATGCGGCTTATATTATAGAAATATGTTTTTACCTAATTTGTTTATGACACACTAATGGGTCTTGAACGACCTTTTTGAAACAATGGATTAATTTTAATCAGTAAGTACCTAATTACCTGCCTATTGTTTTGTTTCAACGAAATCATTAGGCACCTGCGGAATTATGATGGCTCATTAGGAAGATGTCTAATGATTTTTAATCATTACTAAGATTTGCTACTTACATGACTAGTATAAATAGAAGTTTGTTTGCAGTAATCTCTCAGTTCACCTCGATTTATTCTTGTGTAAACATTGATTATAAACGTGGCAATGGAAAGTTTAACTACTTACTTAGACTTGTTTATGATTTTGAAAAGCAGGGGGAAATACAGTGACAGCCTTGGGTTATACAATAGTGTGGTTTCACGTCTGAACTTAAATCTCTCGGATGAAGATAGTCTTACGTTAAAGGAATATTGTCGAAGATTTACTCAAAGTCTAATGACAAAATGGAAACTAGCTCATCGAAAATTAGAAGTTTTTTTAAAGGAATATGAAGACTGGCTTCAGTGTGATATTGATTGGCCAAGTTGCGTTGTAGAACCGAACGCTACAGATGTTGTGGCATCTGAATCTCGTATCACCCTCGAATGCCCGGTCCCTTCCACATCTTCGTCAAGTGAAGCACAGACAAATAAGAAGAGTTTACCTCGAAAACCATTTCAAGATTTAGGAAGTAAACAAAAGAAAAGGAGGACTGAAAGTCATAAAGACTGTGAGTCCAGTGAGCTTGCATACGCTGCTGTGCAAAAGATGAGACAAGAAGGTTTGGAAAACATGGCTTCTGTTATTGAGTTTATGATGAAACACCCAGAAGCTGCTGAAAAGTTAAACGCGATTACAAAAAAATCATGTCCCAAGCATGTTTTCACACCAGAGAAAGCACTTGGTATATTTTTATCGTTAAAATTGTCCAAGTGGCAATATATAACTTTAAGAGAAACAGCCGTTCGGGCAGGTGTGGTAGACTTGTACCCATCATACTACAAATAGGTAGGTAAGTAGGTACTTACTGATTAAAATTAATCTATTGTTTCAAAAAGGTCGTTCAAGACCCATTAGTGTGTCATAAACAAATTAGGTAAAAACATATTTCTATAATATAAGCCGCATAATTTTTATTATTATAAAATTGTGAAAGCTAAACAGCAGTGCAGTTTTTATATGACCGCTATGCTATGATTTTTAGAGATATATGATTAAAATTTGTTAATAAAGCCAATGTAGATGGAAACAAAAATATATTTTTTTTTATTTTTTTTTTTTCTCAGTAATCGCACTTCTGCGAGGATGGTGTTATACATCAAAAATTAGCAAAAAAATAGAGCAAAAATCATGTGAAAGAAAATAACCCGCACTCACGCGACAGCCGAGATATAGCTTATTATATGGTTTTCTCCATACAAAGTTTCTGAAAAAAAATCGAAAGTGTATCTTTTCCTGTGGTTTATGACTTCATACTTAGAACATATCAATAAGAAGCATGTCTTAATAGATTCCAATAAAGAAAAAGGTCAAATTAGAAAAACGATTTGTATGTCTATGAAACGTTATTTTCAGCCCACTGTGCGCCGTCCGCACGACACATACCATAGCGTTTTATACCCATCAAATCGACCGATAATTGAAATGAGTTCCTTGTAAAAAGCAGAAAAACGATTATCCCTGTACCTTTTAAGACGTCCGAGATACACAAATGGACTTTGTATTAGAATTTATGTCACTTAAAAGAGATGATATAAAAACGCGCCGACGGGTTTACACGCAATAAAAATATGGGAACGACGAGAATGCCTTCCCGGTTGTCAATCGAGGGGTTTAATAATCGTAAAATGGTTTTTGATCCACTCATGCCGCGTTGTCGTGTTTGGGAATTTGTCTATGACACTTTGTTTATTGATTGCGTGATTTATTAAAAATAAACTACGTCAATGACCTGATTTTCATGATAAACTGCAGAATAACTACGACTACTTTGAATGGCTATTCTAGAAAAAAACAACTCAATGTTTATGTACACAAGATTTTTTATTGAAAAAATAGCGCGATAAAATTATTAAAATAGGTAAATGATGCACTGTACGTTGGTATCATTTACGAAATGTAGGAAAAAATATACTTCGAGGCCTTTAATTTATATAAATAAAATTAATAACACGCTGTGTTTCAGATGCGTGTGACACATCAATATGCTGATATTGATTTTATGACTTGAAGTGGCAATTACAAACGTAGTTTATCTAAAAATATTAGGTACTCAATGAGCCAGTTTTACGATCAATGGAGTAATATCGACTTAGTTAAACTAAGAAGCTATAAAAAAACGTATAAACGTTCTTTAAAAACCCATAAACTTATATAATTATTGCAACTAGTTACCGCTTTCACGTGAATCGATCATTTTACTAAACACCCTAAATGATTATAATTATCTTTAATTACAGAGACGGTTTCTTGGCGGCCATTTTTCTCGTTTCTTAACTATTTTCTGACAACTAATAACGCGTTAAGGTAATCGGTAGGTAATTTATATGCCGAATTCTTTACGCCCTGAACGATTAACACGATGCTCTCTTTAATATTCATTATATTGCTGTGTAGGCCATTCTGTTTCAACGGAAATGCACACTTCACAAGTTATTGGATCGCCTACACAACAGAGTTTATCAATAACAACACAAACACCCAAAAAAATTAAAAGGATGTGAGCTCTTCAGATAATGTTGTTTGTTTAAAAATAAATAAAAAATTGTAACAATAAAATCTCAATGGATTGTGTTCCTATAAAAATAAAGTTGCTCTACATTTTTATTATAGACGATGAAACTAAAGAGAGTGTGTTTCCCGACAGACAAAAGAACACAGAGAAATTAATCATTTAACAAACTGGCCACCGACTCAAATTGTCCGTGTATTAAAATCACAGCTGTCATTCTTTGACAGATATGAATTAACGTAGTGTGTCAATTTGATGAAAGGTCAAATTCCCTGGCTGTACTTAAACGCTCTCTTCTCTTGGGTATCCAGATGAATGCAGCAGCATTTTGCATCATAACCATGCCATGGTCTAACCTATACCCCAAGAACAGTTAATTAGAGGTCTAGTTCAGTTTAAAGTGTTCCGCGAAGTACGTTTACGACTTGATAATTATAAGGTTTTTCTTTTCAAGGACCAGAGCTCTGGTTTAGTTATTCGTACCCTCTTTTATTATTTGTAGGTCAAATCATAATTTGGACAAAGTTAACGCGTTATGTCTTGCAAGATTAAGGATTTAACCCAATTCTTTGAGCAAAGCCTAGAAGATTATGGTGAAGATGGTTCAGAAAAGACGTTCGTCGTGCATAGCTAATCCTTCATAATTTATTAAATTCTGACCTAAAATATAATACTTAAATACGTAACATCCTGCCTAATTCCTTGCGTCAGACGGCCGACACAACAACTACAACTGTGAACCTCTAGAATCTTGATGGAAAAGCCCAATAACACTTTACCCGACTTGAAAATAGACCCCAGGACCTGTTCAGCAGTATAACTGGCAAACCAAAAGACCAACGAGGGAGTCTAGAATGTAATACCTATTACTTGCTACAGTAAAAAGATTGACTAATAGAGTCAACCCTAAACACCTTTTTGGATTCAAATTGCATTGCATAATGACTATCGCGAGCTGTCTAGTTCATCATCATCATCTGCCAAGCCTTTTCCCAACTATGTTGGGGTCGGCTTCCAGTCTAACCAGATGCAGCTGAATACCACTATTTTACATGGAGCGACTGCCTATCTGACCTCCACAACCTAGTTAGTACTGAGTTGTCTAGTTCAATGTAGTATAAATAAAATACCTTTACCACAATGTTGTCCTAACCCAAATGTTGACTGGTAGAGGATGCCTTATGGCATTATGTCCGCCTATGTACCATTATTGTACATGAAGTTTAAATAAATAAATAAAATCAGGTACACCCCAGATCTTCCACAGCCGTACAGTATACGTTATTTGTAAGCAATCTATCCTACATAGTTGTACCCAAAAAAGGCATAAAAAGCCGATATAATTAAAAACCTTTAGCGCTGCATATATTTCACGAATAATCGAGATAAGCTGATGGTCGCGGTTAATAAGACATCAACAGTTTATGGTATAAAATCTTGCCTCCGAGTTAATATAACCTATTCATTAAAAACACTTGCGCCATGTAAAAATACTGCAGTTAGGGTGTGGTGTAAGGGATGAGCGGGAAGCGGGGAGCGCGACATTTATACGAAAATGTAAGATGTGAAAAATTGATGTAATGATTTATTGTCTTCAGTTTTTGTTCGTAGATATTTGATTGCTTTTATGATCAGAATAACGTGAATTATTAAATAAATCACCCGTTGGTTATTTGATTATTATTTATCTAGTCGTAAAATCAAAAAGAAATCCCCTGGATTTAGGATTAAGAAGTCGACCTACATAATTAACTCAATATTTAAAATGCCATTGTTAAAGTTTTAAAAAGAAAACTAAAATTAAAAAAAAAAATTAAAATTAAATTAAAATTAAAGTATATTCCTACATTTTCGAAAGTAGTATTCTTAATTTATTTTTTTGTACCCTATCACAATTTTGTCCTATTTAACCCAAAGGTTGACTGGTAGAGAATGCCTTGTGGCATTAAGTCCGCCTATGTACCACTATTGTACATGAAGTTTAAATAAATAAATAAATAAAATTAGGTAGCGAAACAAAAGCTTTTGTAATATCCAATACAATTCACACCTAAACGTCTAAACGTAGCATCAATTTTAATCAAATTATTCATGCATTTACAGAAGCTTCCATTTGTTTAAGATGGCCATCAAATCATCGTATAGACATAAAAAGTGACCTTTTAGACCCAACCCAATAGTTTGAAGCTTGTTTTGAAATAAGACATCAATCCCAATCATTATTCGGCAACAAAATGCAGTGAAGACAAAGCTCACGGTAATAATTTGAGTGATTCTACACTTTATTGTCAAGAAACAACTTTAAATTTTAATGCAGTGGTCGCTTACATAAATATAGTAGATATAGTAAGTCCATTAACGCATGCTTGAGACAAACAATAGACTTATACTTATAGTCTTATACTTATATATATAGACTTACTTATAGTTAGAATAATAAAAATTATTCTATTATATTATAATTCCTTTATTAATCTTTTCTGCGCATCAATTATAATTTTAAATATTTCTTTAAAAAAAGAAACATATGAAAAAACATTTAAAAATATATATAGAAAATAGTGGTCCGCCGGTATTGGGCGCAAGGTCCAAGCTACCAGTGGCTAGGGCTCTAGAGACAGGAACCTTCTCACAATGCACGATGAATATAATAATTGTTAGAACTAAATTTTTCTTAATCAAAGGGCAATATTACTATTCCCACATAAGTGCAGAGTATCTTTAAAGAAAATGTGTGAAGAGACTCCTCTAGCTTTTGGTGTACCTAATTGTCAAAACACCTAACGTTGGTTAAGTAGGTATAACTTGTTTGAATAGTGTATATTTTTCTTTCTATTATTCCACCTACGTTCCTGTCTTGGTAACAGGTGTGATCATTTAGAACAAAATAAAACGATGCGTTCAGAAGGTCTACTAAGAAATTCTTGATAACGAACTAACGCACATGTAAACGGGAAAAGACAAAAGACGATATTTCTAATTTTACTCAATTTTCAAATGTCTAATGACATATCAGTGAAAAATATGGCGAGCTGTTTGTAAAACGAAATATTATTAAAACATAAACTTTTATCATACCCATAACCATACTTTATAATACCATATATTTTACACGTATAATACCATTGGGTATGATACTAACACTATAATCATAGTAACCCCTAGTGATTCTTCAACGATCTATCTATTAATGAAAATTTGATCTCGTGGTTTTCCATGTATATTGTGTATTCTTATTTTTGTCTTTTCTTCCAATGAGAAGTGAGCCTTCTGTTTTTTTTCTCCTTTGATATAAAGAACGTGCCTTTGTCAAAGTCTCATTGTCGCTTTCTCCGCCCACGCTACCTCTCGTCACTCGAGCCGAGGTGTTAACCACAAAACCCACAATTACGCATATTGCCTGATCACATCAAAAGCCCTGGCCGACGGGCTATTATGATGCGGACTACGAATTAAAATGAAAAAATAATAATTTTGCTATTAATAGGATGTCGTACGCGTTGGTAAAGATTGTATGGACAACAAGAACTTTATAATCAAACCAATCATGTCCTACCTTTTTCCAAGGGGTTAGGCAGACTCTATAGATCGCCTGCAATACGTTGCTTACATAGCATAGGTACCGTACTGTTCTTCTGGGCCGTCCCCACCCTTCATTAACACTCACTTCTGCCTTGTGTCTGAAAATAATCGCGAAGTATTCTACAAAAGATCTCATTTGCTTAGACTTCACTAAAGAAATCGGAGGATACATTCTCCACTTTGATCCCCATTCAATCAAAATCAAAATAATCAGTGTGCACGAAGTTATTTCAAAGAAAATAGCCAGATAACATCACGAATCCGCGACAGAGGAAAGAAAAACTATTTTTAAATAAAATCCTCTATTGGGTAAATTGTAAAACTTTTAGTTCGCTCCCAAATAGTTTTGTTTTCCCGTCTTCTAGGAAATGGCGAATCAAAGTTACGTATAAATTCTTTTCCTCCGCCATTTTAACTGTGGGAACGAAGTTACATCGAGTCTTTATTGTAATGGATCTTTACAACGTTGTAAATGAATCGCATTTTTGTGAAACTGCAGTTTGAAGGCACTTTGGAGAAGAATATTTCGTGAGTTTATACCTATTGCCATTTTGGAGCTCGTTCACCTTCTTATAAGACAGAAATCTGCCCCGCCTTGACCAATTTTAGAAAAATTAAAAAACTAGTGCTGAAAGATTAATCTCAATTTTCGTCATAATATACATACATATGTCGCAATGAATTTCAAAGATGATTTAATATAAGAAGACTGGTTTTATTAAACATCACTTATTCTTCAGCTATCATTCTGACGAACACAAGAGGCCCGTGTTCAGCAAATCCCTCGTCATGCCACTTAAAACAAATCAATAGACCTCTGATTGCAATCATCTTCGCACTAAAGGTGAAAGTGATAAACTTAATACACAAATATTTATGGCACACACTTTCTGTCAACTCAAGTAAATGCTTCATTACATTTAATGTGTTTTTCTTTGCCTTCTCCCATAAAACTAAGACATTGAAAAAGTGGGTCAAGCCGTGCCAGACACCATTGCAAGACGACAATTGGCTATCCTCCTTAAGTATGTACTTACTGACTCAAGAAACTAATTTGTAGAAACTGTTAGGCCGGGTCCTAATCAGTGTTCGTTGAAAACACGACGCTCGCGGTCATTTTGTTCAATTCATTTGTGCTGGTTTTCCGAAAAAAAAATTAAATTATAAACGCGACGATCGTGTGTTCGCGCGACGAATCGCTTGGATTCAGACGCGGGGTTAAAAATAACAAGTCGATTTTGCAAAGTTTTGTTTTACAATTCAATTATGAAGGTTGGTTAATATGTTAGTGAAATGCTTTCAACAGAAATCTTTTCAAGCATTTTACGGGTTGGACCAAAGGCCGTCTACCCAATGCTTAAAGGTCATCAACGTATTCCACAACCCCACAATACAATCAATATAAACAATATTACATACAACCAAACAATTCTAACTTTCAAACACAATTCTACACATTTGAGAACAACAAGAAATCATGGAACCAACATCATAAGTTTTCAGCGACGCGTTGCTGACTTAAAGGAAAAGTGAGTTTGCGTTTTCCGTAGTACTAACTAGCTCCGTTACGTGGAAGATACCATTGTTGATCTCACAGCCAACCAACTTTGTAAGAAGCAGTGTTGGTATAAACTTCGTCGTACTGTGTGGAGGCAACAACCTCGTGGTTTTACAGATAAAGGAACTGCTCAAGTAAACAAAATAGAAGTACATACATATGTGTAGAGGATATTTTGAGGGTTGGTGTTTTTCAAAATGGAGTTGCGAACTCGATTCTCGATTTGCCTCTTCTGATGATAGGAAAAATCGACACTAATGATTGGCCAATAGTTAATCGGGTTTTAAAAGTTTACCAAGTTCTTATTGGCTTTCGAATATCATCATCAGCCGTCAAGCTTTTCCAAATTATACCGGAGTCGGCTTCTAGTCTAACAGGATGCTGCTGACTTTTACATGAAGTGCCACTCTGACATCCACAACTCATTTACTGGGTTTCGCGAAATGATACTGGGTTAGACTGGTTATCAGGCTTCTAACTAACCGCCTTTTGACCTATGACGATTGATTTCAATACCAATAATATCAATTTGGAAAAATTTCCAAACAAGAATCGCCTTGTTGCGTAAGAATATTTTTAAACCCTACATTTTATCGCTAATATGGTGTAAATCTCAGAATTGCATCTAAAAATAAAAGATAAAGCAAAGTTGAAACAGCTGTATCCGATTGTGCTCCGTTCAATTTATTAAAGGTGTTCCCGAATGAGCTCACAGTTCTATGTTAATTAATTTAGCGTCACATCCGTACTTTTTGTATAATGTCCATCTTTTGTTAAACACACATGTAGGTCTTTGACGAATTAAAATGAAATAGGGTCAGTCTTTGGACGCCACAAGAAATATTCAATTAAACAGATTCTGAAAAAGGTATACTTTATTGTGCATTTGATAGCACGACATTCTTGTATGCTACTAGTAGAATTACAAAATAACAAAAAAACACCGAATTCACCTTAAATGTGACTACATTCATTCAAATTCCCATTCATCATCCAAACATACCAACACAATAAAACGGTATATTTTATGATAAAAATTAAACAAACAAAAAAGCTATAGATCATAAAAATTACTTTATACATAAAATATAAAAAGTTTCAAGTTTGACTCCTTCTCGTACCGAATAAATGCGCCTACGCATTTCTGGGTAAAAGTTGCTTTCCAAACGCAATTGTATGGCGTGACGAGTTTAAAAAAACGTGCTCATGCTTCCCTATACTAACCACGGTTGTTTACGATAATTTGTTATGTACAAAAGACTTTAACTTTAACGTTGTATTTTGATTACCTAAGTTAAGTTGAAGAAGGTGATTGTACCTTGGATGGTCGCTTTTTTGTTCAGATTTGTCCTAATAATCGATCATCAATGTTAGTTATGATACCTCGGCAACATAGTGAGCTTAAGTAGTTATTTCCCTACAAAGACAACGTTCAATTTATTCAAGCATTTATATATTTCACATAATTAAGAGTGTTCTTTCTACTCTGCAATGGACAGAACTGTTATAACTACCCATCATTACAAAATTATAATCTTCGAACAATAAATAGAAAATTTACGATCACCATCAAACCAATTACTTTAAAATAATAATATAAACATGGTGAATCCATTCTTATTTACGCACCGAACCTTCATCGACGAAGAATAAATTTCTTTAATAACTATGCACAATAAATTGCAAATTAAATGTGTGTGTAGAATTAATTATTTCGATACCACGTGAGCACAGAATAATTAGAAATGGAGAAATAATGCAGTCTACATACTTTGGTGTAGGCATTGCGTAGCTCGTAGATAGCTACGCCCGCTTATACCACCCTACACCTGCACATGCTGGTATCTTAGATACTTTAGTCAAATTATTATCCCAACATCATAATATCATCACGCCTTTACAGGCGTAACGGATACTACTATCCGAAGGGTTCGGCAGAGGTTTACCCATGGTATACACATTTCGCCAGGTATGTTTAAGTCTCATGTAATAAGAGGCGAGCCTATTGCCATACTCCAGACTCCGTGGCAGCTACTGAGAAATTACAGATGGAAAAACCCAATTACACCGCCCGACCTGAGAATCGAACCCAGCTCCTCATGCTCAGCAGTCGCGCTTTGCCACCACTAAACCAACGAGGCAATCTATTCTTATTTTATCAAATAACTCCTAATTTCGAGAAAAATGTTCGTCGATTTTACTACATTCTCGCGGTTTTGATCCTTAAAAAACTATCATTATCCAGCAAAAATCTAACCACTCCATTTTACTACTCCGTGTCTACGTATAACACACGATCGTGTTACAGCTAATATGCCGTATAATAATGAACATATTACCTCGACCGTCTGCCCACTGCGACACCTATTAGCTAAACAAATTGTAATTACATACATCACCTCTGTTTAATTAATGTGATTATGAATTCACACTAAGGTTAAGCAATTAGGCAGCGACCAGATTATCATGTGGGCGGGCCTTATAATGAGTTGTTTAAACTTTGGTATTTTTAGGTATTATCTCAAAGATATGTGGTATGTTTGGTCCTTTTATTTATCCTGAAGATAACTATAACTTCGCCAACCTCTGATTGGAGATTCTCAGAGAACACAAGTGCGTAAACATGTTTATTGTACGAAAAATTACTGTGTATATTTCATATGTTCACCGTTATATCTTTGACCTATACTATACAGTTTCATAATATAATAACATTAATGTTATGAGGGGCTTCTTAGGTATCGTTTCGCCATTGACGACAATCAGTAAAGAAAACTAATCCGTCTATTAGTATTAGAGGCCCATCGCGCCACTTAGCCCATTCAATTCGTGAGTAGGTAGCCGTTAAGGCGAAGTTTTTAACACAGAAATATTTTGCGATGGAATGTTCAACTTGAACTAGTGTTTTACTGCATGCAGCGATATCATAGTAATAATACTAAATAAATATCAATATAATAACAATATCGTGTTAATGATATTGGTAAATATTGGTAAGATATTACTCGCACTCGAATACATTACTAAAGAATACGCAGTAGAAACAACAATTTTCCATTTCCATGGAAAATTTACCGAACCCAAGAATGGAGCGTATACACAATGGACGTTTTAAAATTAAACATTCTTAAAATAAATCTGGTCAAAATATAATTAGGTATGATACTGTATATTTAAGGAAACAATAACAGTATCACGTAGATCAGATTAAATATGTTGCTAAGGTCTATTTTGGGAAATTCTGGGAAAATCACTCTCAGTTTATTTTGTTATTAAGTTACAAAAAGTAACGAGGAAACCAAAGCAATTTTGATAAGATGCCGCAGACAATTTCATGAAAACGCTTCAATATGTTGTGTGTTTAGAACATGTTCACAGATCTACATAATCAACTAATAAAGATCCCACCATTGGGATACGAGACTAAGAGGGCCGTAATACACCACACAGACCAATTGCGGTTTGGTAGATGTCACAATTCTGCAAAACGTGTTCATAAACCATATGGCTATAAGAGTAGAGGAAGACCAAAGAAACGATGGATGGACTGTGTGAAGGATGATATGGCTAGAAAGGACGTGACTGCTGAGATGACGAGTAATAGAGAAGTATGGAAGCAGAAAGAGAAAAAAGAAAGAAAAAAAAAAGGGTTAAAAAAGGGTTGAAAGAGTGTCCATGGAGTTTCTTGCCCATTCTTCTCCATAGGATCTACGCTTTCGAATGGGCAACTACAGTACTTTCACAAGATATTATGCCCTGTTTATTTTTTGTGTTTTGACATTCAAAAGTGCCTGTAATGGTCTAATTGAAATAAATGCTTTAAGTTTGAGTTTGAGAAGACATGCTGCGCCGACCTCAAATAAATTGGCAAAAGGGGCAGGAGAATGATGATGATGTGTTCATAAACCAAAAAAAAACAAGAGGCATCTACCGATTCGTTTTTAAACCTTTTTAATTACACCCTTAAGGAGCCGCGCACAAATACATCGAATTTCAATCACGTACCTATTAAAAAATTAAAGCTTCTAATAGCGTCCACTTAACACGCACCAGCTCCATAATTCATCAGGCCCCATATTTGGAAGGCGTGTGTTTATATGAGTGACATTTGAATTTCTTTGTGTCTGCTACCATGGACGCTGCCTCACGTAGTACCGGTCTTTAGCGAAAAATATAACGTCTATTTATTTTCTAATAGATAGACCACCTGTACGGGCACCTGTATTTAGCTCGTTAGATAGACTTCTGTTATGGAGGGGTCAATAAATAATGAATTCATAAATTAATATAGTATCTACTAAGGGTCCAACTTGGTGAGAGAAAAAATCAGTTCATTACATGGATCTCTCTGGATTTATCTGGAATATGGAGTGACTGACTATCTGACCCCCATAACCCCGTAAATTAATTTTCCCAAAGTCGCACTAAACTAAAATGGTATTCAGCAAGATTGGAAGACATTGCTGATGACTTTTTGAAATATTAAGAAAACAAATTTTGCTTCCTCGCACAAAAAAAAAAACAAGTAATAACCTAGTAGAACTTGAGTGCAACAAAGAAAGAAATAAAGAAAAAGTATTTATTAGTCTCGCACTGGACAAAACAAGATGGTAACTTGACAATAAAACAAGATTAACAACACGTCAAGTCACAGCTCAAAATTAAGGGAAGCTCTCCAATCCAGACAATCAACAATAACGTATCGAAACTTAAGACAAATCACAGAGCCTTTTGACCCCATGTAACCCTAAACTGCTACTACACCTAAAACAATCAACAAATAACCACACAACAATCAACCTAACGGCACATACACACCGACCACCAAAACTTTACACCGCACCATATCGCCATACATCAAACATTGGAAACAAAACGCAGCTACAAGAAGAATCAATCATGATTGATTTGTATGTAAATTCCGCCCACACCTTACAAGTAGCTGAAATAAAAAATGTCTGATTTACAATGCGTCTAGACAGTGCTTTTGTAATCGGTAACGTTGTCCGCTAATTGGCGCCAATGTTTGTGGCAGTGCTTTTGTTTGTTGGTTCAAATGGTTGGTGGTTTTCTCGTAGAGGAAAAGATACATTCTCAGATTCACTAAAGTTCTCGGAAATTCGCGTGTGATACTTGGGCGCCTGAGAATCCTTTAGTTACTCAGGCCAATGTATTTTTTTCTGTTTATCGGCATATCTTTAAACTTTGCTAAAAAACATAGTTTGGCAGGTATTTGTAACAATTGATATGTCGCTGACATTTTATTAAAACACGACGTTAAAATGTTTGATTAAACCTTACGATTTCTTCAAAAAACTTGGCCGAAACATTAGCCCCACAGATATAATAAATACAGGAGATATGGCAAGGAGGCGTGGCGCTTGCGAACGCATCTAGCCGCAAAGAGGCTTGTTGCCAGTTTCGGCCATTAGTCGAATGTCAACTTGCGACGTCTTCACTGCTTGTGATTTTTTACAAAATGCCGCGTTGTACAGTGGTTGTTTGCAAAAATAACACCTCTATTGTGAATTATACGAAAGATGGCATCTCATTTCACACGTAAGTACTAAAATATGATTGTTTTTCTTATTAAATTCATTAAAACATTACTTCGTTATACTAGAAACACGATAAACTACCAAAAGCAATTATTTTCATTAGGAACAACAACCATTGTTTGCTTAATACACATCGATCAATGAATCGGCTGGTCTAATAGTGCAATGGATAAGTGTTTTACTGATACTCTCACTCACACGATAGTTTCGTGAAGCGGGTGTGTTTTAGGTAGATAATTAGAGAGGTGGTGTCACTTTTGTGGTTGTCGATATTTTATACGATCCCTTAGTACGAATGATTACACAAGGGTAAAAATTTAGACTATTTTTGTTACATGGAACTTTATAGCTGTTGTTTACTAATGTGAGGTACTTAATGATAAAAATTATATAATTAATTACTGAAAAATACAATTCATTACTATTTCTTGATTACTCGACTTATCTTTTATTGAATCAAGTATGGATTTTTAATTTATTGCGGTACTCTTACACATGTATCATTGATATCATGATCAAAATTCACACCTTGGTTTTATTTTAACATTTTAGCTATCCGAAGAGTGGATAAATGCGACAGGAAAAGGTCCAAACTGGTTTCCCACAAAAAATAACACGATATGTTCGTCTCACTTTGAGCCTAAGTGCTTTCAACCATTGAAGAAAGACTACATACCAACATCTCGAATTCAGGTGCAAAAATAGTACTGTATTTTATATATAAAAAGGGCAGATTAAAGGTAGGTAACTGAATTTCATCGATACTATTTTTTCTACGATTACCTCTTCACATCACTAGTTGCGATGTGTGTTTATTCTGAGTCCGTAGCTACAGGTAGAAGCCCCGCCCCATGTATGCCTGTGTTCTATTAGTGAGTTTATTAGTGTTGCTGTAAGTTTCTTTGTGTGCGGGAGAAATATGAGCTCGTGTGCCGTTCTTATAGTTTTTGCTTTTGTGTTAGTGAATTAAGTGGGGAGAACACGGCGACATCGGAACACGAATACATTTGTTTACAAATCATATCTCCTGTATTTATTATATCGGTGATTAGCCCCAATATGGATATAGTAACATGAGACAGCCGCAAACAATATTCATCTACCCACATACAACAGTTATTGTAGCCGTGTCTACCCGGTGACGAGTCGGCGGTTTCTTAATGTGCGAATAAAAAATCGTCTAAGACCATTAAATCTTGTAGTTACATGCATGTGAAGACAGCCGTTGGAATAGTAAAGAATACATGGAAGTAGCATTATTTAAATGTATGTAAATATCTGTTACAAAGCCAAAAGATTAATGAATTATATTTGACAGAGGGCATTATTGTGGATTGGGCACCCGATTTAACTCGTGGGTAATTTAGTGAATGACGGGTATGCGTAGGGAATGAGGAATGTAGATTCTATAGATAGAAAAACAAAAATGTGGTAAATAGGAACCGTGGACTGAAGAAATCTGCAAAGAATTTTCATGATAAACCTAAAATTCAGAAAATGGAGATACTTACTGGCTACTCTTTATAAAAAACCATCACAAACTACTTCAAAAAGTAAAGCAAAAGAAAAATGGTGATTTAGCTAGTACGCTAGACTTCCTCTTAACCATTTCACTTATAACTTACGATAAACCCTCACAGGATTACATATTTACGAGGTAGAACATCACATTCTGATTTAAAATCATCGCTTTCACTAGGACAAGATGTCAAACGTTATTACTTCATTCAATTATAGCCTTAAAAGGCTACTCAAAATAGGCTGGGGCTATAAAATTCAGTTGCAATAAATTCCTAAGCGCCACATTATTGTCTGTTTACTACGGAGCGGCTTCTATTGAACTTACATTGTGTTCAATTTCACCTGTATGTGATGTTTTGCCGTTCGTTAGATTAGCATTGATCTCTCGATGTCATGGGAATGAGTATGTGGTTACGGCACAAGGATATTGGACTCTAGCTGTTTCTGAATGCCTTTAAACTATCAAATTGCTACGTCAAACAAGTTACTTGGCTGATTATGCCTTTTGGCTTTCCTTGAAGTAGTCAATTAGTCATGTCAGCTCCTACATACCTAATTAGTTTCCAATATCGAAAATCAATTATGGAGTTAAAGAAGGATGAATTCTTCTTCTTCTTTATCGTGTGTCAGAGTTTTTATGCCGCTCATGGGCCTCTGACTTGGCTTAACATGCCGTCGAGAAATATCTCTCAGGCATGCTGATTTCCTCACGATGTTTTCCTTCACCAAAGCAAGTGATAATTATACATTACGCACATAATTCCGAAAAATCAGTGGTGTATGTCTTGGGTTCGAACTCGAGACGTATGACTTGGGAGTCAGGATGAATTGAGCCAGCATTAGTAACGACACTGACGTTCGTCTATCCGTGGAGTCATAACCAAACGGCAGCATAGTAGTGCGCTTCGGTTTTTTTCTTCTGAACGTCATAACTACAGTGAGAAGAAGTTATAACAAGAAGTGAACAATAAGGGTGTTAATTTCCAAAACCTGATCATGATTTTACCTAATCCTTCTTTATTTAATTGCCTTAGAAAAATTTTGATATTATCATTCTCATACAAATTGTGACTCTAATTGGAATTGCTTGAGTGACTCATGTACAATATTTGTCAGAGGTATTGTCATACACATTAATCGTCGTGAAGGTGACATAATCTTTTGATAAAAGATACATTAACTCAGGTTTAAAAATAGACGAATATGCATTACTTAAATTGCACGTTGTGAGGTCGTGTCACTTGAAAGACTTGATATTTGAATAGGTACTTTATGGGATTGAAAAAGCTTACTATGTATTTTTTTTGCTTATAAGTTTTATGTTATCTAAGGACACATGTAACTCATAACAAATATAATTTTGATTTGTTTGATATTGAGACGGAATCAAGACCAAACCAGTCAAGAAAGTCAGTTTTCGAGATATGCTAACAGAAAATATAGCTCTAAGTATAAAATAGAAAATATAGTCTTTTTTAATAATGTATCCACAAAAACTTTTTGTTTATTCAAAAACACTGCCGAACATCAATTCTTCATTTTCCCACCAAAACCACAGACAAATTAACACATTCCTTTTTTGTTATACGTAAAATTATATAACATTTTTTCCTCATAAATAAAAAATACTAATAATATTTGGCTTGCAATTCGCGGGCTAACAAAACTATTAACGTATAGTAAATATTTTAAATAAGTAAATACAGATGACACATATTTTATTACTCATAAACTCTCATTTGAGCCAATAAGAGTTTAAGATCGTATTAGACTTACAAATAAACCCGATAACCGAGACTTTAGTATCTATATAGTGATATTTATATTAGTTTCGAGCTATATAAATATGTAAAATTCCTTCTTATCACGTGTCTTAATCTTTTGTGTTGGCCAGTTGTTATGCAGAGGTCAGACGGTAGTTTGTTCGAGCAAAATACTGATACTCAAACGAAACACTAAACTGTAAAGTCCCGGCTGCCTTAAGAATTTAACGGGTAAGATATTATAGATTGTTTTTGTAGCAGCGATATTTTGTAGATCTTGAACTAAAAGGATGAGAAGGAGCAGAAAATTAATGTTTTTTTCTTTGTAGTAGTACAACAAATTACTTGAAAAACTTGAAGAGATATAGCTTGATATCATTTTGTACAGCTTGGGGATTAACTCTACAACCTTACCCACTCATAAATGTAACTACCAAACTTGAAGAAGTCAGCCGGCACTGACTAACCAGCGCCTAAATCTCCTGATTTAGAGTGGATTCCGTCAGTAAAACTGAACGCGATCAAGCGCATGATAAGAGCTGTTAGTGAGCGTTATAATTCCTTCGAAATATTTACCTGAAAGCTTTTGAATGCTGGCGCTGTTTAGATGGAATTCGTCCAAAATGTGTCCTCTAACAAGAAAAATCTCGCTCATCAATTTGCGACTTCCTTCAAATAGACATAATGGAAACCATAAGCTTTACTGTATAACATAAACTATACCAATTACTCTTAACTTAATTAAGAAGCTATAGTGCAACCCGGTGCAAATATTTTGTAACACAGCTTTGATTAGACTTTTGCGCAAGTCTTACAAGTTACAATTAGTAGTCTTGTGGTATTAGCTGAGTGATACTGTAGCACCTTTGAACTGGATGTAATTAATTAGAAGTGAGAAAGTAATGAC
The DNA here is from genome assembly GCA_964057025.1 of Standfussiana lucernea. Lineage (NCBI taxonomy): Eukaryota > Metazoa > Arthropoda > Insecta > Lepidoptera > Noctuidae > Standfussiana > Standfussiana lucernea. The sequence continues at coordinate 11,252,550 of OZ059796.1, forward strand.
GGGTGTATCAAGATTCTATCTGATTTGAAACTTCGACTTAAGGTATGATAAGATACCAGTCAGTTTTTGTGATTATATGCCTAGACGTTACAGTTTTTCATTAGTTTACAAATCATTTGTTAAACTGATACCAGACGCTTCACTTTTTTGATAGTTTTTGTCTTTCACTCGATGTGAAACACCGGTAAACAAAATGCATTCACTATATAGTGATTTTAACGATATTGACACTCGGCATCTTTTACTCGTGCTTCGAATGATTGTGCGAATGTGCAAAGAAACAAAAATAAACGTTCACTCGAGTGAACCTTCTAATATCAGCATTGCCAATTGACCATTGGGTTTAATGATTATTCTCGGTTACGATTATAAAATTGATAAAAAATCTATCTTTTCAGCAACCCATATTATTCAAAATATCAGGCCCATTAATTAAAGCAACGACGACAACCCTACCCTGTTTTGTTTACGAAAGAACCGTATTAACATTTACTACTATCTTTTTAGCATCTTTGTTTCATTTAGAATTCATGACCGAACTACAAAATAAACAAAAGATCAACAAAATGTACTGTTTGTCCCAAGCATTACTACGCTCGCAATTTAGTTTCCAAAAGAGTAAACAAATTAATGTGAATTTTTGAAATAAATCTTTAAAGCAGTTTGCGCTAAAACTTAAACGTCTTTTCAACATTCTAGTCATTCGAAAATAATCTTAATTAACACCTGCATAAAGTTGATATTTATCTATATGGATATAACATCAAATTGGAAACAAAGAATGAATAGACCTTAAATCACTTTACAATTCGCTCACCCCACAAAACATGTGTCACGTATTGTATCCCAATTCAAATGCCAAATTCTAATTAGACACATCGGCCAACAAAAAAGCAATATGTATGCTAATAAACTACAATAAGATATATTTACATGATAAAATAACCACTGTTACACAGTTACACTACAGCAAAGCTTTGTGAATGTCGTTCATTAGCTATGCATCTTCCCAGACAACGGTTGTTATTAATTATCCTATTGTGTCCGAATTCGGTGCGTCTTGAATACATAGAGTAGGCGGGACAGATCGGTCAAGGGTATAATTGGGATATATGCAGCCAAAATCCTCCAATGACCTTTAAGTTTCAAGTCAAGACACCATAAAAGTCAGTTATTCGTTGTTTATTGCAGATATTAAGGTGATACGGTGATCAAGACATGTATAGCTGCTTTTGAAATCCAAATTTCGATATTAACAATGTTGTATTGTTCGCTAATTCCATAAAAGTTTGTATGGACTTGCTAGATTTTGCCTTTTTAATGAAGCATTGGAGTTTGAGAAATATAATATATTAAATACGAAGTTATTTATGAATTTTCTACGATAGACGTCATTCAGAGAAATCGTGTTGTTATTTCACAATGTATTTTTTTGTGAAGACAAAGCGTAAGTAGGCATATATAGATTCATAGTTCGCTTTCTAAAAATTTTTTCTGAAAACTAACATAGGATCTATCATTTGTATTAGAAAATATTGCGCCACAAAATTTTATACAAAACCCATAAAATATCGCTACTCTAATCTGAACATAAGTTTAAGAACTTTCATATCAAGATTTTAACATCATGTACAGCCCACGGACCGTATTTGAAATCACTCGAATAAATCGATATCTCTGGTAAGCCAATAATCGATATCTTCGTATACCGATGACCCGTAAAATGTAAATTAATCTTGTAATAACGAATTATCTGTTTACCATCAAACAATATGGCATTCCTTACATCTTGACACATCTCCGTGACTTTTTTGACAAACGCTGTGAGCAAACAAACCGTGTTGTTGCCAAAGTTTTTTGCATCTCCTGTTGATTATATTAACAGATCACGTAAGACCCACTTTTGGTTATTGAATGATATAGCTAATTCATTTGCCAAGTTATTTATGAACAAAGAGTTGCTTCGATTTAACCCTCATTTCGCAAGTGCTTGGCCTGTCCGCCCCTTTGTTCGACAATATTTCATGTACAAACAATCTTCAATAAAACTGTCTTCATACAAACCCAATGATTCAAGACATCATTTAAGTTTTGGTTATCTAAATCCTGCAGTCCCAAACAGTCGGAAGCATTTCACTGTAACTGCGCTGTGTGAACGAACTTTATCTGTCTTATCGAAGAGCACTTACCGTAATCTGTCGATGGAAATTTATTTCTACACTAACAACTAGCAACAGAACATTAATGTTAGAATAATGTGAAATATATTCACTAAACACGAAACTTACTTTCACGGAATCTGGTAGTTAAAATTGACATTTAACCTAAAGTAAGAAGTTCATTAAATCAAACATTGTAGAGAAGCTAGAAAATTATACACATGCAAGACAGAAAATATACTTGAAAATGTTAGTATTTACGTTTCTATTGTAAGCAAAGGTTGTCATGAACGCACTAAAGATAATGACAATAAGAAAGACGTCCAAAGAAGTTTTAGAGTTGACAGAGGCAGAAATACAGAAAGACGAAACCGCGTCATAAATCGGACAGTAACTAGCCACTCCCTTAAGACACTGTGAAGAATTTAACGGAAGGTATTGACATCTTTTATGTCCTTTACATTGATGAGCGTAAAGCTGAGGAGACTGTAGTGGACAGTAATGATCGTAAAAGTTCTCATTACCATTTAAGATTTATTCCCGACAAGAATTATTTTTTAGAGGTTTAAATGCTAGAATACGTTAAGACTTCACTTGACATAGCAACGTGTTCTAGTAGTACCCGGAATAGTACGTTGTCCAGAGGAGTGATGACTGGATGACGTGAATGATATGACTGGGAAAAGTGGAAAAGATTAGTTGGAAGGCAGTCCCTTGGAATAGGTGGGAATGAGCACATTAGAAGAATGGATAGGATAAAAACGAATGTTAAAATGGTCAAAATATAATGTTACTTACCTTACCAATTCACTCCTCCACAAAAAAGGATTGCCAATAGACAATTAAAATGAACACGTTTCGAAAGACATGAATAAATACAACAAAACATTCACACACAATAACCATAAAGGCGTGTAAACATAAGTAAGTAATCATAATGTTTGATAAGTAGAAACAAGCAATACTCACGTGTATACAGATAGTAGCATCCAGCACTGCAGTCGCGCGCTGGGAAGCCACGTGACGTAGCGACCTGACAGCGCACAGTCGATCCAAGATGCAATATAAAGCATACCACCGCAGTGGCCACCCCGAACCGACTAACGCAACCTCTGGTAACTCACTATACAACGATTTTAACTACTCTGACTAGTTTAGTTTCAAAATTGTATTCTTTATCTTTCAGTTTAAGCTTGTTCGAATCTAGATTTTTGAATTTTTGGGCCGAATGTTGCAAAGAGATTGTCTTATTATCATCTACTTGTCTATGCACCGGCTATCGTCAGCCGAGCTAAAGCTGATGTCTGTAGGGGAAGAGGTAAACGAGGTAACTCTCCTTAGAGCACACCCCAGCATCTTTGTTTTTAGAACCGATTTAAAAATGAGGTTTTATCCAAATTAAAACTTATTCAGATTCTCCTGACAGTGCCGATCCCAGACGTCATTTCCATAATGCTTCTGCAACAAAAGAAATGGAGCGTTAAACATTTTATAGGTTCCGATCACATATAAACATTCGATTCAATTTAGACTAACATAACAAGTCACAAACCACCCAAAGTCGGTCAAGAGATCGCTTTGAAAGGTAAGGTCATAAATAAATCGCACCTTCACACAAGCCCCGAGTCCCTTTTGTTTAAATGCTACCAAGCATACAAAAAACTGTATATCCCTGGCAAGCTGTTAAAAAAAAAACAGAACTGACCGAGAATTGTGCAAGATCACAACAGAAAAATCATTAAACAATGCCTCTGCCAGGAATTGAGGTGTTTATTATGTCGGTCCACGTTCGTTCCGAGTGATTCTGCAAAAAACAGGAATCCAGGTAAACTGTTACTACGTTTTTTTTGCAACCGGGAACTTATTATGCGGGATTTATGTCACTTTTTGTTGTGTCCAAGCTAATTATTGTTATCTGCTTTCTGCTTGACCATAGACATTTTCTAAAGAGCAATAATGGGCCACTAATTCTCCTAACACCTCCGGAGTTAAAGCGTCAATCTCCCGGCGGACGGTCCATTGTGTGAGTGGACAAAGCCACCCGCAATTCCTACCGTGCCTTTAAAATTTTTATTATTTGCATTGTAGATGTCTCATTCAGCTTCATCTCAAGATACGCTTAATGGCTTTTGCAAAAATTTCTTCGCACTATCCGCATAAGCTTATTGGTGTTGTCCGTTAATTACCATATCGCTGACTTGCTGGATCTACCGCTAATGGGCTAACAAAGGATTGCAAATTAATTTTTTCGAGCGGCGTGCGGCAAAGGAAAAAAAACGTAACAAATAAAATATCGAATTTAGAACAGCTATCCGGACGCGGACTTATTATTTTAGCCAACAAAGTAGAAAACCATTTACAATAAATCATTTTGAATGCTTTCTTGGTTCCCATGCGTCGGGCGACGCAAAGGGTGATTTCTGTCTGAGTGTACATAAATAAAGGTGAAGGTTCTGAGTGTGGATCCCAGGTACTTTTGGTTTGAAGCTGAGTACACAAAGATTGTGTTACTAGAAATGGCATACGCGTACCAATATACACTCGATGTCATTGTCCGGCTTCTTTACAGAGTGTTGATAGGTACGCTGTAGGTATGGTAAAGAAAAACTGATATTGATAAACGCAAAATCAGGGAAAATATTTAAAAAAAAACCTGCTGTAATTTATTGTAAACAGTCTGAAATCGCCATAAAAATTTCCTAATAAGACTTAAACAAAGGGTTTAGAAGAACAACGCCGAATTAACAAAAGTCAAAATAACTAAAATTCGTAAGCACCTTCACTTTCAGTCATAATAAAATCTGCGTCACTACTACGTTTGTGGTATGCCAGACCGCACCATAGAATGTTGCGCTTACACACGCGACAAGCCGCACTAGTTTGTCGGACAACGCACCGAACGCGTTGCGTCCGGGTCCGTCCGCATCAAGCGTGTTCGTTGCGGTAACGAACCCAGCAATGTGTCTAGTGTACCCTTTACCGCGAGGACATTTGTGTCCACGTAATTGGAAATAATGATTAATTTCACTCGGCGGTTGCCACCTAGCGTCTAGGCTGGATATAAATAATTTAAAGTATCATAAACATTGTATTTATATGTAAGATTAGGAATTTTCTGCATTTTTGTAATGTTTATCGCTTTAAAACCTAAAATGTTTAGAGTTAGACATATTTGCGGAATGTTATACAAGCCTTTAGACATTTAGGTAAGTGCCCTCCTGTTAGTAAGCTTAAAAATAAAGTTATTCTGATATTGAGAACCTAATTATATTACCAAAGCTTTAAACGTAATACAGTGGGTGGTCCTTTTTACGTTTCATCATGTTACAAATAAGAGCCATAAAAAGAAACGACACTCAATACTTTGAATTGTTTAAATTTTGAAGGACCACAAGACTTTTACTTTTTAAGTTTTTACTGTTTGGAAGCAATTGGTGTTTTTACGAAACAGGGTAGGCAGAGAAAGAAAAACAAACAAAGACTATTTATGATGTTTAAATCATCACATTCGTTCACATTTGATGTTCTATTACAGTTTATATGTTAATGTTTTTTCGCAAGGTTACAAAAGGAAATCAAAAGTTACTTTTTGTGCTGACCGTACCACAACCAACAATAACAGTATATAATCAAGTTATTTATTGAAAATACTCGATTAAAATTCAAGCTACCTAGACTTTACCAATACTAAGCTATGTTTCGTTTACCAAATACATAATCCTGCAAGGCCCAAATAAAACTTTTGATACAGATTGAAAACGCAGTTCTGACATAAAATATGGCGTCCTCCGTTGCCAGTAGCAGTTAGCAGGCAATAACGAAACTGACACTATTAATCACTCGCGACGGCTACCGAATTCATTTGGCAACTATATGGAAAATATTGGAAGGTTTATTTGAAAAATTGATGATATTTCAAGCTTTGTGCTCAAGCGAGAAAATGTTGTAGCTGCTGGTGAAACTTCAATTTTCTTTCATTGATTATAATTTATTCTTCTATGTAAATTATTTGCACCCTTGCACCATCCCATCTTCCTAGCAGGGGAGGCTGCGCTGGGGCGGCTGCTGCAGGGGCTGAAAACCTCAAACGGCGCAAATACAATAACTCAATTGGTAATTATGTGTTTGAGCCGTTTGGGGTTGAAACGCTAAATATCCCAAATGCCCACATTTGAGGGCTTTTGGCTGGGTGTTTTGTTCATTTCGATTTCATCATCATCATCTGCCTAGCCTTTTCCAACTATGTTGGGGTCGACTTTTCAGTCTAACCAGATGCAGCTGAATACCTGTATTTTACATGGAGCGACTGCCTATCATACCTCCACAACCCAGTTAGTACTGGACTTTCGGGCAACTGAGCACCATTGTTCATTTCGATTTTACACTGTATATAACAACTAGCGACCCGTCCCGGCTTCACACCGGTGCAATGTAGATACTAATGTTTTTTCTACTATAATATGCATGTATTATACATATAAACCTTCCTTCCTATAAAACCTATTTAAAAAACCGCATCAATCCGTTGCGTAATTTTAAATATCTAAGCATACATAGAGACAGACAGACAGCGGGAAGCGACTTTGTTTTATATTATGTAGTGATGCGAAGGTATAACATCAATCAATCGATCTACCTAGCTTATCCACAGCTGGACCTAGACCTATGACCAAGCTGCGCCATCACACCCTTCCTCCTACCTTTGTATCCAGTCTGTCGAAGCCCCACTACACACCCGCAGCACACATTCTGTAGTTTCTACACACTTCCGTCTTCAATTTGGCTAAACTTTTGGAAGACTAGAGGCCTGCTATATTACGTAAATTTCCAAGTTATTATGTTTAAGAAGCATTGTAACTGCTTCCAATATTAATGTCTTTACGTAGGAGTCTATAACGACATTATAAAATATACTATAATTATGTATCGAAGTAATTTGATACCTCTTGTCCTAACTCTTACTGGACCAGTTTTTATTTGCTTTTGGAGTAATAAATTATTATTTTAACATTTAAGGCGCCATTCGATTAGGTATTTATGTAAAATATGAGGAAAAAGAGAATACCTACGCAAAGGTTTTGCGTCGATATTTTTGTGACTGCTCTCTCAGCAGTAAATCTTGTACAGCAGGCCGTACAACGGTGGTAACAAAACCAAGATAAGCTGACCTCTAATCTTATACAAAACTATGTACTACGCAAGGCCAGTCAATGTTAAAGTGTTACCCTACAGACGTGTGGTCGATTATACCTACACGGAAACCGTAAACGAATAGAATATTTTTGTTTGAGTAGTTTTTTTTAAGTGAAAACATTACTACAAGGCAATCAAATTAGCATTAGGTATAAACAAGTTCCTTTTTAGTAAAGAAGTCAGACATTTTCCACTTTTGGTAAAAATTATTGACATCAACATTCACCTATAAAAAATCAAGACAATAGATTAGTTCAAAAGAATACGGATGTTGTTTCAACATTATAATAACCTGACATGACCGAAACTTCGAATAAAAATTATTGTCATTTTTCCATATTTAGAGTATTTTATTTTAATAACCATGTCCCTATAAACTCATTAATTGTATTGGAGGTGACTTTAACATATATTTTGTCTAGTTAGCATCGATTCGAACATGATATTAACTCCTTTTTAGGCGCAAGCGCATCTAATATCTCCTATTATTTATGTGTCTGGCTGGTTATCCATTTTTGAATCAATTTCTCGCTTGGTTCTGGGTGTTTTTGGAAATAATAATGGGCTAGCTAATTAAGTGTTTTGAGCTTGTTTTTTATATTTATCAACCTTATTCCATTTAAAGACTTGAATAAATTTTCTTTAAAAGAGAAGCACTAATTAGTTGTTTTGTGTTGTCTTCCGGTTTCGGCAGAAACTATACCGTATATTAGCCAAGCCGTTCCCACAGCTGGGACATAGGGCTCCTCTCTTTGAGCCTTCTCACGTTTCTCTCGTCATCATCTGCTTAGCCGATACGATACCCTTTGATGAGAGGTTGTCAGACTTTCGGGCCACTGACTACATGTAACGACTGTCAAATATGTACAATTGACAGCCGGGACCAACGGCTTAACGTGCTTTCCGAGGCACCAAGGAAACTCGGTATGTAATGGGTGGTCACCCATCCACAGACCCACCTAGGTAAGTGCGGCTTAACCTGAAGATTGATCCGAAGCGACTGTTATTATTTAGTCACGAGCTCTCTCTCACATCATCTTCATCGGGTCATATTCCACCTCTCGAGCCCAAAGTAGGTTGGTGTACGTCACACGTCTGCGAATTCTTGGTTCTAGGTCGAATATGTGTTGGCATGAGGGTTGGTGCAACAAAAGCTATATAAAATGGTTTCAGCCAAACACCTTTCACTGCTTAGTGAAACGTGCGTAAGGGAATAATGTTATATAATCTATGCTTAAATATTATGACATTATTCCCTTACGCATTAGTGAAGAAATGTTTTAGTATTATGAGTAGGAGATGGCGCTAGACAGCTTTCTAGCGCTGTCACTTTCTCACTCTCTGAATAGTCCTAAAACATTCCTGTACTAACAGATCATGGTAACCCACCTGATGCCTCACTCTTCAACGGAGAACATTTAAGAGCCCATCACGGATAGACGTAGAAAATCCGGGTTTCGCGACATAGAACGATTACATTATGTTAATGGCTGTTAACGACATAAACATACAATTTACTTGACTAATTCGCGTAGTGTTACACAATGTGTCAGATATCCTGTTACCTGAAAGCATTATGATAGTAAATATTTATTTTGATCACTTTAGTACCTAGTTGTGACGCGAAACTTAGTACCATAACCATTTATTTAATTCATATTATTACTTATTATTTATATCAACCAGATTATTCAAACTTCATTAATTCAACAACACAAGACATAATTGTATTCAAAACTATATGAGTCACGTACATTACATACATTACATTATGTACATTTATCTGCTTTTCTAAAAATAAAAGTGAACCAAAACAAGAAGCTAGACAATACACAGTTGTCTCTCAAGTATGTAATTGGACTAAAATAACACACTACACGAAAAAACAATTCACCGACACAGCAACACAAGACGAATACTCGACATTTTTCACTCGACAAATTGCAAGAGACACATGATAGGGACACAACACAAACTCATCTCGTTTGTGTACCGAAAACAACCATCCATCTACCCGCAAAAATATCCGAACCAATAATAAATCACCAGACATTTCTCAATCGACATTTTATACTAAAACGTACGGAAGTTACTAGTTAGACGTGTCTGTTTACTTGTTTGGGGACAACCATGGAAAGCAAAGTTGGGCTATTCTCGAACGAGTTTGAGGAGAAGTATTGGAAAAGATGAAAATCTTTACCTGGAGTGAAAGCACAAAAGGATTCTTTGAGAAATCAACATCCTGGTACTATAAGGGTAGGTTGACGGGCATTAGCGACATCGCGAAACTCGTTGGTCTGGGCCTGTGGTCTGGGCCAAATCAATGAAGAATGCGATCTAAGGTATGAAGAGGAAGAGAAGTTAGTCAGGGGTATACTGTTGAAAAGCTATGAGATCCAAGTTTGTTATAAGTGGTATTTTAAAGCACCAAGAAAGTAACTTTCGCATTTTCATTCACAGTAAAGCTTTAATTGTCCAACATACAACACTGTTCAACAGTATGACTGTTTCTAAAATAAATGTTTTATTTAATGCTCAATAATTTCCTATAGTTTTCAAAACGCAAGTACCCAACAACAACCATCTTATCTCTGACGATCACAATCGAATCTCCAAAGATTCCAACTGACATAAACGAATCGAAAATCTATACACAAAGCGTCATCAAAATATGTCAAAACCTTTGAATCTGCCGCAACTCTGTCACTATAACCTAAACGACATGCTATTTCATCATTGGACGTATCATTGACTTTCTGTTATTGCTTTCCCGTATTGTAAATGAAAATTTAATGGGCCTTGAAACAAAATACCGAAGCGTTTAAACTAATATGGAACTTGAACCGCCAAACGATATTTATGTTCATGCAAGTATATAAAAGTGACTGTTGAAGTTGTTGTAAACGAACAACTGTTTCTTCGTCTTTACGTTAGTAATAATTCCTAAAATGTATAAAACTATTTATGACTAACAATTCGAGATGTTGCGAATGCGTTAAAATAAATCTTAGAACTCTTCTATAAGAAACTCGATGTACCTTATAAAGGAAATAATAAATTACAAAGCTTTTACTTTGAAGTTAAACTCCATCAAGAAGCTCTTGTTGACGTTAAATACGCAATTACACCAATCAAAACACAAAAAGCACCTACAAAGTACAAAACTCCATCACTTAAAGCGCTTAATCGAATGCCAATCGAGTTATCACGGTAAGTGCCAACATACACGGTCCCAAAAATACGCGCGTACGTACGTATGGTGCAAAGTGAATAGCGTATTCGGAAATTGTGAACTTTCTGTCGACAGCGAGTTCAAATGACATCAATAGTGCAACGAACGAGTGCAGCGGTGCAAAATGTAGATACCACCATTTAAAAATACAAAGCTGGGATTTTATATTGGGGTGCAGGTTATTTTATTGTTGGAGCTTGTATTATGTTTTTAAAATCGGGTGGGTAAACTTTCTTTGTTTGATTTCACCTAAACGGGTTAATTAACATTATTTAATAATGGTATCAGTAAGAACAAATTTTGGCAATGTTAGCAGCACGTGCATTTATGTATCTACTTATTTATTACTTTGACTTAACTTATGTTTTAAATAAAATTAATAATTTTGCATGCAGTTGAATAATGCAATCCATAGGTATGCAAGATACAATGGTTAAATATTTTACAAAAGAAACATCCTTATTTGACCTCGTAATAAACCAAAAAGACACAGAGTACACACGCTAATTGAAAATCAAGTTATCCCAGTAAGTGCAAAAACCCACGGAACGAAAAATACGCACGTACGGTACCGAATGACTAACGTTTACGGAAATTGTCGAACGGCGCCGATTCTTCGCGAAAATGCTGAGTGCAACGAACGTTTTAGGTACAATACATACGGACGATTTAACACGACAAATTGCGAATATGTGAAATATTTTCGATGATAGTTCGGGATTAAGATTTCACTGTATGTAAATTGAATTTTGCTGGAGAAACAGAGAGTTAAGTAGAAATGGTTTCGTAGAAAGATCTAAGATTTTGTGATATTTATGAGATTTTGAATCTTTTGTTTGCGTCTTTTCTTTAGGATGTACCGTGTTTATTTATTACCATAATTGGAAATTGAGATTTTTTAGAACTCGCATACATGGAGGTGGTTTGAACATAGTATCTGCTTTGCGAACAGTGAATCTCTTTAATGTTTGCAAGATTACAGCAATAAAATAATAGTCATCTAAGCTATAAATAAGTATCCTAATAAGTAATGATAATTAATGACTGTAAAGAAAATACGATACATAATTTTCCTTCTCTATAAACACTATATTTCCCAGTACAACATTTCTACAAGCAAATCTCCAAAGCCTTTCATAGAACTTCCACAGTTAATCAAATGACAGGTTCTATTACAGTGCATATTCTAATACGCCAGTAACTCATGCGCAGGTGACGCGTGGCGCTATCGAGTCTCGGGGTATTAGCGACGCAGGCGCAGCAGTTTATTATGATCGCGAGCGAGCTGTTACTTAATATGGGCCTACAGTGATCGGAAATAGAAGTTTAATTGAAATGTAAAAAACCCAACCCTTTGAGCTTTTTTGGGAAAAATTAAAACAGCTCCCACGTTGATAAAACCATTTTTTTAATTACCGATTTATGCGTATTGTTAAAAAAAATTGGAATTTGAAAAGTACCACTTAGACCTGAATCTTATTTTCTACCGGCGTGCAGGAAAAAGGGTCCAATTCTCCTTCTCTGTAGAGTTTACAAAATAAAGTTTTATCTGACAATATAGACAACCCTTTTCAGAAATGCAACCAATGACGAACATTCTGTATCGAAACCGCAACTTCCAAGCACTATACGTTATTATAATGTGACAAGGAGACATCCAGACGCAATTTGTCAAAACGCACTCGAAGTATCGAACTCCACATGATAAATAGATAAATATTTTAAATATTAATAATACATGGCAGTCTTACAAATACGTGGTTTATAGGGTTATTGATAGGTAGGTGAAGTAAACAAGGATTTACAGATTGTTTTTACTTGAGATATTGGAACCGTGTCACAACATGTTTATGTTCAGGCACTGAAGTAAATAAGTTACTTTTACCATGCTGAATTGCAAGTAGGATATTTTTGGAAATATTGATGAATAGCGAGGAACTTGTACATTGATTGTTTCAGCTGGATTAAAAGGGCCACAATAAATTAATTGCAATGATGGATCTGTTTGTAGAGTTATTTAAAAAAAAATACATACATAACATCACGCCTGTAATCCCCGAAGGGTTAGGCAGAGGTGTACCTAATAGTACACCCACATTTTGCCAGTTATGTTCAAGTCCCATGTAATAGGGGGCGAGCCTATTGCCATCAACCGGGTACAAATCCCGACTCCGTGGTTGCTATTGAGAAATTCCTGACAGAGAAAAACCCAATAACGCTTTGCCCGACCCGGGAATCGAACCCAGGACCCATGCCCGTGTGCATGTGAGTAAATTAACAAGTACCAATGGACGTGCAAAAGTACAAAATCTAAAGTTCATGATTTAATTAATTACCTAATCCAAATTTAGATCTTCAAATTATTACCAAATTACCTACTCAAAGCTTGTAGTACTTAATCAACAGCGACAGCCCGACAGACGATACTTGCGTAAATACCTACCTACCTAAGTTAGAAGTCGGTTAACCAAACACTGTTGAAGTAGGGATAGCAAGCAATTAATCAATCACCAAGGACTACGCTACATTGACTTACTCTGAGCTTAATTACTCTGTGGCCTCTTAGAGGAAATATTTTAGGTCTGTGAACGAGCCGCTCACCTATAGTTGCATAAAATTAGGTTGTATTATGTTCACTTGTTCAGTAGTGGACTGCAATTAGCTATTAAAGCCAATCGTGGCAGTTTTTTCTTCAATCCTATTTTAATCCGAAGGGCAAAGACAAATAGGCCAGTCCGTTTTTCCAAAAGGTACACCAAGGGAAAATTCAGATAAGAGCCTTATTTATTAGTCATCAAAGTTCACTATCTACAGCATCCATTATGAAACTTGGTTTAGGCTTCATTCCTATCGAATTAAAGTTAAATATGTAGAACAGTGTCCACCATCAAAAGATGTCCCAGTACAAATTGAAGTTTACATTAACGCGATCAATAGATATAAAAACTCGCTCTAGCCACTTAAGTATAATATATTTTAGATATTGTGATTGATTATACATATAATAAGGTCTGAAGTTACGAATTGTCGAATTCACACAAGTGTTCAGTCAGCGAAAGTGACGAATTAACGATACTGTCGAATTAACTAAACTGACGAGTGAGAGAAAATGCCCAGTGTTACGCGGACTCCTCAATACAATCATAGACCACTGTCTACTTTTTCATTGCTTCATAGTTCATTGGCCGAATCCTTAACATCTTTTTTGCTCATGCATGTACTTGTATACCAAAACAAACATGTTTCAATCCAATTACTTTACCAGACTCACATATAGTACCCAACTATTCATATATAAGGTACGTTACATAATAGTTTTACAAATCCCTTTACGCACAGTGCATCTTTTGAACTGAAACTTCGCATGGAAAGTTAAATTTTATTGGAACTAAAATGGTATTGAATTAATGTAATTTTCAAGAATGTTTTTCTTTAGTACCTTGGAAATGCTGTAAGAAAACACCTTCATACAGTGCAATGTATTTTTGTTAGCAGACTTGAGGGGTTATGTACGAGTAAGTGGATCAAGTTTTACCCAGGGTATCTTAGGGCTTGGGTCATCATTTTCAGGCCAGTCCCTCTTTATGGTGTAGTTTCCCTGATATCATTTTGGTGAGGTTATGATATCCCAACCTCGCCAAAATGATTGAGGTTTTCATTGAAATCTAGCAATAAACCTTTTAATATCTAAATAGTTTATACCCGCAGCTTCGGCCGCACAGATTGCAGAATGTATCAATAATAACGTACTTCTTAACCCAGGTCATGGTCTACTTATGTGCCAACTTAATTTTCATCGAAACCCGTTCAACCGATATAGCGTTGAACAGACGATACAGACAGACATAATGAATATATAATAAAATTAATTTGGAGCTGTCACTGTAGCTACTGTTAAAATCTCAATAGGTTTCTTAATTTTTTAACGAATTGCCCACCCATCACTATATCATGCCAAATTTAAGCAAGAGCAGTTAGTAGTTAGGTTTCAAGTCATGAATATAATCTTTACAAGTCAATAGACTAGTTATCCGTCACTGGTATACATACTTGCACATTATATACAATGCTTCGTCGTTCATTAAAGCCACCACATTATTGGTGTAGACGACTGTAAGCGTATTGACACATATCGGAGCAGTTAAGTCTAGTGTACCAATTGCCCTGTTTATTAATTAGGACAATGGAAGCTACTCGAAGCTGTTAAAGGTATGATGTTTTCAAGAACCTCATTGTGGTATCCCGATTAAAAAAGAGTGCCATCGCTATGTTTTGTGTTATATGATCATATCCAGGCAAGTTGAATACGCTTACCTCATACGATAAAAACCATTTGTACAAATATTGTAATAGACCTAATTCTCCTGAAATTCTAACTAACTTCAGTTATTGTTACTGTTAGCCTGTGACACCTGACTGCTGGGCAAAGGCCTCTTCCCCATGACTTCCAAATCCTCCGATCCAGGGCAAATGAAGACCACTGGTTGGTTACTGAACTAAGTTAGTGCCTCAATATTATTGCTCTGTAGGAAATTTAACTCTCTATACTGAGCCAAACGTTGAAAATCCAGAAGTGATACATTAATTTAAGCCTAGATTAGTGGTAGTGTAACGAGACATCAGAATTCCATAACCATAAGTTCGACTCGTTTGCTGCCTAATGAACGAAACCCGAGGAGATTTTTTAAGGAAAATTTGTCCGGAAAAGCGCGAGAATTAAGAAAGAAATAATTGCACCAAACGGCATCAAATTACTTTTTATTGCACAACAATCTACACAACTAAAGAAACCACAAAACATTGGATAACATAAGAAATAAGTACCTAAATATAACTTTTATTTAGCGGAAATAACGTCCCAACCAAATATATTTGGTTGTACGTACATAAGCATGTTTATATGCTCTGAAACTTTTCGTAGATGCAGTTTCTAAGATACGCTTTCGGAAGTACAGTCGCGTTGCAAACAGTTATCCGCGAACTTATTCTTACGAGTCAATAACACCGTTTCGAGAAATATATGGGATAGCGAGTTTAATACCCATTCCAAGTTATTCCCGTGTACTGTATGCGATTTCGTTCAACAACATTTTACCTGAGGCATGTTGTACTGCGTCTTCTATTTTTATTTTTTAAATCGCAAGAGTTTTTCTCAGCCAATTTCTCTTGTTGACAAGGCCGATTTTGAAATCGTTGACGTTAACGTCTTTATTTCTGGCTAAGAATAAAATATTGACATTTAGTTAAATTCGCGCTGACGCTAATCCTAATTAGTTTAAATTTTTTATTCAAATTAGAAATAGATTTAACACTTTGTTGAAATTGATTTCTCTTTGTGAAATACCGAACACAGCCAGAAACTTCAGAAGACATTTGCCGAACGTACAAGGAAAATCGTGGCGGTTATTTGCAATGCACAAAAATAACCAAGACATGACTTACATTGATTCTAATAAAATAAGGCCATCGTTAGACGATATTTCGGATTTATGAGATTTTTATTGTTCGTATTGGTGGCATCCCTAACATTTTTGCATGATGTAGCCCTACACTAACGTCGTGTTACGTAACTTTATATTTTTCACATCAGGGGCATACCTTTTATATTAAAGAGGTTTTATAAACTAGCCAACTAGGCAAAAAAATCTAGGTCAAAGTTTCGTTACTAAATTAAATTTAGTGCCTAAGTTGGTACCTAATTAAAAATACAAAGTTAGGCCTGGCACAACAGCCTTGAGACTTGCCTATTAGATGCCAGGTATAGAGCTGGTGTAAATGAAAATACTCGAGTTAAATTAAATTAGGCAATGTTTTGATTTCCTCGGCCATCTTTGACCGTAGCCCTTGGACTTTGATATTATTAATAACGCAACTACTACTGTTCTTCCAACTAGCTAGATAATTGATAGTTCGATTATACAAAACATAATCAGTAGGTAATCTATACAATCAATGGAGGGTAAATAGACCTTAACTTTGCGTCTCTAGTGGTGTATTGAATAGTCAATTGGAGGATTAAGGATTTGTAATTGGCTCTGGTGACTATTGTTCCTATTTTGATTTGTTTTAATTAGCTGTGAGTCCTCCATGTACTAAAATAAATTAATAACGAAACATTTGACCATCAGTTTTAACATTGGTGAAAAAATATTATTTTACTGTGTACTCTACCTAAGAAATCCGTCTCCAGTTTCTGCAAACACCTTATCTTAGAGTAACACAAAGTATTAAAAAAAAACTCTTTCCTATAAAGAAACCCACCCTTATCGGTTGATTCCCTACATAACACGCAAAACAGGCTGAAGTCTTGTTAATTTTCGATTACAGCACCAACTCAAGTTACGGGCATATTATTATAATGACATCAGATACGTTAACAGCTGTCCTAAGGGTTATTCCACTTCCCATGATACTTTTAGTCGATTTTAATTACTGAAACGAATATACTTGTAGTTCAGATGATTATAGTCGGTTTGCACTGGTTGGTTCACGACACTTTAGTAACGTGTTTAGCAAGTACTTATTCAAGTTTCCGTTTTTATGGCGAAGACTTTGAATCATTCTGCTTGCGTTTAAATACAGATACAAGATTGTAATCGATTACTCGTTAAATGATTAGTTAGTGTATTTTTTTTACGGTCTGCGTAAAGTGGTAAAGGCACACTTCCTCGATTTTTAGGATTCAACGCCAACTCGAGTCAATTGAGAAAATCGTTTTGCGTTGATCGGAGATTCCTTCGTCGAAAATTGAGCTTGTGTGACGCCAGCTTTCTACCTGCACAACATCATGATAGGAATACGATTCTTAAAGGGTTAAGCAAAGTTTCAATTAGTGTGAAAGTACTAATTACCTAAATTGAATTGTATCCGCGGTTGGCACGTATGTAGGTAATAGTTGGCGATATTGCGTTACCTCTGAAGATGGCTT
Organism: Standfussiana lucernea; assembly: GCA_964057025.1. Lineage (NCBI taxonomy): Eukaryota > Metazoa > Arthropoda > Insecta > Lepidoptera > Noctuidae > Standfussiana > Standfussiana lucernea. The sequence continues at coordinate 11,270,062 of OZ059796.1, forward strand.
GTTTACGTAACGGAATACTTAATTGACAAACTCGGATATGAGAAATCTGCATGATTGTTATGACTGTTGTGACATCGGTATTCTGACGCTAGTAATGAGCATAATCGAATCGGAAGTAAATCGATTACGAACCGACTCGCACCAGCTTCGCCCGTTTACAAAACTTCAACCCCTATTGCACCCGATTAGGGGTTGAATTTTACAAAATGCTTTCTTAGCGAATGCCTACGTCTAATAGCTATCTGTATGCCAAATTTTGGCCCGATCCGTTCGGTGGTTTGAGCTGTGCGTTGATAATAATCAGTCAGTTCAAACGATTTTATAAATATAGAAGATTACTTTGAGGTCTCATGAGTGCCAAATTATGATGATATGTCCGTGTATAAATAGATAGGTATAACTAGAACCTACCCTGCCTACTACGGGACGAATGAATAAGCTACACCACATACATCGTAGTTTTCTATTAAAACACTTTCACAATAAAATTTTCAGCGAAACAGTTTACCAAGAAATCGCATTGGGTATCCAATAAAATAAAAAGGAAACGATAGAAAGCTAGAAGTTGCAAACATTACGATTACCCTCATTTCCAGAAGTTCTATAAAATTTTTATAAGCCAGTAATTTAGACGAACCAATTCCTAAGTAAATATTTAGTTTTCATAAAAAAAAACCTATCACAATATTCACAAACAATCGTATAAATAAGAAAATTAACCTGATTCGGTCTAGACTGTATTTTATTTTCTTTTTATTATATTTAGGTTGAACTTTCAGCTTTGTGGATTTGATGAAATTGTTTTCGTCATAAAATATCGCTAAAATGACCAATGGCTAATATAAAATGCTACATTTTGATGGACTTATTTCATCCTAGATCTTTCTACCCAGAAATCAGTTACACATCACAAATTAATAATACGTAGGAGGTGCTAGGTAATTCAATTCGTTACGGTTAAACAGAAGTCTGAAAATCTGACAATCAGTCTTACTGCGAAATCGTGTTCGTGTACCCAGTTACTGGGTTTTGGCGGACAGTTGGTAGTTGCTCTATGTAGAACACTGCATCCGGTTAGACTGAACTCGGCCCAAACATAGTTGGAAAAAAGGCTAGGCAGATGCTGATGAGGTGAGTCAATCTCGCGAGGAAAATATTCTAATATATGTGACCTACATTTTTGGGATATTGTAGAAAGGTTTTCAACGTATGAAGACATTATGACGACCCAATAGCCCAATACTCAACATGGACATCATCATCATGTCAACCGGGTACCGTCGTCAGCTGGACATGCATATTCCCCAAACATCGCCATAACGATCAGTCCAGCACTGGCCGAATCCAGCGGATTAATCACCACTGTTATACCTACATGGTGGAAGGCATCGACGCACAAACGATTACCACTTCCTTAGTGCATCATTCCAAACCCCTCCTCTAAATATAAATTTTACAAAAATCAGCAACTTTCAAAATGTATGGAACAGCTGTTTTTTTTTTTATTACCTATGAAAAAATTCTATGTGGGGGGTTCAGAATGATGTACTGAGTACGTGGTAACCGTTTGTGTGTCGATGTCTTCCATCCTGTCTATGACTGATCGGGTTTGCCCATAATCACCACTCTAGTCAAGCAGACTGATGATTACAGTGTCTTACGTTACAAATTCTTTTTCTTTTCATTTGACTGACTCTAACTCAAATTTTGCCTGTGACAAACTGACTGACTGTGTGTTTTGTGTGTCTCTGTGACTTCAATTTGAAGTTATCTTCTGGCACAAAATAAAAGTTGACTGGGAGACAATTAAAGCGTAATACTTGTAAGAAAACTCGGCGCCACTAAGAAAATGGAAAAACTTTCTATTACCAGCTTTACCATAGGCGCAAACACTCTCAAACGTAGTCTTCACAAACCAATACCGCTAAGACACCTTGTTATCCCTTATAAACCACCAAACCAAATAAAATAAATGTTTTATAAGTACCAAATGACCCACGCGTTTGATAGGTAATTTAAAAAAAAAACACTTGAAATATAAAAAATAATTTAAAAAAAAAAAACGATAAATTCATAAAACGCTAATCAACTTAACCTTAACTTTAAATAAGCGTATGATATTTTTTTTTTTTTCGAAGCTGGTTATTAATTAATTAAGTAACAATACTTTCAATTTAAGTATCCGCTATGAAGTTTTCACACCTACCGTGAACGTCTTTACAAAATTACGTACATAGTACATCCCCCAATTATAAGTATCCAATACTTATTAATACTTCACGCAGAAAACGTTTCACAATTTTAGGTACTATGTACCTACGCTTTTAATCCATCCGGTCACAGCGAGTTTAAAAGATCTCTAAGATAAAAGATCAATTTAATTAATTTCAAAGAAATATTTCCGATACTATTAATTTGTACTATAAGAAATTAATCATTGACGCGTGAGGTTGATCGGCTTAAACAATTTTCTAAGTGGTTTATAACTGTTAATACGAAGGCTTCGTTGACACGTTAAATTGATTGTGTAATAAGTTTTTTTCGCTAATAATCAGTAGGTAAAAGTGAGGGAATAATCTGTATATTATGTACGTAAAAAACTGAAAACGAAAATGATCACCTCAGTATTTTTTTTAAATAAATATTTGGTAGCACGAGAAAAACATTTTCATACTTTTCAATAAAGTTTTCCAATCTAATCTAGAAAGAGGAAATCACGTCCATCAAAGCGGGAACTTAATAAGTTTAAAAAGACACGACGTTGGTCATCTATCTTCGATAATAATGCGTTTATCATAATCATAAATTAATATTAACGCACATTCCACTTAACGGCCCAATAACTGCCGACCTACGCAGTTTCTCATAGTTTCCGAAAACACATAATCATCTATAACTACAATAATAAAATCAAGTACTTAATAACTAATCAAGGTACGCATAAAACTTTAAAAAATAAAATGAAAAAAAAAACCAACCAAAAACTCCGGAACAAAAAAATCCAAATGAAACAGTGCACAAAATAAAATTCACTTCACACCATACGAATGTTTCGGCACACCGGTACAGCACACAAATAAATTAAAAGAAAATCTTAAAAAGCTCTGAAAGTTATCTAAACACTGTTAAGGACACCAACACACAACTTTACCGTTTGCCGCCAACTGCTCCAAATTTTTCAAGTACAGAAAAAAAAATGTTCGAAATTTGCGTTTAAATATTTCGCGAATTCGAATTTCAACTTTCGCGTCGCGTCGCCGCGCTTGTCTCCGGGAATGTGGAAATTTCGGCTATGATGGGGAAGATGCTCGCATAGCTGTGGCTTAGATGAGACTGTGGTGTGGTACCGCGCCGATCCAACTGTGTGGCCGGAGCCGACTTTCGCCCCGACCGGTCGCCCTACAGCTCTGGCGACCGGTGACGCATCCAGGAACTCTGTTAATTCACTATATTTAACGCCATGACTACATTTTTTCTTGGGATATTCAAACACGTTAGATCTTTGAGTGACAACCATATTATACATAAAAATGTTTAAACTTTCATAAGAAGCAAAAAAAACGCAAACACTTTGAGCACGTAAGGGTAGAGCGGTAAAGCCCGTCTATGAATGAATATTGTTGGCAGCAAAATTATTGCAAGTATGCATTCTTTTGTTGCTACGCCATGTTTTATTCATTTATTTTATTTACATTCCAATTTTTCAATCGGAAGTGCGGTGTCATTGCAAGAAATTGATGCGTTCAAATATTTGTGTACAATATTATGATATCGATTAGTCCAACAAAAAGTCGATTCATCACTTCCGACCTGAAGAAATACGGCCACATTATTCATTTTGCTAATGTCTAAGCATAATTTAGTTGAAACTAGGTCAGTTATTTTACGACGAAAATAATTCTTCAGAAACAACATCAAATTACCGGGTAGCGAGAAAAACAATTAAAGGCCATTTTAATAATAACTACTGAATGACGAATAGAAAAACCGCAAAACTTAGTCGACTAATATGGTGCGGCAAGTTTAAAATAAAGCAAGAGATGAGTATTTATTTAAATAAGAAACTCGTAACCTAAGCAGCGGTTAAGTATATATTTGCTGGCATAATCTTAAAATGTTATCTTTGAATCTCAGAGCGTAAAAGTTAAGTGCTTGAAAGAAAACAGCAAACTTTTAATTAATGGAAATTAGGATATTTTTGTCTAGAACTTATGCTAGGACAATTTTATTTTCCTGTCCTTATCGACCTCTAGGACAACATTTTACAAAGTTATAAACAACACAAGACATATCATCAAAATAAGCATTTAAACCACGCGATCATAGAAACTCATAATATAGAAAAAAAAAACGTATAAAACCCATTTTAAAAGGAAAATAGCAATACAACAAATAAACTGTCTAGTAATAAAGACGTTATCTAGTAATATGTCACCAGTAACCCAGTTTGTGGACAATGCAAAGTTAGAACAAGGATAGCAGGGACCGCAGGAAGTGGCAGGAGCAGGATATTCCGACAGCGAGTCGAACTGCGACGGAGCCGCGGAGTTTACAACAGTTGCATAGTTCGCCGCGCTATTTATGATAGCCTGGTACCATGATTTCTCTATGCAGGACATTTATTATATTACGTAAGCTGTTTCAGTTTTATTTTTGTAGGGTGGGTAAGTAAACGAGCTTTTTCAAGATTCTGGTTACTATTTACTACCTGATAAGTGCTTTGGGGAAAAGAGCTTCATATTCTGTTTGGTCTAATTCTACCAAATATTCCATGCCTTATTATTAAACAACTCTATTTGAATCTTTGTTTTTTTTTTGTTGGGCTAAAATTTCTCAAAAGTTTCGTCATATTCTATCAATCAATCACATCAGATAGAAATCAGTCAGTAGCACTGCAGCGTGGAAGTTATTTGAAAGTCTAATTTTCTTTCGAAGGAAATTAATTAAGAATTAACGTAACGGTGGTCTATAAAACTTGTACATAATTAAGCGTCTTATTCTTAAGATCTGCTTACCTGAGACTGAAAGACGACATGAAGATGCAGAAATATGATGCGTTAGTGACCCCCTGGACTCTATTCGTGTGGATTTTACGATTTCAATGTCTTTATAAACATTATATTGCTTATATTGTCGACTATAAGCAATATAATGTCTATAATCATACTAGCCTATCGACTTTGCATTTTCTGTAGACCGTTACAGACCGCGTTCATGCGATGCACCTTCGTGGTCATGATGCCAGTTAGATGGTCTTCTAGTAGTATGAAGGAATCAAGATGCTGGTAAAATCTGGTCTACTTAGCCCGAATCCTTAGTGGTCGTACTAGACCAGTTTCTGAAAAAGAATATAATCATATAAGTTTTGAAACTGACATGGTCACTATCACGGTATCTACGGTTAACACATAAAACGGGATATTTACCATGTTTACAATCCTTTTTAACCGACTTCAAAAAAAGGAGGAGGTTCTCAATTCGGTTGTATGTTTTTTTTTGTGTTTGTTACCTCATATCTCCGTCATTTATGAACCGATTTGAAAAATTCTTCTTTTATCTGAATGGATCTACTTCCCGAATGGTCCCGTAGAAATTTCATCAAAATCGGTTCAGTAGTTTGGTTTTGAAATCAAAATAGCTGGAAAAAATGTCATACAAGTAAAAGAAATTGCGAAATTGATACTTACTTGACATGATAACTAATAAAAAGGGTAAAATAATCAACCGACTTCCAAAAAAAAAACACTAAAAAGTGGAAAATAACATTACTTTGGGAAGTCGGTGCCAAAAAAGTCAATGAAACAAACCATAGTCACCGACTTCCGAAAGTAATGTTATTTTCCACTTTTTAGTGTTTTTTTTGGAAGTCGGTTTTTTTTGCAAAAAAGTTTTTTTGAGTTTGCGATATTTCGGCACTGTTGCAGGCACCATTGTCACTGATAAACTGAAATTATTGCGGGTGGGTGGTACCCTAGTATAATCATAGTTAGTTTAGGCCCAGGAATTGCCAGAAGAACATCCAAATCCTTGGTTATTTGAAGGGTATGCTGAAGTACATTTAACACTAACCGGTTACGGGGCTGAAGAACTCTCTCAAAGGCTTTTACAACTGAAGGAACTATAGTGACAATAGCTGTCTTAGCCGATGGCCCATGATGGTCATTTAGTATTATTACATATATAATTTTACGCCTCTTTGTTTGCGCTCATAATTAAAGGAAATAAACATAACAGATATTGTAAAAGGTTGTTGACACCACGTATTCTGATAATTTTGCATTGTGTTTAATCATTTCAAGAATGTTCAGGAATGCTTTAAATTCAGCTGTTTCGAGACAAAGGGCCGTTGAAGACATGATGTCTTCGGTTATTGTTGTTTCTTAGGGAACATTAAGAAAGCCTATAACGACATTTGTGCATTCTGCAACAAAATTTTCTTGCCGTAACCGGAGGTATAGAAAATTTTACTATTCGCGCGGAATACTGTTTAGGTCATCGTTTATTGTAATGCGTGGTTACACATCGCTAAGTTCAAAATACTACAATAAAAATTCTCTTTTAACTTGTCAATAATTCCATAGCCCAGAAGCATCGCTCGACTGACATGAATATTTGAATGCAACGAAAACGTGTGACTACAGTGTCATTCATTAAACTTTCTCTCGAGTCTGACGCCCTTTGACTGATATCAATGGGCCCTCAACAAATAGGTTTAAAATGTTCGCCTCAATTGATAGCCTACTAAGAAATCATCACAAGAATTGAGTATGAGTAACTACTTAACGCATGCTCCTTAATTTGCTTGTTTAGGCTCCGAGCCCTTTACTGAGCATACACAACGGTGGAATCTTCTCGAATGTAATATTAAAACCAAGCTTTCAAAGTAATACTTCTTGTTGTGTATTGGAACTTCATTGAAATTCTCTGAAAACAAAAGAAACCATTAAAACAAATGAATGACGTACGGAAATTAACGCAACTAAGTACGCAAACATACAAACAAACAGTGTGGGTGTTGGCGGATTAAACCAGCATCTGATATTAAATACACCTTCAACATTAGTTAAAATTATCGAAGTTGCAAGTCAGGTACCAGTTTAATGACAAACTTGATTTGGAAATTATTCGTCTTATCATTCATGTATCTTGATCTCGCAGACAACTCACTCGTAGAGACAGCTTCTGCAGAGCTACCGTCTGCAGTAATAAACAGAAATCCGATACCCTTGCTACGACAACCATTTAAACTACCAGATCTCTGATAACAGCATCGTTCCTTTTATTATTTACAACCTGTACTCTGTCGTTCATTACGCCAAAATTGATTTCAGTTTTTATTTATAGAGCAAAACCGCTTACTGTAGTTACCGACGAATATTTGAGCTTTGTACGCTAGTCGCAAAGCGAATTCTAAATCGTTGATTCAAACACGGTAACAGCTGCGGCCAAAACTACAAATTCTAAGGCCTCATATTAATTTATTCATTTACCCTTCACGCCCTAAATCCCTCGGTGGTGATGAATAAAAGGGGTCGATGCGCGTCGCCGCGTGCGCCGGGCCCATCCATCACGCGCGATGCGAAGCAAATCGATTTCTAAGCACGCGTGATTTGTTATTTCATTATCAGCAATTTGTTCTATCACTTTAGTAACAGACGCTACTGTTCCTGATTTCCAACTAAGATATTCCTCAAAACCGTCAAAATTAACTGCCGTAGTTAAACCAATATCCTTTTTATTGGAATATTTTATTGCAAATAAAAGTTGTTGACATATCATAAGTTTTATATCACGATCTTGTTTTATTATACTTATTGTAGCATAAGTACGAGCAACCACGTAATTATGTCTGCTAGATATTATCGCTGTTGTTAATTAATTGCAGATAGCGATCAGTTAAATTTAATATCAGCCGGGTGTACAACAACTTAAGCAGGAGAGCTTAACAAACTACCTGTTTTAAAATGTGGAATGTTAAATATTGCACAATAACCATAGATCATAATTAAAGAAAAATAATGTTGTTTCATGTGCGGATATCTTTGAAACCGGTACCAGAAGCTCGAAGATTCAACAGCGATTATTATTATCTTAATACTAATTTATTGCAGCCTTCCTTTTCACCTTGTTCGTGCTTACCTACTAAATGTTTCTATTTGACACTATTATATTTAATACTGAATGTGATGGAGATTAGTATACAAGTGCAAATTAGGGAAAGTGAGGACGTACGGCACGATGTAGTATCGGTTTTACGATTCATGCCTTATAATGTTAATGAGAGAGCTTGCGCTTTTCTTTTTAATTATTTCGCAGGAAAACGAACATCGTCGCTAAGAGCCCTCTTTGTATACAAATTCTCTGAAGGGAAGCAATGGCACAAATAGATCTCCAACAAAAAAATGTGGTTGCGGTTCGTACGGAAGCCGAAGGGTGAAATAGGAAGTGATACCGGTTTTTATTTCCGTCCCCACACTATGTATCGATTCCCCGCTGTCACCGCAACGGGGTGTTACTTTTGAAATCATTTTGATTGATGTACACCCTGTATTGTTAACGTGCGAATCAAAAGAATATTGATTCGTATCTGACAAACAAATAATTTGTGCTGTAGATTTTTTATTATTTATTTTTGGGTTTATTCTAATACGTTTTTTAATCTGTTGAGGCTTAACAAATGATTGTTATGGTCTTTTGCAGGTTTGTGGTGTTAATGGTATTTCTTTGGATGGTTTTGCTTAACCACCATGTCTTATTTATAGAAACATTTGTTGGCAAGGTGGTTTATTGTAACATTGTATTTTAAATATTATTAAAGCACGAATTACTAAGAGATCCACAAAATCGTCTACAATATTACAATCTTGTATGCATTTCAAATTAATATAATGATGAAGATATTATTCGGCACCATATCTTCACCATTTCAAACGGTTAATGGTTCCAACATTGCATTATTTGCCTGTTACCTTACAAAGAAACATCCAAACACATTTGAATAATAGAAGAGCAGATCGCTTCAAAATTATCTACTATGTATTCAAAAGCAGACATGCTCAAATAATCTGCATAAAGGTAAGATAAAATCGCTTTTACCGCAACTTACAATACAGTGTAATCGCAAACATGTATTGTTATTTTAAGAACTCGAAATTTTAATTAGGGAAACATTATTATGCAAAGCTATCTCTCTAGCTTGGGGAATGAAGATGTGAGCGGATGGGTGTCGTGTGCCAAACCGGTCTATTTTCAATAAAGCTGCAGCTTTTACAACGTTGCCATTGTTAACATTTTAATTGGTATTACTATCCGTGAATTAGCATAAGCGAGGGTCACAGCTATTCTAATATCTATATCCAGAGCTCCCTGTATTAGATAGCTTCATTGGTAGATCGTAAATGGAAACAAACGTAGTGGATGTTGAAATAAATTTTGATTATGGACTATGAATATGTAAAGCTGTTACTGGTAGTCAATTTTGATGATTAGGAATTGGGATTGTATTAGTAGCGGCTTATCTGCCTTCGCAAGATGTAGGAGTGAATGGGCTATTGGGTCGTTTATGTTGTTTGTAGGCGATTTAAGAGCAATCCGTCGACATCTGGCTGGTATTACCTATGAACAGTTTAATGTGAAGTTGATTTCATATATTTCTTCTTTTTTCAGAGTGTGACTCATAATATGTCAAGCACACACAGGCGTTGCTATGTTTTGTGAACTGCTTTAACTTCGGTCCACGAGATTCACGTTCCAGCAACACGTTTCTTGCGACAGCGACTGTGGATAAAACAAACGGAAGAAGTTGTTTTGAGTATGATTCGAGTTACAGTAAAGCTACCTGCGACACACAAGAAAAAAAGAAGCGATGCACCCGCGTGTCGCAAATCGCATCGCAACATGAATGGAGCCATACTGTAAAATGACTCTTGCTGAGAGTGGAATCTAGCAAAGACTTGCATAGGTAATAAAATGCGAGACCAATGATAATGTGTTTGTGGAAAATCCTTTATTTTCTGTCCTTTCGTGAAAAATACTCCGTTCCTCTATAATATAATTTAGGAACGGGATTATTTTACCGAGATGACATGCCATCAACATAACTTTAGTGATGTAACCAGATGGACGGAAATCTGATCGATGACCTCCATACTTAATCGGATCAGATTAATAAAATACATATTTTGACTGTTTTGGACTTTATTAATCCGCATATATTTAGCCTACTTTTGTTTAACTGCATTTTTATATCGAACGGTACAGGGATTTCTTTTATAACGTTGTATGCGTTTACTGACAGCAGCCATAACGCGATAAGTTACATAAACAAAAATAACACTGTTTTTGTGTTTTCACTAACACCGATTCACTATGCAAAATACAATAAAAACCTATCTAATCAGTCTTTAATTTCATATTCAACAAAATCAAATTAGTAAAACGAAGTATCGTGGGATATAAATTTTTAACGCAACGCAATAAAATGAATGATATAGCGTATTAGTGGCAGGGCAATAAATAAATATTTATAGCGTATTAAACATCAGTAAAATCTCAATAAACGGATGAGCTGTTACACTGGGAGCGTATTGTGAAACGTCATATGATCAACAATAGAGTACTACTTGCGTAACATCAGAATAATATCTGAAGCTATTTCGAACTAAACGATAAACGTTGTCTGGTCATAAACATAATATTTGGGAGAACTACTGTGCGTTTTATAGTTTGTAAGTTTAATGTAATGAATGCCATACAAAGGTTCGATTACTCGGTAGAACATATTTTTATAATATTACCAATTACTGGTAAACTGGTGTCGCGCAAGTTCAACACCGGTTTAGGCCGAAGCAAATGTAAGATTCACTCAAGAATATTAAAGTTGGTGGACATCAGTCTAGTACCTACATTCTTGGGTAGGTTACGTCAACTTAAATCTTCTGATCTTTTACGACTCCAAAAGCTCGCTGAATTGAAGCCTCCTTTAAAAGATGAAAATTCTTTACTCTAGGAAAATCGCAACATTTACTAAGTTTTTCGCGACAAAATTATATCATTTAAATGAGTTTTAAGTAAAATTAACATTGTATTCAAATTGTATTATTATGATTTGAGAGTTATGTTGTTGTCACTATGATAAGTGCTGTTTATACCTGTAATAGGCATACATACCAGTACTTTTGTATAACTTTAATTGTTCCCCATGAATTCTTTGTATATTTTAGCGTTGGTGTACCAAAATACTAAGAAATATATAAAAATGTTCCATGCATGATAAAGTCGATTAATTTCCGTTTATATTTAAGCTCGTAATCAAGGCGTTTCTTAACAAGTCGTAGGTATGCATCTCTCATCTTCATTACCTTTACAAAGTGAGAAAGAATGTCCGCGGAGTCAGGTATGCAATTTGCAAGTCATTGCTCACATTACTAGTTGTAATGGTACCTTAAGATCTAATGAAAATAAATTTTCAGTGACAGCATTGCTTCTGTATTTTGTCTTAAGAACCGTTGTTACAAAAAAGAGGAACTTACTCTTATTCGTTGAGGTATAGCATAAAGACCGGGCATATCTTTCAATGGTAGGTCTATTTAGATGATCAGGGTACTTGTTAAATAACCAGAAGCGTTATTTGTTTCATTGCTGATACACATTCCAAATATTTTTAGCGAACTTAGGATGAAAAAATGGGAAAAAAAACTGTCATATTTACACACACATCGATGAAAATTCTTGAAGCATAGAAGCAAGTAAATTATTTCGTAAGTATCTATAGGCCATTTCTTCTTGCTATTCTTTATTTTTCGTATGATTAGTGCCTAACCTGCTGTCAGAGTTTTTATGCCACCCATGGGCCTCTGACTTGGACACTTGGCTACTGGTCAAAAATACCAAAACATTTTCAAACCAAATTCGAAAAAAAATAAACGATCGCGTGCATCCCGCTAAGAAAACCACTTTCCTCCATTCAACTATTCTACTAAAACTCTTAAAGAATCCAACAAATAATTATCATATTATCTTTACCATATTTATGATATTATTAGTGATGGCATGACATGCGCATGGGCCATTACCATTAGATACAACACTTAGTAAAGCCTCGTGAGGCATAAAACAACGTGTTTCGTAAGGTGACCATATAGAAGAAGGTAATATCGAAAACTCACGGCCTTTCATACCAATAAAACAATATAAAAAAGTTATTGACAATAATTTATTCAATGCTACACAGAGCTATGACGGTAACTCGCGTAGAACCGGACTTTATGTTAGGCAGTTATAGAAGTGATAATGGCGTACCGATGTTTTGCCAACTATAAGGCTATTATTATGTACTACTGTGACACCAAAATGGAAGATATAGTTTTCAGGATAGGCAAACTAAAATGGCAATGAGCTGGCCATATTAGCCGTAGCACCGATGACTGGGACTGCAGCTTAGTTTTTTTTTTGTGTTTTGACATTCAAAAGTGCCTGTAATGGCCTAATTGAAATAAATGGTTTGAGTTTGCCCTTTAGGGAAGACGTGTTTCTGAGTGATGACCGGCAATCATAACGTAGGACATCCTCGCTAGATAGAGCAACGATCCTCGCAGGGTGACTAGAACCATCTGAATGAAAGTTGCCGAGAGTCGAATTGAATTGCGTGCGATTGGAGAGGTCTACCAGTGAACTGATATAGGCTGATGATTATTATGGACCTACCTAAAGTTCGCTGCGAATCCAATAAAACCGACCTCATTTGTTTTTTCAGGAACGCTCTCTTCAAAAACATTCAAATTTCGAAGCGATGTCAACCAGAGGGACAGCAGTGTAATACTCTACTAACCCCCGTATCTATAAACAAGTGAAAGTGTTTACTTGAGTAAATGTCATTTTTTAAGATACGATTTTTATTATGTAGTTTAGTAATTGGTTGAAGTTAGAACTGTAAAAAGCTAGAATTCTTAGGTTTGCTTTCTTTGACGGTTCTTACTTCTTTTAAATTCTTGTCTATTGCATAAAAAATTTTACACAAGTAATTGTTGAAGTTAAAGTAATTACTTTAACTTGACTATAGATACGGGTGTTAGCCTTTTATTGCACTGAAAACTGAAGTGCCTTATTAATAACATGGTTTTGTCGTAGCTATTCCGTAGTATTGCCGTTTGTAGCACACGTTTTGACTTCAGCCATTAATAGAAGCGACTGTAGTACACTCATCAAATGATACGATGATAAAGGTTATTCCCTTGTTGATTTGTTCCAATTAAGAAACATCTAGCGTAGGTACTCATTTCTACTGTTACCGACATTGTTAGAAAATAGTAGAATTAATAATTTTCTAGTTGCTATACAAATATACAGTGCGTATTTAGAAACGAAAAAAACCCCTACGTCTTTTTACATCTTCTATTGTACATCGTTGATAACGTAAAAAGATCAGTCAAGCTCTAAGGACGAATGGCGAACCGACTGCAAAGATCAGACATTGACTAACAGATATTTCGATTGCATTTAAAAATACTACGGAGTATGAATACCTTCAAATTAGTGGCGGTACTTTCATACAAGTCTAAAAGCTTGGCTTGCCCTTTTATAACCTACTACTCTTGATGTGGGGTTTCTGAACAGTACGCTTGCCCTAGGGGCTTGCGGTATTGTTGGCCCCTAAGCACGCCACTGCTTCAAAGGTGACCGTATCAGGAGCAGCGTCCGCAATATGTACGCACAAGTTTTCCCGACCAGTAAATCATTCAACACCCTAGTTATTTATAACATTCAATTACAATAATTTTGACACAGTTAGTTTAAATCCTCCAGTTAAACAAGCCGCCTTAATCTGCGTGTTATCGACTCAGTTAATCCGACTCCAGTCACAGTCACCGACGCGACGCCGGCGCAGCGTTCACATAAAAAACTATAAATTCGTACATTAACGTCTATCCCGTATCTCTTATGGTGCATAGAGTCAAAACTCTATGGTAAGCCAAGTGGGCGGCCCGAATCTACTGATTACAACAGTATTATCATAGACCAGCCAAAGAAGCACATATAACTTTTCCATAAATACGTAATTTGCTTGAAACATATTCTATTCATACATTTTGTTTATTCAATATTTTATCGAGTGTGTATACGATGTGTCCCGGATCATAATCTCGGCTTATATCTATCTGTTCGAAGGCTTCTATTGAAATTAATTTATTTTAAGCTCGTAAAAATTTGGAATTCACAAAATGGAATTCTTTTGATAACAGTGACAATATTTAATACTCAGTGTAGTATTTATTGTTGGGTATCAGAGTGAAAAGGTGACGATAAGAATTAGAGGAATCCGATTGGACGCGTCTATTTTGATAAAAAGCATGAAATTCCCAACACATTTATATATTAAGTATTTTTTTTAAGATACTTTATAAATGTCCATTTTTTTTGACAATGGCGATATTGAATACCTATTAGAGTAATATTTTATTTGAAGAATCCAGACACACCGTATTCGGTTAAAGACAAGGAACTCTCAACCCCTCATATCCAACCTTGTTTAGCATGCTTTATTTAATTATTTCTTACTTCTAGATAATATTTGACGCCTAGGATACTGCGCTCCATTGCACGTTGGCAGACCTTGAGTTTGGACTTTTGAATGTTTATCAATGACCAAGTCTGAGATCCATAGGTCGGAAGACTGCACCGACCATGTACGCAACACCACACTGCGCTCCAAATCACAAATTACTGACGTTGCTCAAAAAGCCGCTAAGCTGAAGTGGGACTGGGCTGGCCATGTCTGCCGTATGCCCAACGAGCTGTGGGCCAAAATAACCACGATGTGGAGCCCTGACACAGCCATAAGGCGACGCGGTAGATCTCGCAGGAGATGGCGGGACGAGCTGGACAGAACCAACGATCAGTGGTCCACCTTAGCCCTGGATCGAAGAATTTGGAAGTCATGGGGAGAGGCCCTTGCCCAGCAGTGGGATGATACAGGCTAACAGTAACCGTAACATTATATTTATGGAAAACCAATTTGCATAATAATAAAACTTACCTTACCCACTACTACTACGACTATTAAATTAGCACGATACGTTCCAAAAATGGTATTCTCCCAACTTCCAAACATACATTTTACCAAGTAATGCGAACCTACATAGCTTTACGAGTAGATAGTGTGCTAGGCTGTCGAGTCGAAGGCAGTCGCAAACATCGTGCGCCCGCGTCGCCGGCGCGCGAGTCATCGCTCCTTCAAGTGTTGACATTCGATTGTTTATTCGCCTCGTCAAAGTCACATAACAGTTGCACAGACTAATTACATATAAATACGACATTTTTGTACACAACATAAACGTCTTGAGTTTTGACCCTCACCTCTGTGAACCCTTTGGAGGTAGTTCCCCTAAGCATGGAGGTTAAGGTTTAGTGTCTTGTAAAGGATCTGTCATTCTCATTAATAATTCAATTATGTACCTATGTATACAAACTTCGATCAACAAACTAAGAAAGGATCTATTGTTGAAATATTGGTCAAGTATTGCAGAAGAACTTAATGGTATTTTTTGCGATAAATGGGTTTCACCTGTGAAAACCCTCAATGCCCGTGTTTTCTAAAATGGTGACACTTAAATGTAATGCGGCAAGTGCTGTTTAGGCATTACGTTTAAGTGTTTCTTGCTGAAAATGCGCATTATTACTTAAATTAGAGTCATTATTTCATCATCTATAGCAAATTTCATGAATAAAACAATTGAGTATAAGCATTTTTCGTGTATGGCAACTGTCCCAGTCTTCGCTGCTTTCATTTATCCCACCCAATTTCATCATATTCGACGTTTTATTAAGATGAAGCTAAGTGACGCCGAAGGTTTTTATTTTCTTTTTATATTTTTCCCGCCACCGCATCCTTGACACTTCTGAACAATATTTTGATGCGGACAACAATAAATACAGGCGAAATTTTCATTGTGTCAGTATTTACTTACCATATAAGTATTGTATGTGAAATATTAAGTACACAAAGTCTGTTTACCAAGGTCGAAGCCCAGACATAATCTTTTGGATTAAAGAAACAGATGGGACAGAATAATCATAAGTTTATGTAAAGAAAGTAGTGTATTATTCGCGTCGAAAGTTACGACAATGTTCCAACGAAGACACATTGGTGGTAACCTCGAGACATCGTTCTAATTCAGAAAAAGAATCTTTCATTATATTTTTCCGACCAGTATCTAAATATCGGGAACATTTTCTGTTGGATCGAAATTATACAAGCAGGTAATTTCATTTTGCCTAGACATTTGCTTCACAGATTAGTATCTTTTCTTCTTAATCTCATAGACACAGGATTTAACTAAAATCAATTGGAAAATTGGAAATGACATTTCAAATTCTGCTTAAGTTCCACTTCTGGGCTCTCTACATCCATCCTGCATTCTTCAACCTCCTATCAACAAGCTTACCCGTTTTGGCCGATAATTTGAATCGATCTAAACTCAAGGACTCTTCCGGTCTAGACATTACGAGTAGTCCTTCAGTGGACTAATGTGGCCAGAAGGGCGCTTCTAGCTTTCCCAAGTCTTGTGTAAGTTAAGATTTCCGTTTGATACGTCTCTTTAGAGGAAATTTATCCTTCAACAGCCGCGTGAGGTAGTAATCACATTTACTGACGCGGAATCGGAAAGAGTATTATGTCCGAAAAAGACTTTTCGGTTCGGACACCGCGTCGAACTGTTCTGACTGAAAGCCGATTCTGTGCCAATGTGTAGTTACTCCCTTAGACATAGGGAAGGTAGTATATTGACTGATAACTTGTCCAACTATGTTTTAATCACTTAGGTTCATCAAGTATCACTAGGTATAAGAACATTTGTCATCAATTTCAACGAACGTATCTTCAGGAAGTCCTAGTTTCGTATCAAACGTCTCGATTGCAACACACCGTCAATCGATGTTTGTACATACGATAAAATGCATAGATATTAAATAAAACTGCGTTTCTGTACATGTTATCTTGACTTGTCAACTTCCTTAGTACAATCTTAGTTACATAGGTACACGCGGTGTGAGTGAACGGACTTTTGAATATGTAAAACACTGTTCTTCTAGGAATATTTTATCAGTGAATTAAATCATGTATGTTTTAGTGTTATCTTATCTTGATAACGTAATAAAAGAAATTATGTGTTGACTAGTGACTAATGTTATTATTTTATACTTACTGATAGTTATCAGGCAGACAGGATTGAGCCTGAACTTATATTTTATCAGTTAGACAACGATTACAATCGTTATTGTCAACAGTCTTGAACAGCACAGTGCATCGGCCTCTTTTTAAATTACCTACCACACATCATGCTAGATATTCTATCTTACGTAATGATATTACAGGACATCTTCATCTGCCTAGCCTTTTCCCAACAATGTTGGCGTCGGCTTCCAGTGTAACCTGATGCAGCGGAATACTATTTTAATACTATTCTACATGGAGCACACTGCCTATCTGACCTTCACAACCAAGTTAAGTACTGCGTAATACGATACCCCTTGTTAGGACTGATTGTCTGACTTTCTGTACTGACTAACTGTAACGAACTAAAAGAAAAAAAAGAAAAATAAATAAAAGAGGTTTTATGCTCATCAAAAAAAATGACAAATGGCAAAAAAACAAAACACTCCGATTCTTCCACAAATTAAATATCGAACAATCATAGGCACATGCTAAAATAATTTCACTTTTTATACGTTTGCACATTTCACTTCCCCGTCGGCGGTTGCGGCATGCGAAGAACACATTTCCTTACAAATCGTTATCGGAAATGGCGTCGAGTGGAGTTGTTTCGCTGGAAAACCCTTATCTTGCAACAGAAGGTACTTCGAGTACATCGTCATCATATTAATACGTGCTTACCGTTGGTAGGAACTTAGAAAGGGCTGACAAAGTTGTTGTGTTCGTAGAAAAATTTCTTCTAGAAAATCTACTGCGCCAGTTTTTCGTGAAAAATTTATAATCTGCCAGAGACCATTGGTAAGCCAAGGTTCCATGACTATCAAAGATAGTTAACTTCCATTCTCAAAATGAATGTCAAAAATAGGCTACAATTGAAGGAAAAGTCACAATATTATAGTTATTATTTATTGGGTACATTAACAGCAGTACAAACAAAAACCATCAGTCGGAAACATTAGCCAACACAGTAATAGCTAAATTTTTTACCTGTAAAACCCTCCTAACCTCGTCTTACCAAAACGATACGTTTGACAACCCTACGAACGGTCCATCACTGGACCTTTGAACCTGTTTAACATGACATAATGCAGTCGGAGTCGGCCTCGTCAGCCAAGAGATATCTCCACAATGATTTGTATTATTTTTACTAGCAGATAAATCTAGCTAGAACTACAGAATACATTGTTAAGTTCATGTTTCGCAGGGAGAATGATAAAAACATTTGGAAACGGCCACAATTTAATTTTTATTTAGTAATAGATTTCTACATCTTAAGAAACTCGTCAGGACACCTAGCAAAACGCAGTGATGATAGGTGGACTAAGGCCGTCACCCACACACACCCACATTTCTTTTCCCAGTTCTTGAAAGCCTTGAAAGGCTTTCAAGAACTGAGAAAAAAATGTGGATCCGGTGGCGAGATGGACAGACGACATAGTTGCCATCGGGGGAAAACATGGATGAGGCTGTCACAGGAACCTGGAGACTAGCACAAGAAAAGAGAGGCATATACCCAGCAGTGGATGAATTCAGGCTGTGGATGCTGATGATGCTAGTGAAGAAGTTCGTCCGGGTTTTCCAATGCCAATGTTATTACATGCACATGGAACATTTTAGTTTTGCCTTTGCAGAGGCGCGGCACTCGGCAGCGGATGCGATGGACGATTAAACACAGGAACCCTGGAGCAGAGGCAGCGTTTTGGCAAACGAAGTGTGAAGAAAGGAGGCTGGGTCAGTCTGGATGCGGAAAGTGAAGGTTATGGTGTAGAGGAGCAGCTTGAGACGAGTTTGTCACACAGTGGACTGCGATTGATTGAGTTGATTTTCATTTATGGCAAGGCAACTACGATGACTCTTGTATCATACACATATTTCTATACACGCCAGTACCATCACGTTACTCACTAGATTGTTTGCAACACAATAAGAGAAAATAATCCTTATTCACCCACGAAAATGTAAATAATTATAAAAAGAAAGCACCTTCAGCCCCCGACGTCATTACATCATTATTTTCATTGAACAATTACCATGTAACTGCGAAACCGATGTCAGTCCATAAACCTCGATAGCCAATAAAGAGTAATTTGGAGAGAAAGTTGTAACAAATTGTACGTTATGGTATCCTTGACGCCTCTAATTGGGATCGAGTTGCTTAATTATTGAGAAAAAAGTTTGCCTTACATATTTTTGGGGATGATCGAAATTAGTTCAACATTGCCTGCATGATTACATACTCGCATTTCTAAAACAAACTGTGCAGGAATGATAAGTACATTTTTCTTAGTTTTTTGCCAATTTTGTTCACCTATCCAATTATATTATGGAAGAAACACTACTACAACTACTGGCCAGATGGGTGTAGGTAGATGTCGCGGGGAAGACCTGAATGAGACTCGACCAGATCAAGGAAAGCCTATACTCAGTAGAGGATAGAACATGCGGCCAATGATACTGACAATGATGATCGATATGGGCATGTGATACGAAGGAATGAGGAAAATGTCGTGAAGAAAGTGTTGAGTATGAATGTCGATGGGTATAAGAGCAGAGGAAGACCAAAGAAACGATGGATGGACTGTGTGAAGGATGATATGGCAAAATAGGAAGTGTCTGATGAAACGACGAGTAATAGAGAAAGAAGTATGGAAGAAGAAGCCATGCTGCACCGACCCCAAATAAATTGGGGTAACTGCAGGAGACTAATGAATAATATATGGTAATTTCAATACTGCTGAAATTAAAAAGTTTACATGAAACAACAAGCAAGGAGAGGATCCAACAAGACCTCTTAACAAACCATAGAATAACATAAACGACAAACAGGAAACCTCATTACACAAAAACCACAATACTTAGTAGCTTAATCGTAAGTTGTAGTGCTCAGACAAGTGCATGCAAATCTTAATGTGGCTAAAAACAAGTTGAATAAGAGTGCTTGTGACTTGCTAGTCACGCACTCACCTCTTTACAACGGAGTTTATAGATGAGACTAACTGTTACCGCGGCGTTTCCTCTGTTCATATTTGTTGGTATTTTTGCAGTCTAAATACGAGATAGTATAATAATACAAGATGGATGGATGATTTGAACAAAAATGAATGGTGTTTCATTTTTGTTCAAATCATCCATCCATCTTGTTTTTCGCTCTAAATTTACAATATGCA
Organism: Standfussiana lucernea; assembly: GCA_964057025.1. Lineage (NCBI taxonomy): Eukaryota > Metazoa > Arthropoda > Insecta > Lepidoptera > Noctuidae > Standfussiana > Standfussiana lucernea. The sequence goes on from OZ059796.1 coordinate 11,290,438, forward strand.
CTCGAAATTTGCAAGACTCCAAGAATCAAACTCTTTAGATAAGCAATTGTTTTCGTTATGACTATTGGTGAAGGTGATCCGATAGAGAACCAGAGTTGTCGACATAGCTCACAGAATAGGGAAGCTGAAGTGACAATGGGCCGGCCATATTAGCTGTAGAACCGATGACAGTTGGGGTATACGTAATCTTGAGTGGAGACCAGAAATCGGCAAGAGCGTAAGGTGGGACACCCTCAGGCAGACGAGAATCGAGTTGAATGGCGTGTGATTGAGGAGGCCTATGTCCAGAAGTGGACTGCTGCAGGCTAATGATGTTAGTGGTGTGTGAACCTGGTGGTTTTTGATAATAATGATAATGTTTCAGTACGATACCTTTGAACTTTCATGAAAATCTAAATTGCACTTAGGTACGTTCGTTTTTCATCCACAATGAGGCATCATAAGCATAGGTACATTATGAGGGTTCATAAAGAGGCTAAAATCTACAAGTCATCCAAAAGAGCAATGGACGGCTCTAGGTTGATACGACGACGATGATAATTAAGTTTGAAGTAAACTACTACTAAATTTCTCGCAAGAGTTCGTTACACAGGTGTGTTTCCTACAAATAATATTAGTTCCAGTGTTCCGTAAAAACAACTGTATTTTTTTTACATCCCCAACGTCTGCCATAACAGACCGAATAATAACTTCTATGAAGTAATATTACTTTGTTTTTTCGGAGACAGGTTCAACTAGGTCTATTGTTTAAGGCCCATCGAATATCGAATCCTGTGTGAATAGGAAAAAACATCGTAAGGATTTCCGCAAACCTAGTCTGTATGAAGATTCGATGCTTTGAATAAGTTTTGATAAAGATCTAAGAATTTACCATTGTTTTTGTAGCAATACCTATTGAAATTAGGAGTTTGGTACCTGAAGTAAAGTTTTTCATGTCAGGCGTTCTTGATAGTAGAATATATAATTTATTTCGGTGATAAAAAACTTCACTATAGACTATTGTGGTGGTTTGTTTAGCTAGAAGCAAAGGTAAAAGTAAAATAAGTTGAAAACTAGTAAATCAATGAAAAATGTTTCAGCAAAAATTATGTTCAATGAAATGTTTCAGCTACCTAAGTAAAAATTTCATTGCAGTCCATGACCCACAATGCAAAACTTATCTAGATCATCATCTGCCTAGCCTTTTCCCAACTATATTGGGTTTGGCTTGCAGTCTTACCGGATGCAGCTGAATACGAGCATTTTACATGGAGCGACTGCCTATCCGACCTCCACAACCCAGTCAGTACCGGGTAACACGATAACCCTTGGTAAGGACTGGCTATCAGACTTTCGGGTCACTGACTACCTGTAACGACTGTCAAGGATCTACAAATGACAGCCGGGACCAACGGCTTAACGTGCTTTCCTAGACACGGAGAAGACTTGGTATGTAATGGAAAAAACTTATCTAGACACAAAAAAGTAAAAGCTTGTAAATTTGACATGAATTCAGCTATTAAAAACAACAACACAACAAGCAAACCATCTGTCATTATATTGATTTTATGTCTAGACATAAGTACTTACAATCGATTAACAATTTAAGGATGCTAATATTAAACACAGCATCTAGTTCAAGTGCCTCTTAAGTGACCTAAATGTCAACTAATATTCAAAGGTAATCCCCCATACATACTCACGGTTATTTACATTAATTTAAAGCTTATTATTGTACGTTATCTATCAAAGTATAAAATCATAGCATTACGCCTGTTATCCCGGAAGGTTTAGGCAGAGATGTACCTAGTAGAACACCCACATTTTGCCAGTTATATTTAAGTCCCATATAATAAATAAATAAATAAATATCGCTAGACATTACACACAGCGCCATCTAGTGCCACACTAAGCAACGAGGCTTGTGTCGTGGACACTAGATAGTTGATATACTACATAGATACTTTTTGTTTGTAAATACATACTTATTATACATATAAACATCCATGACTCGGTAACAAATGTCCATGCTTAATCACACAAACACTTGCTCCTACCGGGATTCGAACCCGGAACCCTATGAACGTAAGGCAGCCTCACTACCGCTGCGCCATTCGGGTCGTCAAAATATCATAGGCACATATCCAGACTCAATGGCTGAGACATTCTTGATGGAAGGACCGAATAACACTGCCCGACGTGTTAATCGAAACCAGGGCCTCTTACTCAGCAGTCAGCTTACGACCACCATAACCAACGAAGCAGTTATCTATCAAAGTAATTGTACGCAAATCGTCCATTTACAAAGTTATCTACTTATTGAGTGGCGCTTAGTTTCGAAGTGGATGGTTTTATCAAATACGCGTTATTGTTTACGTTTTCTTAGAAAGGAGGTGTGGCGTGATTAGTAATGTTATTGTGTGAGTTATCATAGTTTGACTAAGTGCCAACCAGTTGAATTTAATTAAGGGAAAGGTTTTCCTTAAGAAAATGTGTTGTCCGTTTCATAGTCTTACTTGGTACTTACTGTACATATTACAGTCAGACAGACAGTTCATCCCGTTTTGGTAAGGGGTGGGTTTTTATAAATCTCTTATGCAAAACCATGACAAAAATTAAAACTAACTTGAGATGGTAATAAAAAAGAAAATCTTAAAAATTAACTAAACTACTTAATTATCTTAAAGTCATGGTTAGGTACAAAAAAATTAATTGAACCGACCACTTGTGTGTAAGCCTAACAACGAAATTATACGACGTAAAATAAATTAATCAGTGTGACCCGAAAAAATGTCTTTAGTCTGCAATATGAATGATTATTTCTAGTAAACGACGCTGTAAAAGCAATTATCTTATAACAATAAAAAGATAATGATCGTCTAAAATATTGTTAATTTATGCAGATGTTTTGTCGCTATGTCTGCTCCTATTTTATATTCTAATGGTTATTCGATTAATTGAAACAGTTTTTTTTAAGTAGGTCAATATAATCTTACATGTTAAGGTGACCTAGAAACACTATCTTAGGATAAAGTTACATGGCGGTCTAATAGACTGTAGGTGTTGAAGCAAAAAATCAATTAATACTTACTAATATTATAAACGCGAAATTTTGTATGAATGGATGTTTGGTACTCTTTCACGCAAAAACTACTAAACGGATTTGGATGAAACTTGGCATACAGATAGCACATAACCTGGATTAACACATAGGGTACTTTTTACACCGGTAGTACGATCCCGTGGGACAATAACCGAACTCCACGCGGGCGAAATCGCGGGCATAAGCTAGTATTCTGATAATTACGTCGGCGAGCCGCACGCGCCGTTCGTTAATCGGTTTTGATTGAGGTATTTAGAGCACATGCGTAACTGACGTTTCTGACTCTGATCTGGGATAGAAATATATGAGACTAGGTTGTGCACCTTTTTTTTAGGTACCTAACTTATCAGAGTTATCTAAAAACAAAGGGATGTGCACATGAGGCCAATTAACAACATAACATGACACCATGCCTCAATCCCCAAATGGTTAGGCAGATATGTACCTTTTAGTACACCCACTTTTCACCAGTTATGTTTAAGTCCCATGTAATAGGGGTAGAGCCTACTGCCATCCACCAGGCACAAATACTAATTCCGTGGCTGCCTACTGAGAATCGGAAAAACTCAATAACACTTTTACCCGACCTGGGAATCGAACCCGGACCTCAAGCTCAGGAGTCGCACTTACATCCACTAGACCAACGAGTGAATTAAATCTACAAGAAAATGAGGAAGTCGCTTCTGTTTACTAAGAGTGATGTTTAAAATTCAAATCGAAACTAGATCAACCGGTGAGAAATAAACATCAAGAATTGGACAGTTTTGTAAAAAATAATTTAGTATAAAAAATATATGTATATGTCGGAGAAAGCGATAACTTTTAAACATCAAGTTGCTGATTTGACCATTATAGTAGGGGTAAACGCCGTGACGTCAGATGTTGTTTTAATGGCGGCACGTGGACAGAGTCGTTTTGTAGAGTGGGGATTGTGCCGAGATCACTTTTGCTCGGAACTCCAACCAAGTCACTCCTTCAGAACGAAACTGTCGGTTTGCCCATTTTGTGGAGATTATTTGTTAGTGTTATTTAATGTAAATTTGTGTTAAATAATAAACTGTGATTTTTGTGTACCGAAACCGAAACTATTATTTTAACATTTCATCCTGAACCCGGTACCACCGAACCCTAATGACAACGGCGCTATCGCTCAGCCATCGCTTACGCCGTCATATATAAATAATTTTAATAAAAAAAAAAAATTATAATGATGAAAACACATTTTTATAGTTCGTATCGTTTAAGGAAACCCTCTTATATAAAAATGCTTAAAAATACAGCCAAAAAGATACAAAAATATACGATAAAAGTTGCAAAAAAACTTCTTACAAAACCGCAAACATTTTATTCTAACACAAAACGTTAGATCTCCCACGCAACACTTTATATTCGACATAGAACACTACATAAAATAATAATGATTATGTCTGTATGTTTATTTCACTCACGTACATATTTGCGAGCACTGTGGTCCGTTTTATAGCTACGTTACAACAGATGATGATCCGACTTAGAATATTAAAGAGTGGAATTTAACGTTATAATCAAAGCGCTTTGATAGGCATAGAGTAAACAGAAACGATAAAATAATAGACAAGCTGATAGATTCTTTCTTTCTTCCTCTTTTTCGTTAGCGCCCTGTATTATTTGACCCCTCTACCCCTCTCCTTCTTAGAAAGAGGGGTCATCTTAATCATCATCAATGTAGGGCACTGATTATACAACTAAATTTTTTTTTGATTTTTTTTTGACAATAAAAGACCTTTAATTGTGATATAATTTCGCCCTGTGAAATACCCAGTCGTCTTTGTAAACGTTATCAGACTAATACAATTAAAATTCATACCAATAAACTGCCCCACAATAAAGTTAACCACACTCCAACCACAACAGCTGAATCTCTATAAATCCAGAACCATTTACTAAAATGCTCATCTGCCGCTATTAATTTAACAAGAGAAGCGACAATTAGTGATAATATATTAGTGAAGGGGAACCCAAATCGAGAACTAATCGATTTACCTACATCATCGACTGCATTCATCACTCCCCCAAGTGCCGAAATGACCAACTCTGTCACCCCGAAATAACATAAATAGGAAACGTATAATTCTCGGCTAAATTGGTCTATTTCCGCACAAAATCGAACGACTCAATTCGTCATGGTATGGACAATGGTCACCCTTACTCATGACTGGAATTTGATCTCTATTTGTTGAACGATAAAGTTTAGCATCAACTATAAATGGTTCGCAGGCAGATTTCTCAAAAAATATCGATTAGTAACCAAATCTGGAACGATTAATTTCTTGATATTCCAAAATAACTTAAAGTTAACGCCATGAGTTGAAAATTGTTGTAATAAGTAATTAAAATAAATTATGAATCTACAATTAATCTTATACTGTTTCATAAAAGCCCATTTATTACAATATATTATTATTTAAAAGGTTAATTACTAAATTATTTATCGGTGTCAAGAAAGGGATTCGCTTCACTATTAATTTCACCTTGGCTTGACAAATTGTAGAAATACAATAGAATAGTAATTTTAATGGAATGACAGCTTTCACCATCTGCTCCATGTATTTGTAAAGAAAGATTTTTGCCACGTGTCCTGTCAAATAAAAGCAATATATTGAATAAATCTTATTACAATTTCCACAATAGGTGTCAAATGGGCAATAATTCTTTGGCATTGTGGTCAATCGGATGCGAAGCTATTCGGGAATACGGGATTTTCCAAATCATTATTATTTTCGGATCCATTTAGGGTTGCGGTCGTGGCAAACGTTCATAATGGTATTAGAGGTATTATTTCTGTCAAAATATTGGATGTAAGTACAGTTTATTTGGTTAAATCCTGATCCATTTATATAAAATCCAGGCCAATCATATTATGAGAACATTACACGTAAAAATATTTGCTGTATAATCCTCAAATATCAAAAAGGCTACCATTATATCAGAGTAACACAATAACGTAATACAAGATCGTGTAAATAAAATAATAAAACAGACAATTCGGAGTGACAGCATAATATCGTAAACGTCTTAGCACAATACTCGCTAAGTATACAAACGTCGTAAACACTTGAAAACCTCATATTTTTTGTGTCACTTATCCGAGACACAGTTATTAATTAACTATGAAGAATTTAACTGAGTACGTGTAATCTTGTATAATTTGACATATTTAGGGGCACTGTCTACACCACGTCAGTCTGTGCAATGGCAAACGTCATATAAATGTCAAATGCCGTATGTTTTGTGTAAATTTTCGCCAACTGACAAAGTTTTGTAACTTCTCGATATTGTAGCCAGCGTGTCTACCTATTAGGGTTAGACAATAATCTAAGTTTGTTACTAAGCCTAGTCTAGCCTAATCATGGTATAAAGCTTTTATTAACATAAATAAGCTTGTTGTACGTATGGCGATAGCTTTGTGGCTTTTCTTGGAACTTTTTGTGGTCAAAATAAGGCATCCTATTTATTATGCTGCATATTTACATGTAAGTTACGATTTCAAAAATAACTAAAAATAAACTATGCTGACATACCTATACCAAATAAATGATATCAACAAATGGCACAGACATCAACTGTCCTTGGCAAATATTGCAAATCATCCCAACCCATCAGACAAAATAAATTAGGTACCAAAGGCAAAACGGTTTTTTGTCAGTCTCTTCAAAAATAAGAGTGACTTATTACTCTCATTAACCAGAACAATCAAAATAAAGAAGAATGGCAAAAACTGTCGCTTGTCTGTCGCCAACCTGATAACCAGGTGCGTTGTTTTTGCATAATTTCTTTAACAAAAAGTCTGAAACCAGTCCCGCCAGATTAATTAACAGTTTTATTTGTGGAGCACGTCTTGTCACGTCTACTTGGATGTCCATTGTCGCATTATGATGTACGGCATGGATTTGTGTCGCGCAAAAACTGTGGCACATAATAGTCGTAGTGTAATCAATTCGCCAGACAGCGTGCCGCGTGTGTTGTTAACTAATCTAGGTGACGCGGAGTTACGAAGAATATAGAGCGTAGACAGGCATTGTGTATGTGTTCGTTTGTTTGGTATTTTTTTTAAAAGCGTGTAGTATAAAAGACAATGGCGTAACTGTCAGGTGGCCCACCTAATAGGTTGAGTGGATACCTTTTACTTATTACAATATTTAAGGTAACAGGCAGGCAACGTCTCGTTTGAATGCGTAACGGGCATAATATGAACGCAAGTAGTACCCCGGAAAAACTCAATCACAAAAAGCCGAAATCAAAATTAAATATGGCCTAATTAAATGGCAAACGATTTAACACTAAAATTCTTGAATGCAGCCCAAAAATTTCGGTGATTTCTAAAGTCCAAAAAGTACAAAATCAAGTATTCTTAATATTTAAGGAAACTTGATTTCATCACATCAGCTCTTGCTCTTTTTGTTGATCAATTCTTCAACCCAGTTTCAAATTTAAAAAACTGGACCCGATGTCAACCGCGTATGTGTTGACTCGTGCTCATGAAATCGTGTTTATTAAGTTGTCCATTCATTTTATACCTTAATTTTGGAAATAATATAATCAAAAAATAGCCTGTCATTGGCTGGCTCCTAGAAGTGTGCGATTTTTATGACTGCTGAGATGTAGAGACCAAGGGGTCTAAAATGCCCGCTTTAGCAGAATCTTAATAGGATAATAATATAAATCACGTTAAAATTCCAACATTGGTCACAAAGTGACCATTCATTATATAACGAGAATTTTACGATAATTGACTATTGATTATCTTATTCTGATTCTGCTGAAGCGGTAATTTTAGACCCCCAGTAAGAAATCGGTTAAAAACACGCGATAGACGTTTGGATGGAAAATCTTCTGCTGCCTTTAATACTGCCTTCTTTTGTTTCCTAACTAGATCATACACCACCCGTACTGCATACGTAATTCACATCCGAATCAGATTAATTGCAGCATTTAGTTCCTCAAACAATATAACCTCCGCACATTTCCTCGTCCATTTGAAATTTTAATCGACTCCAATTACATTGTAGCTCCTTGTTACAGAACATCTGGGCGACCCAAGGTCTGGGAATTGAGGAAACCGATCAAAGACTTTATTAAAAAACTAGTTTACGATTGGTCTATTATTTCTATATCATTATATCAGTAAAAAAAAATACAAATATCGTTGTACAAAAAAAACCGACAAAAAGTAATGAGCGAACAAACTAGACCAACTTCCTTGTCAACGTACAGTTATTTTGTTAGATTTATTACTTGTTTATTCGTTGTAAAAGCTATGTACATATAATTAGGACTCCGTCCATATAATTATCTCATTGGTATTATAGAACACGGTCAGTAGTAACTCGACCAATCTCCGTTAAGTAACCTGGATAATGTAATCGGTTAAGTCTAAAACCTCGTGAAACACTTTTTTTGTGTGTTTGAATTGATTAATCCTCAATAAAGCCTCTCATATGCTCACGAATTATTTTTTCTATGATATTCTCACAGTTTCTAACGGCTCTGTGATAGTATGGTAGAAATATTTCAGCCATAAAAAATAAATCCTACTAACCAAACACATGGGGCTGTCAAACGTTAAAGATTAAAACAAATTAACTGAACCATTGACTCATAATTTGTATATCAGCATGATAAAAGTTACGATACGATTCCATTCGCACTCCAATCTCTAATTCTATCATTATTTCCCATTCAAAAGACAAATTTTCACAAATTATAACCGCGTAAACAATAAATAACTATAAAGTCTGTATCTCCATAGTTTAACGTAAATCAAGTTTTCTTATCGCCTGTAGCCGTAAATACTGTACCATAATAAACGACTGCTATGCAAATTTCTTTATAGCACTTTAAAAAATGTATTTTATTGAAAACACGAGGAAAATCATAGTTCATTTTCTATTCAATGGCTCATATTCAACACTTACACTGTTGTTAATTTCAATCGTATTCAATTCTTTAAGATCACAAACAATTTAATTTGAATTTTCTATTGCCCTCGGAACAAAGCGTTGCTTCAATAGCTCTTTATACCCATGCATTTAACCTACATGCAAGACACAAAGAAAAACACATGAGTTAACGCTTGTAAAATGTAAAGTAATTGAAAAAATATTCACTGACCCACCTACAAGTCCCAATATCGAAGAGAAACTTCAAAGAAAAATTTTCTCGCATGTCAAAAAGCAAAGATCAATGGCTGATATGAAAATCAATAAAGATATAATGACGATATTATTATACGTTATAAACAAACATTTGCACATGAATTGTGTCTTTCTCACATAACTCATTATACAGCTTTTTTTATCTGTCTCGAAAATTGACAACTTATTTTGTGAAAAGTTCGACGAGTATATTTTTATTGGTCTATTCATAGTTATCTACGGTGATTTAGGAAAATATGATATAGTGATACATCAATGGATCAGTGTTATAAACTAAACCATACCACAACATCATCAACCAGTTATGTTCCAGTCCCGTGTAATAGGGGGCGAGCCTATTGCCACCAACCGGGCACAAATCCAGACTCCGTGGCTGCTACTGAGAAAAACTAAACCGTTTGATCAAACTGTTTAATTTTCATATTTTTAACATAGTTTGAAAAACCGCAATAAAATCTAAAGGAGCTCGTAAATCTTGGCTGCACTTTACAGGACTCACGAAAAATTATCACAGTTATTATTATTATTTTATCTATACTCTTTAAGGGCCCTATAGACTCACGCCGAGAACCCCCGAAAAGCGTGAATGTAATTGGTTTCTCGCCATCTCGTTCTCGCGCTCGTCTGTTCTCCGATCGGTGTCGGTATTTTTGCCCGCTTTAAAGGGTTTCTCGGGTGAAAAAAGATAATGGTATCACATTCTCGTTCGGTCTCAGTGCGACGAGGTAAGTGGCTTCGCACATTGTTCTGCCTATTTTACAAGCTAGTCTATGGCTGAGTTTCTATTACTTAATCTGTGGACGTATGTTATTTCTAGGCATTTTTCAAATTAATTCGTTCACTTTTGAGTTTTTCTAAAAGCTGCTGCATTGTCGTCCATTCCGGATGATGATTGAGAACTCAAATGAGAAGGTTGCATGAGGGTAGAGACCTTCTCGGTTCTCGCGCTATGTCCCGGCGAGCCTTCTCTCCGAGACTTCTCGCGTTAGTCTGTAGGGCGTATTAAAATTTTAGCCTAACCACACGCCTGACGCTACGAATAAAAACTAGTACATTACTCAAACAAGCCACACTACGCTGTCCATAATAGTCCACAATTCATTAGCTCCCCCAAGTGAAGAATTAAAATTGATTGATTGGTGACATAAAAATTTAACGTCTCGGCTTAACTGGGTATCAATCAGCCGTTTCGTCGGCTGTCTCATTGACTTGATATGACTTATACTTCGGGGCCTTTTATGTTGTAAACACCTTTACTTACTTGACTTAACGATGACAGTTTTATTTAGGAGCTTATCTGGTCGGGTGGCCTGATCTCGAGAGGTTTTTGGACAGTCCACTCAATAAACATAATTAGGTAGAAAAATTATGGTTGGTAATTTTAAAAGGTACTTAGATATATTTGAAAATGGTCTCACATGCAGCACGAGGTCTTGGGTTCGATTTACGGGTCGGGCAAAGTGTTATTGGGTTTTTCTATCAGGAATTTCTCAGTAGTAAGAATTTGTGCCCGATTGATGGCAATAGGCTCGCCTCCTATTACACGGGACTTAAACATAAGTGGCGAAATGTAGGTGTACTATTAGGTACAATTCTGCCTATCCCTTCGGGAGTACAGGCGTGATGTTATGTTACCTGTGATTTGCTTTTCTTAATCTCTACCAATATGAGATGTCACCTTTAACCTCCTACAGAACTAAAGGTCTCTGAAAGCAATCCACCTTCAGGATCCTGAGGGGCCGGAGCACTACACAGTAAGCTGTTGAAATACAGTATTAGGTAACTGCCAACATCACCTTGCTGGTTAGGACATTATGTACTTTGAAAATGACTACGATCACTTAAAACCGTAATATCTTAGATGTAAAACAAAACTTTTGCTGTAGATAGATACGTATAACACCATTCTATTTTTGCAATACAACACTGATTCTTCGACACAAATAATAAGAAGAACGGCTCTTGTACTATTCTCCAAAAAGTAGTCACATAGCATCGCGTCTGTAATCCCCGAAGATTTAGGCAGAGGTGTACCTAATAGTACACTCACATTTCGCCAGTTATGTTTAAGTCCCATGTAATAGGGAGCGAGCATATTGCCATCAACCGGGCACAAATCCAGACCGCGTGGTAGCTACTGAGAAATTCCTGATGTCAAAAAGTAGTACCTATACAAATAAGCCTGCATCTCAACAATTTTCCCACGCTATGTATCAGTTTAATGAAAAGAAAGTTAATCTAATAGTCTTTCAATAATTTGAATAACAATGAATACGTAATGGGAATCGATGAAAATTTTAATCGATAGTTTATTAATCCCTTAACCTGTTTGGATTTCATGAATAACAAATACACCTTTTTTATTATAAAGAAAAAATGATAGAACCATTTTGAACTACAATACAATGCATGGTTATGAAAACAAACAATAATAAAAAAACATTATTGTCATTTTTGATTCATACTCATTTTTAGGCAACGTACGGTACAAGAATGACTATGATTTATTTAAATTTTAATGTTAGTTGTTTTATGTGAGTTTCAAAATAATGTTTGAATGTGTTTGTTATTCAAAAATCTACGTGAGATTTAGAACGGAAGTTTTGACAATATTATTTCATGAATAATAAAAATAGGACGTAGCGCTTTATGACCTGAACTGCATAGGTGCACATAAGTTCACTCTTTTACGATTAAACATAGTAATAAATCGAAACTCTTTGTTCTTATTTCGCACTAGCGACCCGCCTTTTTCTCTACTATAATATGCATGTATTATACATATAAACGTTCCTCTTGAATCACGCTATCTATTAAAAAAAACACATTAAAATCCGTTGAGCAGTTTTAAAGATCAGCATACATAGGGACAAACAGCGGGAAGCGACTTTGTTTTATACTATGTAGTGATAATACTCATGTTATATGACCTAAATATTAGTCAGTCAGTACCTAAGATGCAGCTCACCGTCCAGGGTTAGTCGCGTGTACCGATATAAAAAGCGTCATTGTTCGGGAAGGCTATTCCACAATGCATAACAAACTTTATTACTAGTGACCGACCAGTTCGATTACAGTTCCGGCCACAGTTTTGGAAACTTGTAAAATAATAAGTAATTACTCAAAAAATAAACAATAACCACTTGTAACACAAATGTTATAAGGATAACATTTACAGCTAAACGTAGTTAAAACATAACTATGCCTCTTCGTCATTCGTCATCTTTAAACGAGTTTCAGAAAGACAAATGTGAGCCTAACATCAATTCATCTAAACAAATCCTCTCACAACCACTAACAGCCCCACGAACAAGAAACAATCCATTTAGTACAAAAATTAGATTTATTTACACTTTAGTAACATGCAGCTCAAACTTACCATTACACTCCGGTGATAAAATTGGACGAGTTGTAAACAAGGCGATCATAATTTACGTGAAAATATTCCCGCTTACGTCAACAGAAAAATACATTCAGCCAGTACTTCGTGGTTTCCTAAGAATAATCTTTTACTGCAACGCGGAGGTACTATGGAAGTTTTGTCAGGTACCGATAAATAAGAACTTACCCACTTACATTGTAAGACGTAGCTGTAAATAGTCGGGTTGTTTTTCTAAAAGTAAATCGGGTTTTGGTCTAAACGTTTGGATTTTTAGTTGTTTATATGGCTCAATTTAGTTTAAAAAGCCATTTAGTAGCGAGTATTGGTGAGTCATCATTTATGAAATAGTTTTAGGGCTTCAAGCTTTTAAATGCACCCTTACCCCAACTGAGCTGGCTTAAATGTATCAGGAAATGAAGTTTATTCAGTTTTTCCAACTGACCAACATATTTTTGCATTCTGAGTATACTGAACTCGTAAACTATAGTAATGGTCAAAAATGGTAGGTATCTCGTTAATCATAAATAATCAAATGTAGTCGTAAAAATGCCAGTGACATGAGAATCTCAGCGTCAGCATTTAACAGGTGCGCGCTCCCAAACAAATCATGTTATGGCGCGTATGATTCGATTTTCGAAATATTCAACGTCGTATTTTTATTTGTCGCCAGTCTCAAATTTCCTGTTTTTCAGACAGTGTCTTCGAATTCCAGGATATATTCTGCCATTGTTTTTCACCTCCTTTTATTCGACTTCTTGTATGATCTCGATAGAAACTTTTCAAATGTTTCTTGAATCTGTATCTCTGTACACAGCAAAGTATTGTTTTTAGGATTTATATTCTTGTACGGATTTGCGGGTTATAAAATTGTTTTGGCAGTAAAATTGTTTTTTTTTCTTTCTTCCCTACCTTCGTGAGGAAAACAAAGTTTCAAAATGCGGAGTTTTGGGGCAACGCAATTCTCATTCGCGACGGTTGTGACTATTACATTATCCATAGTCTAATTCCAATTGTATCTGATAATTCTAACTGCGTATGCGTTTCACTTATAAGAACGAAAACGAAAACTTCATGAAAATATTACAAAAAATCCATAACACAATTCAGAAACGAAATAATAATCGAAAAAAGCAACGTCAGAGTTTACGTAAATGAACAAAGCTACGAACAAAATGTGCGCGATACAATTCCCGATTCGCGGTTGGCATAAATTGAATTCGTATACGATGAACCCGCAAACACAGAGTAGCAACATAGGGAATAATAGCCCCAGAGGATTCAACGAAAATATTATATTAATATAAGCAGTGTATATATTGTTATTACATTTCTAATTACAAACGTTACATTCCTTCATGTGTTTTTCAGATGTTTCAAATGGAATTTGTTAGAGCTCATATGATTGTAATCACTCCATTATTTATATACTCTGTGTCCTATCCAGACGGTTCATTTGCTAACTGGGTCTCTTATACAATTCTACGGCCATATTTGAATGTATTTTCGTTAAACGCTTCTTGTGCCCGAATGAAAATTTCATAGGAAATCTTTTAATTAAATCTTAGCTTAAGACCATTTAAGTTGCTCTAGTTTTACTTGGTGGAAGCTTTAAATATTTTGCTAAAATCGATACATGCCTTTAAACCCTCGTTTCACATGAAAACTGTTTAGTTTTGATGCTACGAGAATGACTGATGTTATAACATGTTAACTGACAGGCCAAACCGACAACATACAGCCTGAATTACCAAAAACAGGACCATACATCTTGAGAAGAACCTACTGTAGAGTGTAAAAGCCCTGAGAAAAACATTTTTTTTTACGTAAGCCCGAAGGTGATATACTGGGGGTAACAGGGGGTGTTGAAGATCTTGTTTGAACGAAGACGTGGGTACAGTTTATGGTACAAAATATTACGTGAGACGTGGGCAGATTTTATGGCAAAAATAGATTACTATGTACAATGACATCAAGCAAGTCATCCAGCTACAATAATCCCACGCAAAAGAAAATTATGAATGAGCATGTCCAAGGGATGCCTACGTCAAAATACTTGGCACGTTGCCAAATCTTCAATATGTGGGTAGAAAAATACAGCCAAATGTCAAAGGTCATGAAATTAAATGTGATGACCTTTTCAATGGCAAGTTGAGTGAAACTATTTGAAGTTAAGACATGTCAGATTCGTTCAGCAAATTAATTTGGATGTAATGTGGATTCTTAAGAATGTTTTTTGTACATGGAAAATCTCTGACATCATTAATCTTTCAGAAAATGCAATAAAGATTTATCTTATGGATTGATTTATTCTGTAGATAAGTTAATTACAAATGAAATATTGAGTCAGTCTCGCGCTGAAACATTATATTTTTCAATAAAATCGTTCTACTAAGAAATTTTGCTCTCTTTCCGAAAATTATAATAGGACCCTTTTTACCTCGGTATACGATTTTCATAAAACTTTTAAGTGGCCTATCAATAGCCTAAAGACTTCGTAGAAATATAATACAGATGCTAGAAAGACGGCGCTATAAGAATCAGTGTGCTACGAGATTTCGTAGCACTTTTACTACGACGGACTACTTTAATATTTGCGCCGCGTACGTTGTATGAATGTGAGTATGTGAACCATTATTTCAGAATGAAAACTTGCTTACTTCCCGACAATTATGTTACCCTAAAGATTTTTTTTTTGTTATGAACTCGGATAAAGGAGTATGAAAGAATCGTAGCACGTAGCGTTCCTATAACTTCTGCATAATCTGTGGAAACAAGGCGTAAATTTATGTTCATATATTTTTAATGGACGAAAATCAACCTTAGGGTACACGCAAAACATGGTTCCTTTCATGGTATCGTACTGGCCGTCAGCCAAATGTAGCGACGGCGTGGGTTTGTCTGTCGACCATCTTCCAAAGGTTAAGGGTGACAAAAATAATGTAACGGACGACTTTCGGTACCTTCAAGATATTTTAACAATAGCGGTATCGTTTCCCTGTAAGTGGGCGTTTGTGCGATGGACCGCTGAAGTTACTGGCATCTTTTGCTGTAATGTAGTGAATAGTGATATTCTTTTTTTATGGAGATAGGGAGTATTTGGCGAATTATTGTAATGAGATGGTTGGTTTTATACTTGTTATTATGAATCTTTCTTTGGCTTGTATTCCATTGAAGTGTTTCAAGACACGTTTGCTCTAGTAGATAATTTGTGAATGGATTTATTTTTATTTTTATAGCTATATTGGGGACGGCTTCCATTCTAATTAGTTGTGGCTGAAATAACTATATTAGCGAATGTGGATCGTACAATAAGGGAGGATCTCATTATAAGGTTTAGTTTTCCCTATCAGTTCGTGATACCAAGACTACAAGTAAACGCCCTTTCCAAAGTACTCGTAGTAGAAACAATGAACCCATAAAATTCAAACCTAGATACACTAGCTATTTCATTAGACAATAGAAACATTCAATCACATGCAGAAATTAGAACATAAATCTACCACAATACATTGTTTACGATTTACAAGTGCACAGTAGTATACAAGGAAACACAGGAAACAGATAGTAAAATGTTTATAGTACAATAAAATATCAAGGAGATGATTTCATTAATAATGTAAGTAAATACGATACGTTTACGATGTGGTGTACGTTTGCGTAATCACTAAAAATCATAGAACCATAAATAGGTAGTGATCTTATTCTTTAATGCAAACAAAATATTATCAATAAAATATTAAAATATATATAAATAAAATTAATATATATAAATATTATAATAAAGCTTATGTACAACGGGCTTAACCCAGAATTGGGTTTTCTTACAGCAAAGCTTACTTCGATTGTGACTGTTCAATGTAAACAGGAGAGTGGTTATCCTGAAGGCCAAACGAAATGTCATCGTATCTGATGAAAGTCAAAAATTTATGGGACTGACATGGACACCGCCTAGTCTCTCCCAACTTTTTTGGAGCCGGCATCCAGTCTTACCAGATGCAGCTGAATACCAGTATTTTATATGGAGCGACCTCCTACCTACTACCTGACCTCCACAACCCAGTACTGGGTAATACGGTACCCCTTGCTAAGACAGGTTGTTAGACTTTCGGGCCACTGACAACCTATAACGACTGTCAAAGATCTACAAATGACAGCCGCGACCAACGGCTTAACGTGCTTTCCGAGGCACGCAGAAAACTCAGTATGTTATGGATGGTCACCCATCCACAGAACGACCTTAACAAGCGCGGTTTAATCTTTAAGATCGACCCGTGCTGCTGTTATTATTTAGCCACGAGCTCCTCATGTATGGGACCGACGCAAGGTACCGACAAGCTGATTTCAGTCCAGGTGAAAATCCTTATAGAAACACGAAACGCTTCCAAAGCGATTGTTACTAAACTTGTATAAAGGCTCTCTGAACTCTCCACTCCACTCTGAATTTTCCAGCTATTCAGAATTTAAACGCCGAACGAGCTGTGGACCCGTAAAGCTCAGGATTGGCGCCCTGAAACAGTGACCCGGGGTCTCGGCAGACCACAGAGGAGATGGCGAGTCGAACTGAATGTCTCCCTTGAGAATTGGATCGTGGCCGTTGGAAGGAATGAAGGGAGGGCCCAGCCGTGGGACAATACGGGCTAGTGATAATAATAATAAAAAATATAAAAATAATCGTGGCGTTGGTTATTCAAGAAAAGTGCGTCGTATACACGTTCCTTCATATCTACCAACACAATGAAAAAAATCCTACGCATAACTAACACCCACAGCTCCGCCAACCCAAATAACTATCAATTACCACGTAAACAGTAAGCAAATTTCCCTGCCCCCTAGTCTGAGTTTGTCTGATATACCGGTTCGTGACGTCATAAGGCCGGTCGGCGCCTCCCCGCGTACAGTCACGTGCCTAAATTTAAAACCAATATCCTCGTAGAAAAACGATTAGAACTTAGAGATAAGGCCTATTTCATAAAATTATGAGTTTCTTAATTTTATTTTCGTTACAACATGAAATTGCAAGTAATACAAAACGAAAAAATCTCTTTTGAAAGTTGCTATCTGTATGCATATTGGGGCTCCTGACTGTACTTACAGTGACTAAGCTGTATTAATATACTACCAATGTGTTTACGTCGTCGCCTACGCACTGAAAACTGCGTAGGAGTTACTGAAACTTGTCTATATGGTGTTCTCTTTTCAAAGATATAGGGTTACTTTTTTAAGTTTGGCAGTTGGAAGTTTTTAATTGATGTGTTTTTGATTTTGCATGGAAATTACGTGGGTTTTCTTATGTGAATAGGAAACGGCGTATTAGGAGAGAACTGGGTCGAACAAAATGGTGTTAGGGCGTAGCATTTATCATCAGGCCTTGTAATCACCGAAGGGTTAGGCAGACGTGTCCCTAATAATACACACACATTTCGCCAGTTATGTTTAAGCCCCATATAATAGGTGGCGAGCCTATTGCCTTCAGTCGGGCACAAATCCAGGCTCCGTGGCTGCTACTGAGAAATGATTGATGGAAGAACCCAAAAACACTTTGCCCGACCCGGGATTCGAATCCAGGACCTCTAGCTGAGCAGTTACGCTTGCGACCACTAAACCAACACAGGCAGTTGTTAGAGTAGCTTAGAGATTTAATCTTACTCTACGTCATACAACAGTTCAAAGACCTCTCCCATGACATTCAGGTTGTATGTGCACCACTGGTCGTTAGTTTTGTTCAACTCCATTCTGTACGAGGTCTGCCGCGACGCCTTCTGGCTGTATTGAGGTCCAACATAGTGGTAATTTTGCCCCACAGCTCAAGTGATTTAATTTTACCGTGTGTAAAATGTGTTACTAGACAAATTATAATTTTTAGACCAACTATTATACATACTTAGAAAAACATGCTCCCGAACTTTTGAACTGCATACGTGTCGTTATCGTAAGTTTTAACTTTCTGTCAACTCCTGAAATAGCTTGTATGAAATCTAAAAATCCTTTTACACTTTAAGTGTCTGAATTCTTT
The DNA here is from genome assembly GCA_964057025.1 of Standfussiana lucernea. Lineage (NCBI taxonomy): Eukaryota > Metazoa > Arthropoda > Insecta > Lepidoptera > Noctuidae > Standfussiana > Standfussiana lucernea. The sequence goes on from OZ059796.1 coordinate 11,309,109, forward strand.
CTTTCAAATTGTAAGCAGCTAAAGCTAAAACGTTTCTCTTTAAACATGCTGTGCATATGAGAGTGTAGCGGTGGCGACGCGGCGACTCGGATCCCGACACACTTTCCATTGACGGCGAACCACCCCCTTACACCCCCTACCACCCCTTCTTCCCATTTGGGGTAGTTTATACTAATGACATCTGTATTAAGTAACAACGCTGTACACTATTTTTGGGTGAATTGGTGGACGTTAGTATTCATTCATGGGTGTAGAACTGGGTTATGGGGTTGGAATAGATTTTGTTTTGGTTTATGGCTCGTGGCTCAATAATAACAGCTGCTCGGGTCGATCTTCAGGTTAAACTGCGTTTACCTAGGTTGATGGGCCACCTATTACATGCCGAGTTTCCTCCGTACCTCGGAAAGCATTCCTTCTCTCTCAGAAAGCAGTCCCAGCTGTCATTTGTAGATCTTTAAGAGTTGCTTCAGGTAGTCAGCGGCCCGAAAGTCTGGCAACCAGTCTTACCAAGGGGTATTGTATTAACCAGTACTAACTGGGTTATAGAGGTCAGATAAGCAATCCCTCCATGTAAAATACTGATATTCAGATGGATCCGGTTAGACTGGAAGCCGACCCCAACATAGTTGGTAAAAGGCAGGCATGTTGGAGCATCAATTTATTAGCATATCCTTATACTATTCCTACACATCCTCGCTATGAAAGGTTGTGGGCTGCAGACGTATTCCACCTCGCTGGCTCAATGTCTACGATTTAAAGATTGTTCATGGCTAAACGACCAACTGAAGTGTAAAAACAATACACTGTACCTTCAATCACATGAAAAACCATAAATGTTACTAAAATACGGTGTTTTGTATGTGCTCATATCTCCTTCTTCACACTATAAAATGAAAAAATAGGAATATGTAAACTGCCTCGAAGTAATCAAATGAGCGCTATTAAGGCAATACACTGTAGTTCGAGTCACAATGTATTGCACATACAAAACACTGTATTTTAGTAACATTTATGGTTTGTTTTTGCATAACACTGTGATTGAAGTTACAGTGTATTGGATGTACACGTCAGCATAAGAATGTTGAAGCAAAACAGTTTTTACTGACGCGCCATGCATTACCCTGAAAGATTCAGTTCAAATTGGTAATGACTGAATTGTCTTGTAGACTCTAGATAAGACCAGTTCCTTCACAAATGACAAAGCAACGCTTTAGAATTTGCAGATACAACCCTGCTACATGGCCTTATGCGTAGGTCACACGGCAATTCGTGAGAACCAGCATCTGGAAAAATGCTTATCATCTTTTCAACAGTTATCTTCTTGTTTTCAATTCTGATTACATGTTTTCTTTAAAATTCTAAGACAGTATAGCAAACATATTGCTTGTGGGATCAAAAAGAAAAAAAAAATGTTAAGCCGAATTGACGAGCTACGCCAGTATAAGAAGTCGTACATAATAAGGCCCTATTTCCATACTCGTGTATTGTAAGAATTTCCATCTCCCCGAGAATAATCCTGGAACTGGGAGTTTTTCTTTTATTACAAAGTACTCCATGGAGACACTATTATGTACTATGATGGAGACAAAATTAATTCCTTGTCGTTAAAGCAGACCATACATCGGCCCTACTGCCTTTGGTAAGGCAATAAAAACAACGATACTGTTATGGTGATGTCCCTAATAAACCACATTTATATCTTCTTCAGAATGAGCAAAATAACAAAATAGAGTGCCACTTACAAACGTTCTATATTTAAAATAATTAATGCCGAATCTATACTTAATATTATAAATGTGAAAGTTTGGATGGATGTTTGTTGCTCAATCACGCCAGAACGGCTGAACGGATCTGGATGAAATTTGGCACAGAGATAGATTATAGTTTGGAATAGCACATAGGCTACTTTTAATCCCGGTAGAACGACCCCTGGGTCAATTATCGAACTCCACGCGGGCGAAGCCGCTGGCATAAGCTATATTGTATACAAGAATGTTTGCAAGCGGACCTTAGGTTTCCAAAAAGATACGGACAGATACTTCACTAAGTATTTGAATGGACGACCTCGTTGGCCTATTAGTCGCAAGCGCGACTGCTGAGCATGAAGTCCTGGATTCGATTCCCCAGGTCGGAAAAAGTTGTGGGTTTTCCATCAGGATTTTTTCAGTAGCAGTCCCGGAGCCTAGATTTGTGCCCGGTTGATGGCAATTGGCTCTCCCCCTATTACATCATCTGCCTAGCCTTTTCCCTATGTTAGGGTCGGCTTCCAGTCTAACCGGATGCAGCTGAATACCAGTATTTTACATGGAGCGACTGCCTATCTGACCTCCACAACCCAGTTAGTACTGGGTAATACGATACGCCTTGGTAAGACTGGTGGTCAGACTTTCAGGTCACTGACTACCTGTAACGACTGTCAAAGATCTTAAATTGGCAGCCGGGACCAACGGCTTAACGTGCTTTCCGAGGCACGGAGGACATTCGGTATGTATGGGTGGTCACCCATCCACGGACCAACCCAGGCAAGCGCGGCTTAACCTGACGATCGACCCGAGCGGCTGTTATTATTTAGCCACGAGCTCTCCCCCTATTACATGGGACTTAAAACATAACTGGCGAAATGTGGTTGCACTATTAGGTATACTTGTGCTTATCCTTCCTTATGTTGTTTGAATGGAAGTGTCCATGTCAAGAGCCGTGTCCGCAAGTTGTCCGTACCGGTTTGTTCGTCCCTTAATATACGAGTTTTCCAAGTTATCCTTTTTCTTCTTTTTTGGCCCGTGTTATTTGTTATTTAATTATGTTAAATATGTTTTCAGCTAATACATTGACACTAATTGTAAATGTGCTTAATCCGTTTAAAATAATTTATAAACTTAATTCTGTGTGAATTCACTTAAACCCACTTTCAATTTCACAGATTTTAATTAATATTTTTGAACCGCACCAAATTAACTGTTACCGCCAAAGACATAATATAAGATTAGTTAAATTAAATGAATACTTTTTTGAATAATATTAATATAACTGTGATTGGTTCACTGCGGTGGTTGTTTAGATCAAAAGAGCCGCTTATTATTTAGTTAACATGAACTAAACGCTAAAACTGATTTGTTAGTCACGGACGGACGCGTCGCAAGAGTATGAATAAAATATTGATGAGTCAATAAAATGTTTACGATATTCCTATTCAAAATTAAATGTTTGGAACGGGATTAGAACAGTGATAAGCTTTTTATTTAACTCTATGGCGTCAAGTCGATCAATATTCTGGTTCTTCAAACTTTCTGATGCATACATTGGAGTTAACTTAAAAATAAATATTCATGCAATTGTTATCAAAATATTTTATCAGCGTTTTAGTTAACTGTGGTTTAACTTCTTTTTTCTTGTGGTCCCGAAGTACCACTCAAAAATAATCGACCCTTCGCAGGTTTTTGAATCTGAAACATGTGACTGCACAAAAAGAAAACAAATATGTTTACAAGCACTGGCCGAAATATAGGTGCTGTCAAACTGACCAGACCGCACATGACATTTGACAGATCATGTGCTGAATTATTGGTCAAAGCCCGATGCCCGCAGTCAGTACGGGGGCTGGTCATGTTCTAACGCATCGAATTTTTTTCCCACGAGACACCATAATCATAACCATAACACAACCAAAACATGACCAAGAAAATACCTATTCCTAGTCAGACGCCCCATATACCTAAAGAAAGAAAGAATGAAAACATATACCTCATCTACCGTTACACCTTATTCGCACATCACGTACAAATCTTTTAGACTCTTTGTTAGTTTCAAACGTGTCCAACTGTCCACTTGCAGAGGATTAGCGTCAATGACGTCATCAAACGTTCGCACGAGTATCCCCCATAAAGCTTAGCCAACCCATGAATGAGCACCGGATGGGAAAAAACGTCCATTGACGTTTTGTTTGCGAATTAAAATTTAAAGGGTGGTCACTATGAGGTGTAACGGTACGTATTAAATAGTGCGAATGTGTTGTGTTGATACAAAAGCGTTCTTATTGGGTCCCTGGACTAATTTCTTTTATTTTCATGTAAGGAGGTCAGTTAGCTGTAGTTTTGTCACTGTAGCGCACGTGGTTAAGCCCTATATTTGTTAGGACCATCTTTTCATGACGACTCACAAAAGGGTGATTTTGTGAGGTATCAATTTTTTTATGTAACTATTATTTGTGAAAAACATAATGATATTGCTGAGATTAGAAATAAAAGCTATTCGAAATATCGAGTCTTATTTAAAGTTTTAACGGTTGCTTTCATAGGTACATGTTTGCAATCATTAACGACATTAGGCGCGTCCAATGAATATGAACTCATTACACACTTACTTTAAAATAACAGAATCAACACACGTACCTAATATCGTAAACTCTAATCAATATTATCAATCTCTGATTGTATCGACTTGTTCTAGGCACACAAAAGTGCACATTACAATCGAATTATATTGCTGAATTATTAAAATCTTGATCTATTTACGTCTTGTATATTGGCGCTAATGTAAGGAAACTTCCACGGTGAGCAAACTTAATGTATTGAAGTGTTCGTTTGAGGGGCAAAGAATTACAGAAACGATCGCTAAAATATAAACAGCCCTTAATATAGATTAAGAGCAGTTCATATTCTAGCGATCGAGCTTCCAAAAAGAACTTCGGCATTATGATAGCTAAATACCGAAGTTCTTCTTGGAAGCTCGATAAATCTTTCAGTGATCTATTTATAAACTACCTGAGTAGGTAGTCATATGCACACGATATAGGCTATTATTATAAAGCTTGTCATAATGTAATTTGCACATTGTGTGGTAGCAGTCGGCGTTGAAGCCTAAACCTCGTTTTCGTCATGAATGCTGGAATAAGCTCAATAGTACCCAGGGTTTTACTTGCAGAATAGCACTGCAGTTGCTATATTTTCTTGTGTAACTTGTTTGAGTTTAGAGAGAGGAGCTCGTGGCTAAATAATAATACCCGCTCGGGTCGATCGTTAGGTTAAGTCATACCGCGATTCCACCCTGCCTCGGAAAGCACGTTAAGCCGTTGGCTCGGCTGTCATTTGTAGACCTTTGACAGTCGTTACAGGTAGTCAGTGGCCCGAAAGTCTGACAACCAGTCTTACCAAGGGGTAGCGTATAACCCAGTACTAACTGGGTTGTGGAGGTCAGATAGGCAGTCGCTCCATGTAAAAAGCCGACCCCAACATAGTTATGAAAAGGCTAGATAGATGATGAACTAGTCGGAGTTTTGTTATGATAGTTCATCTAAGTACTAAATTGTGTTAAGTAATACGATTATGCCATATATGCATCACGTTAAACATAATATCAGTGAACACACTTTCTCCTTTTAAGGCTTACAATACAAATTCATATACCACGCGTCTACTAAGTAGGGGCAATTTAAAGTGATAAACAGAAATAATACAATATTGTGAGCTGGTCCGTTCTGTAGAACAAACTGGCCGCTTGTTTGACTTAACAATTTTACGTTCTTGGAAGGTGCTGCAGTGAGTGCAGGTAGTTTTTTTTTTACCACTGGCCACACCGCCAACTCTTTACATACGGCGCAGGATGAGTTTCTATATTGTGTTTTAGTGTAGTCTATGCTAAATAGATTCTTGTTCCATTCATGAATGTTTTTTAGTTATAAATTGTGTTGGGCTTTCATGGTCATCCGATAAATTGTTTTATTGGGTGAACAAAATAATGTTGTTAATATCAGTAGATGTCATAAAAACATTTTAATGCAAAATTAATCAATTATTTACAAAAAAAAAGTCATCAAAAGCTTATTATTTAAATTAGGTAATCTACTCTACTGAAGCTCTTAATACTTAATACAAAGTACCTAATAGACACAAATAATCACTATAGAGATAATAATTAGCCTTACTCAATTTGCATTGAATATGGACACGCTATTTTAACAAATCAACAATAAATCAGTTTTAATAACGACTCTCAATTTCCGCCTCATCAAACCAAAGACAGGTGTGACAGATAAAAAACGAATGACGACAAAATCAAAACATACCAAGTTTGAGCTCAAGTGATTGATTTAAAATGACAGTTATTACCCGATTATGGACTTACGCGTTTACCTTTGACATGTCAATATCATAAACATAATATTTTATTAGATTTATTAACTAGTAGATTCACGGTATGTATGTACATAACCTTGTGTAATCTTTGGATGATCTTTAGATGTAATTTAAATTGAACGCAGATTTGGTAAATCCGTTTTTTTTTTTGTTTTATGTGGTCATGCATAATATAACGTTTAAACATCACGTGATATAATTCTGTTTTTTATTCAGTATTAGAATCTTAATAACATAATGCTGAATTTATTTATAATTATGAGATATACTTAGGTAAGTATAAGATAGTAAATAAGAATACCACAACCTTTTCAGTGAAAACCTATATCTTAAAATAATTTCTATTGTTACTGTGAATTTAAAAACTAGTTTTCAGGCATTTTATGTTCAAGTTTGCACATAACTATGCTTACACCCTAAACTAAACATTTGACTTTACTAATAAGTTTAACTACAATATTAACTAAAACTAATATTCTAAAAACCAGCCAACGAATCCTCACAAACCTCCAATACCAACAAGGTTGCGCTCGCGCAGTTTTATAGCCGAGAAAATGCCTTTTAAATATAGAAAACAATGTGACCTCACATTCCTGAAGCTGTATGAGTGGAGAACATGTTGCTAATCGTGTTCTGTATGCGGCATCACGGAGGTACCACTTGCAGCCGTAAAACCACGCTTCGAGACGAATGCACGCATAATGACGTTCAGAACACTCCACGTCATTGTTCAAGAGTTCGAAGTTTCAAAGAATTGTTTATTAATAGTGGCAGTTAAGTCAATATTGACTAGGAATTTGTTGGTACGGCGATATTTTACAATTTACTGCAGCTTAAATATTGCAAAAGAGCAAACTGTAGCTTATTTAAAAGCTAAATTTTTTCCTTTGGCAATATTATTTAAGTGGGCACCTATCTGATATTTTTTTTATTTTTTTTTTTATCTTTCGCAATTAAGTTAAATAGATACAAACCGTGCGAAGCCAAAGAAAAAAAAAAAAAAAAAAAGTTAAATAGATAATGAGAAGGACCGCCAATATGTTTCCAGATTTTAAGTGAACCAAGATAACCTACCCCCCGTGACTGGTAGAAAATTAACAAATCCCCATAATAATTGCGACCCAATCAGCAAAAGCGTCATTTTAGTCATCAATAAGTTTTGTAGCAATTCCCGGAAAGGCTATGCGAGATTCATCTGTAGAGAATCACTCCCTGTGATTTGCATATGTTCAGTTTTATTGCACGGCCGTAAATAATCGTCATACTGCATGTCGTAAGGCTAAAACCTATGTTTTTCATGCGTATTGCCTTCAATACGTGTTTAGTCGAAGAACGTGATTAACTGTTGGTGAAATCGCTTATATTATCTCCTTGTTGGCGTATTGGCCGGCGCCGGCTACTGCTTCCGAGGGCTTTGTTTTATGCGAATTTATCATAAATTAGAAAGGAATATTGTGATGGAGCTTTGTTGGGAAATTCTGTGAGATTTTTCAGCTTTTAGATATCTTAGTTGTGCAATTGGCTGTGTTTGGAAATGTTTATGGCTAAGAGATTTTTTTTATTGTTTTTAATAAAATTGCGGGTAAAATCTGAATGAAGTTAAGAAAAAGGAACGTAGAGCGTGGCACAAGCAAAGAGTGGCCTATTTCCAACAGTGGGTGAAGTTGTGTGAGAAGTGCGGATGATGATTTCGGATACCTAGTAATTTTAAGTAGCTTGATAATTAATACGATTTGCATTGATTAAAATATAAGTATGCGTCTCCGATAGATTTGTTTTCTAGTAATTTTTAGGCACCAAATCGATTGTGTAAAATTAATTAAAATCACATGGACTGCGTGGCTGAGCATGAGGTGCTGGGTTCAATTCCCTGGTCAGGCAAAGCGTAACTGGGTTTTTCCATCAGGAATTTCTCAGTAGCAGCCAAGAAGTCTGGATTTGTGCCCGGTTGATGGCAATAGATTCGCCGACTATTAAGTACAATGGCACTTAAAAAATTAGTAATTTTTAAGTGCCATTTGCCACAGTGCGAATTGTGTGTGTACTATAAGGTACACCTCTGCCTATGCCTTCGGGGATTACATGCATGAAGTTACGTGTGTTAACTAACATCAGGAACCTGGTTTATAATGTACAGACAGCACGATCCAGCCTCTGAAAGCAACACCCTAAAGTTTTCTCTACAACACCTACCAAAAGACTTAGTATGACCATCTGATTCAACAGAAACAAAACCAAAAAAAAAACCATACCAATAACTGCATAACCAAATGCAATTAAAACTGTTAAAATAATCATGAAATACTGAAATTTAATTTCTCCTAGTCATAATAACAGCTTCGTACTCTCCACAAACAAACACGAACTGACGATAACTGCGTAGTAATTTTGACAGTACACACAAAGTTGATATGGGCAATAAAATTTGACAATACGCTACACAACGACAATTACATGAGGAATAAACAGAGATGTTGCCGGTACTTGTAAAAATTGGACATTTTGGCAAAGTCCTAGATATGATGAAATGATGTCAGAACTTTTTAGACTTCAAGAGAATGGTAACACTTAAACGAATGCCTCAAACAGCCCTGCTTCTACCTTACTGGCTGGCTACTGTGTTTACCTCAGCATGTGATCTTTTTATATTTGTTGTTTGACGTTGACATTTTATGCAAAAAACAGTTTAACTTATCTATTTGCTCTTATGCAAATTCATTTTACAATAATTATATAATTAATTGCTTTTTGTAGGAGGAGTTTAGAAAGAGAAAAAATGTTAATTAGTAATGTCGTTACATCTCCTTGTGATTAAATGTTGCGTTACTTACTTTTTAAGTACCTAATTAGGTGCTGGCATTATAAACTTAAGGTATTTAAGGATGGCCGTTTTATACTCATGATGATTTGTACTATTTACTTGTAATTAACTTCTACTTGTCGGTACTAAGTACGTTGTAACTGCGATGTAATTATCTGCATCCTTTTAATTATGTATTCTTTATTAATACGTTTATGTCATCAAACTCTACTTTTTTTTATTAACACATCGTATTTTTTGTAATCAATCGTGCAGTGCTCATAACTGTGCGTTAACCTTTCGGTAATCGTCAGGCCTCATTCCAATAATTATGAAAAACAAAAGTAATGAACACATTCTACATTTCCCTAAGTTACATAACTCGCCGCAACATGAACATTTCACGAAATGTCGTGAACAGCATATGAGTTACTGCGATGAGGGTGTCTCGGTGAGCAATTTGGGGTTCCCTGCATGCATGTGCAATGTGTTTGCAGTTCGAACCCGTGCCAAAATTGCCATCTTTCCGCTGGATGGCTGCGAGCTGACGAAATGAGGTGCCGCCACCGTATTTGGTTAGCTATAATCTCGGATTAGTTGGGCGGTTTATAGTTTTAATTTTAATATGAATTTTAGTTTGGGCGGTTTAACGACTACTTTAATAAGGTATGTGTGATACGGAATGTAGATGAGGTTTTAGAAAAATGATAGATACCTTAAGAAATATTTAAAAAAAAAATCTTGTTTTCTCAAGCATTTTTCAAAGAGAAAGGAGTTTGTGTTTGATTTCCAATGTCACTGCTCATATCATTAACCAATACTCAAGCAGTTTGATCAACCGTGAAGTTTTCATTACGTTGCATTGACCGCAGACGCGAAAATTTTGAAGTAGGAGGGTCAGCAGCGTTTATTTTCGATCTACCCACATTTGTTGTGACAAAACAATTTTTTTTTTATTATTATTTAGCTTAACTGAAAATTGTGTCACTGGCGACATTATAAAATAGTCTTCGACAGTATCGCGACCCTCATAGGTTTGATGGAGCTAATTTTAAATAACTAAGTCACAAATATCCCGAAAACACTGCTGAACAATTTTCAACCTTAATTTCTGTGAGATAAAAATGTCATTTCAGTTTTCAAGAAGCTTAAGTACCACATCACAAACTGAGTTACTATGGCTGCCTTCCAAATGTGATGCAATAACCTTTGATGGTACCAACTTGTAACATTTTGTCACATTATTTTAATGCTCAATTTAATACGAACTGCCTTATATGAATCGACATAAATGTTTCCAATATACAAGTTACCAATACAAGTCGTAATGGAGATGAAATGGAAGGAATCCGAGATGGCAATGCAAGTTTAGGGTCTTGCAAAATATTTGGATATTTCGTTGATAGTAAAACATTATCTAAGTATGGATTTTCTGTTTATTGTAAGCAAACTTCTGAAATAATTGATCATCAATTACAAATAAAGCTACCAAGTTGTTCATGATTTATACAAGGTGCAAGCGCAATCCCTCTGGGGTGGTAATTCAGACTATCAAAGTGGACTACTTTCCTTTAAGGAAATGGAAATCGAAAACAGTAAGCTTTCCGTACAATATATCACATCAGCTGATATAATTAGTATGAAGAGTAAACTTTTTGGGCTACACCCTGTACAAAAGAAGATCGTACCGTACATAATTTTAATCGGAAAACAAAAAAAAAAATGCTAAAAAGAAAACTGCACAAGCTAAAATAACTTTTTAAAATAATACCAGTTTTACTAGCAGTTTTAAGCAACTTTAAATACATAAATGTAGCCATAATACATAACGCATTATGCGTTTAACTCTTTTGTTAGAAAACAAAGTTTATTTAATAATAAATAAATAAACAAAAAAGCTTTTCAAAACTTTAGTAGTTATATTACTACATTATCCAGTTAAAGCGCCATTTGGGTATAGTTTGCACAAAGTTAGCGTTTCATAATCCTAGGCATAAAATACATTAACTGTAGGACACATAATAAAAATATATTATGTGCTGGCGAAGTACTAAACATATTGTTAAGGGTCCATTACTGTACATAAATATGTAATTAACATATTTATGGTATTGTTACTAAAAACCTACACAAACTGTTAGGAGTGAGTGTTCATGGGACACCTTTGCATAAGAAGGATTTCCACATTCTTATAGGGTACACTTTTTTTTAGGGGATGATTAAAAAAAAAAAAAAAAAATTAATTTCAATACAGTGTCAACATTGTTGCAGAAATATTAAAGTACAACATACAACATTATGTCCCACTGATAGGTGGCTCTGGCTCCCAAACTAGGTTTTCACTTGGGAAATAATTTTGATGGCATACAAGTTGCATGGTACCAAAGGCTCAGTATTAATATAATATAACATTTTAGTCGATTTAGGGTGCGAAAATTGCAAACCAAACGTTCTCTTCAGATCAACTTTACTGTTGAAACGTTCACACTTCAACAGTCTAGTAATAAATGTTCATCACAAACCTGTATTTAACTATGCATCTTGGCATTACAAAATAAACAAGTGCAGAAAATAAGGTCTATCCGACGAGCGTAAATAGGCGCACGCGTACATAGACGCGTGTGTACGGCGACTGAAAACAAATGAAACTCGCTGTACGTGAAACATGTCTGTGTGTGCGTGCGTTTTCGCTCATTGTATCGAATTGAGGTTCTGCAGTTTTTTATTCTATGGTACATGGTACTGCGTAGGTTCGCATACCTGTAGACCGTAAGTTACGGCGCCATCGCTCCGTCAAGTCCCACGGTGGGTGTTTATGCTGAACGATCTGTTTGTGATGTTCCGCCGTCCAATTCGCATGTGCGTCGTAAAGTTGCGGTCGACTCAGGCGCATAACACGTGTGTGAAGCCATGAGGTGTGAGGTGGTGGTTGTGAGTGAATGTTTAAGTTGGTGGTTAAGATGAGGAAAATGTTTGAGGGAATTGACGCATGAATAATTGTGCTGGGCACATCCATGGTGGCTGGATCGTCTCTTATGACTCCTCTTGCTAAACCTGGAAGGTTGAAGTTCCATTCAAGACCAAAGTCAAAAATCACAGATAAGATTGTAATGTCAAACTTTCAAGCATACGACTTTTATGCACGCATAATAGTTACAAATATAAGCAACATCTAAACCACTGTGTAATAACAAAGACCTAGTAGAGTCACCAATCATTTGTGAGCCTAATCATTCATGAAAACTACAACTGACCTGTCAACCACGACGCCATCTTGTCGAATCTCCCGTTATCCGCTGATTTTATAACCATCACCTGAAAGATCAACCGCTTTCATTTGAAAACACCGCAAGTTTAATACGCCGTAATTCAAACTGCATATGTTAAAATTAAAATCACGGGAAAATAGGCCTTATCATCTCTTTAATAGGGCTTCTACAAAAGGTTTAGGAGTCAAAGTCTGTATATTTTGAGACGGTGAATGGTGTCGTGAGATCCTTCAACAAAACTACACAATCATTACTCTAAGTACATTACATTAAGTCGCTTTCACGTACTTCCATAAATTGATGTTTTAATAGTAATTGAACAGTCATAATCGTGCACTATTGTCTATTAAGACTCTGTCAGCAGACGAGAGGAGATAGGCTATATACTCGTATGTACGTATACGAATAACCCATTACTTTTTGCAAACAAAATCCATCTCCCATCTTACATCTTTACCATCCATGGTTGCCTGGCAGAAAGTTCCTAAAGTATTAGGACCGCCTTTGTACCTGATTTGTATGAGAGATGTTTAAATAAATAAGTATCTCGATATTTCAGTCGGTGAAATTCAGGTTTCTTTCAAGTTATAACTTGTCTTTCAGTGTAATAAGATGATGTTTATAAAGATAACTTAGAAATAATGGAGTTTTGGTCGCAATAACACGTGACTACCTCGTAAAGATATACCGATTTCAATGTTTCCATCCATGTGCGAAAGTTTTTTTTCAGGCTGAGCCGGCTCGTTGGTCCAGTGGTATGATTCTCGCTTTGGGTGCGAGAGGCCCCGGGTTCAAATCCCGGACGAGCCCTGTTTTCTGTTCTCATTCCTATTGCTAATAGATAAAGGTCAAGCAATTAGAATTCTTACTGTTGACAGTTTGATTGTTATGTTAGCTATTATCTAATATTTTTAGTTTTCTTGCTTGATGTCAAGAAGAGTTTATAGGTTTTCTTTAAAATTTAAATCTATACTTTATCTGCTTGCTTATATTTTGACTTGTCAACATGGTCTTATTATCAATTTATTGCCAAACGTAGGTACTTATTTACTGCGTCTTTATTTTGACTAAAACATAAACATTTTCATATGCAAATGTTAATCTGTTAATAAATAAACTTTTTCGTATATCTGGTATTTGACACTGTTTTAAATCAAATGCAAATGGTCATGATCAGCACACATTTCACAACAAAATAAGAAATTAATTATACACAGACCCGAAGATCCGAATTTTATCTCTATAACATTAGAATCGGTAATAAATAGTATATAAATAATATTAAATCCGTAAAGTAAGAATTATGTTCCGTTGATGAAGGGAGGGAAACATCGAAGCCCAATATATTACAGCCTAATTACCTATACATTATACTTATCTTTCCGTACGACAAGAAAGAAAAATGTTTTATTTGACCTGTTGAAATGTAGTCGGTATTTACAAGTCTATTAATAAGATTAAAGGAGGTATTCGTTACACCTGTTTGTTACCAGTTTTGTGGGGCATGAAGTAATGTCCATGACTGTACAATGAAAGGATTTTTGTGAAGCGGAAAATTTTGTGTTTATGATAGTGTGAATGGGATTTAGCTGTCGGTTAGTTGGTTTATTGGTTCGGTGTGGTCATGAAATATTATGTTTAGAATGTAAGGCTTCCTGCGAACAGCTGGAAAGATATACCTACATGCATACATAACATCACGGCTTAGAGAGATTAATGATGTTAGCTAACTCACGTAACATCACGCATGTAATCCCCGAGGTTAGGCAGAGGTGTACCTAATAGTACACACACATTTCACCAGTTATGTTAAAGTCTCATGTAATAGGGGGCGAGCATATTGCCATCAACCGGGCCCAGATCCAGACTCCGGGGCTGCTACTGAGAAATTACACTTTGTCCTCAATAACACTTTGCCCGACCCGAGAATCGAACCCGGGACCTCTTGCCCAATCAATTCTCTTCGAAGGTATGGGTACAGAAGCAGTTGTAGCATATTGTAGATAAGCATTTTCAATCGAAAAATTTTCTTCACACTTTTGGAACAGCGTTCATCTTTAGTCAGTCGTCTTACAATATATTTTTCGCAACGGGTACATGATTTGGCACTTACCAGCGCAGCGTAAGTATTTTTTAGCATCTCGTATTCGTTCGTCGCATTTCGTAACCAGAATATGTGTGAAATTATGTTCCGTTTCAAATATATCGAGTACCTATTCAAGACCAAGTGTGTCGAGTTACACGATAACTGACAAATGCTTGCAGTGGCTGGACAGGTCCACTCAAATCTGTCTAGTTCTTTCTTTAAAAGACCATCTCAGACACTCATCTGCATAGTCTTCATGTGAGTTTATCAAGATTATGTCTGGACCTTAAAAGAGACTATGACCTCTGAGTTTGTTTCGGCTGTTTCTTCTCAGAGTAGTCAGATACGAAACGCCGACCTCATCTAGTTTTAAAAAAGGAGACGTGTAAACATCATTTATCAAGTGTTTTTTAACTAAAACAATAAAATTTGGGAACATTGGTGGCCCAGTTGTAACGGCTTAGACTTAAGTTATAGCTAGTGGGTTCGAAACCAGGCCGGTTCGTCGATTGTCGTATTTTTCTTCATCACCATTGCCCTCAAAACTTTTTTGCAAAAAAGTTTATTTTTTCCATAAAAATACACTAAAAAAAGTGCAAAATAACTTTACTTTCGGAAGTCGGTGACTATTGTTTGTTTTATTGATTTTTTTGCCACCGACTTCCGATAATAAAGTTATTTTCCACTTTTTTTTGGCTTCTTTTTTCCAAGTCAGTTATTTTTTTGCAAAAAAGTTTTGTTTTACCCTTTTTAGTTATGGTATCTCACACAAATCCTTGTCAAGTATCAATTTCGCAATTTCTTTTATTTGGATAACATTTATTTCTAGCTATTTTGATTTAAAAGCCAAACTGCTGAACCGATTTTGATGACCCCCCCGACCCTTGCACGAGCCAGCCCGCGTTGCTGAGCCTGTAGCCATAAATCAGTCCCCAAATAATATCACTCAGATCCAGCCTGTCCCTTTGCTGCCCTCCCCCAGCGACGCCCTAAGCCGAGGTTCGTACCCCACAGGGGGTGCCCTTAGTGAGTTGTCGCTTAGTATATAAGTTTTGCCCTGGCTTCAAAATTTATTTCAAGGCACCCACAGGATTGTCCGGTTAAGCAGAAGCCAGCCCTAGGCTGAACTGCGAGATGCCCTTACAAAAAAAAAAAAAAAAAAAACGATTTTGATGAAATTTCTATGGGAGCAATCGGGGAGTATCTCTCGTATCAGTCTAAACGGATGCGGTGAATACCATTATTTTACATGGAGCAACTGCCTATCTGACCTTCACGAGTTCACTAATGTACTGGGTAATACGATACCCCTTCGTGCGACTGGTTGTCAAACTTTCAGACCACTGACTGCCTGTAATGACTGTCAAAGATTTACAAATGACAACCGGGACCAACGGCTTAACGTGCTTTCCGAGACCCGGTACCTATGTAATGGGTGGTCATCCACGGACCAACATAGGCAAGCGCGACATAACCTGAAGATCATCATAGAATATGGTATATTAATGTGGCTTACATGAATAGGTACCTGTACCTACTTGCTATAAGATCAGCATGTTCAATTATAAATAACAGTGATTAACCAATAAACACGGATAACCAATTCCCATGATCGTCACTAAAGCAATCACAATAAAAGATTTACATTATCATAAACATGATAAAATGTTAGTTCCTATTCTTACTATTGATAAGGTTCATACTACAGCATAAAATGAGCTCCTTACTAAGGATCCCTAAGTAAGGCATTGAATCTACTCGTCAACATGGCCAGGCTCTAGTTCATCAACATCATCGTCGTCTGCCTCTGAGCCTTTCCGCAAGTATGTTGGAGTCGGGTCTAACGGGATGCAGGTGAATAGGAACCAGTATTTTACAAGAAATTACTGCCTGTCTGACATACAGGTCTGTTTAAAACAATTTCACTGCGCGAAGGTTTCTTTTCAAGCTGTAAACAAGCGGTTCGTTGGTCTAGTGGTATGATTCTCGCTTTGGGTGCGAGAGGCCCCGGGTTCAAATCCCGGACGAGCCCTATTTTTATTTAGTTGTTGTTTACTTAGCAGCAAGTACTTAAAAGTAAACTATTCTTTCATTAATTCACTGTCATAATAAATGGCTGTAACATCCAAATTATAATCGTAATAAAAGTCATCACGGGTTTTTTGTACATGTATCAATGGTGATTATTGGTGATCAAATGATCACTTATTAACATCCCACAAAAGAACCAACCAATCCCAAGAAGAAACATGATAGAATACGCCATATCTTTGTTTACTTAATTTATTCAAAGTATTGAAACATGACAAGATCAAAAGACAACAAATATCACCTGCCATAACTCCCAACACTCTCGATTTTAATAAAAAAAAGTAAAAAATATTTAACAAGGGATGTGACGCTAACAAAGCTCATGTTACTTTTTATTCGATACATTGTGATCGGACGAAGTTTAATAAATCGCTTCCTGTCGCACTATCGATATTATTTCGAATTTATGTTGATTTAGATAATAATTGTGGTCACCTTCTTATGGTTGGTCTGGTTAATCAAGCCCAGTTTAACTTGATAATGAATAACAACATAGGTAGAATCAGACTTATTATAATATAGCCTTGTCAGCTAGGTTTAAGTCTTGGGTAGCTTACACCAATAACTATACCAATCATTCTTTCCTGCATCACCTTATAATCACCAGCTCGTAAAAAATAACCTCTACTAAAGAGTAATATGTCTCTCTCTCTCTGGTATATAAAAATTGACAGTTTATTTACGGTCCTCTTATAAAGTTAAATATCTTAGTAGATACTGCGGTCGAAAAATGAAATCATTTGCAACCATCACAACCCTTCACGGCCGTACGATAACGTCGTCTATTACTCGTACAAGTAAATATCCATCGGCCTCAAAACAGTCTAAGTAATTCATATGAAAAATTACCTATTAAAACTTACAAGGCTACATTAAGCCGTTCAATAAATAACATGAGTCAAACATGCTTATGATTAGTCACCGGAAATGGATCGCTAATAAGGATTCTACGCCTTAAACGGTAAAACGGAACCCTTATGACATCACCCCATTTGCTAGATGCACTTTGATGGTACACTTGTCTGCCTACTTTTGACATTCCAGTAAGTCACTTGAGATGTACCTACTTAATCTTGAAGAAACGTGTGAATAGGTTTCTTTGAAGTATAATGCTTCGCAGTTGACCACATGATCACTCGGCATTCAGTACAATAATGTTTCAAACGTAAAGCTTGTCAAAAAGACTTTCTGTTAGTTAGGGGACCTACGTATCTATATTTATGTAAGTTCATACTTATAAATCCTTAGTGCATCCGCCGTCATCCTGTGCCTAGCATTTTCTCAACTATTTTGGAGTTGGCTTCCTGTCTAACCGAATGCAGCTGAATACCTAGTATTTAACATGGAGCGGCTGCCTATCTGATCTCCACAACCCAGTTAGTACTGGGTGTACCCTGTGCGTCTGTCGTGGTATGTATAAATGTGTGATTCCAGATCGGTCAGCTAAACTTCTTCTTCTATTTTACATTGAGAGTACTTTTAGGTTTCTGGCAAGTCTTCCATTGACATTTAAAGGCTGATGTAATGATGAAGTCAGGAACGGAAACCTCTGCTTTGTTATTCAAAATCATCAACAGTTCCAAACACACCTTAATAACACACTTGAACAGATCGTTATAAGGAAAATTTCGACATGAACACACAAAACAAATGGCGTCTTCAAGTTTCCAACCTTTTATAGTTTCCAAGAATGCGTCCTCAGCCCTTGAATAAAGCGAGGTCGTGGCCGTGCAATCAATAAATACGACGCTTGAACAAACAATTATTAATTACTAGCACCTGCCCGCAGCTTTGCCTGTTTGGCCTTAAGAAAAAAGAAACATTTTCTACGGAGAAACTTCTAAAAACTGCAGATCTTAGTAGGAAGTCTTTAGTAGGTAAGAAAGATGGTCCAGTAGTGAAGGTAGATGCATCCTCGCGTTAACTCACGAGAACATACCATAACTCCATGAGCCTTGACTAAGTGCTTGTGGTACATGTTAACATAAAAAGAAGCTTATTTTGACTGCAGCAATAAACCAGGTGAAATTAGGCTCTCGAGAACAAAGCGCTTTCGAAAGGTTCTGCGCGACATTCTGCCGTTGGAAATACCAGCATAAGTATTCGCAACAGTAGGTTATCTACTCAACTACCAATAAAAGTACAATAAGGTACAAATCTTATTTATTTTCTTGATTCGTCCTTTAATTCTATTTAATATTTCCAACGCACAGACTGATTGTCTCCAACTATTATACTATAAGCAGGTATAGACTTGGACAATTATATTAATTAGTACGTATGTTTATTCGCACATGCGCAAGGAATTTATCGAGCTTCCCTGTCGAGTAGTGTGTGTAATTAGAACGCATTCTAGGTCACACCGAACAACATAATGCCTAGACTATTGTGTACCTAGTGTCAATTAATAGTGCGCAATTATTCTTCAAAGATTCATTGAATACGTTCTAACGGCATTTATTCATTATTATATGTATGTATTTGCAATGGATATAAGGAAATAGTACCTACAGTGAACTACCTTCTTACTTACACAATGGCTTCTCTATAATTAAGATATAATTTATGAAATCAAAGATCAACATACAAATTAACAATTACGAATGCTGTTCAAAAATATCAGAGGGCAACTCTCCCAAACATCTAAGCACACCTCCACACATCATCAGGCTATTTTTTACCAAATATGTTGGGGTTCCAATCTACAATCGGATGCAGCTGAATACCATTATCAGTATTTTACATGAAGCGACTGCCTATGTAACCTCCACAGGCCAATTACTCGACAATACCTGGACAGACTGGCACGTACTCCACTGTGTATCACATAAGAAGTTGATAGCTTCAAGGGTAGTGGCTGAAATATTGATTGCAAAATTCCGGGACATACAAGTGAAGCTATAAAAAACGTTCGTCAGGTTTATGGGGCCTCCTTAACTTAACCTGGTGACCGTTATCTTGATGTCAATTCCTAGGTCACTAGGCTGCTCCAGTAGAACATTACGGCTAGAGAGTATCAATAAAATAAAAAGGCATTATTTAAACATGTGTGTGCCCTAAACATAAACGATAACAATCTTTTAAAAAATAATTTCATATCCCTTTGTAACGGAACCTGTAATTTATGATAATATATCAATCTGTGGTTCCTTAAACTAAAGGTAGTAATTAAAACATGACCCAGTGTCACAAAGTACAGGTACTGATGTCCGTGGCGGCAGAACCCTTTAATTGTGTTCAAATCGAAACCCTAATGTTATTGTGCCTTCGTTCATTTTATCGATCGACTTTATTAATCGCTTTATTTGTCATAGATTAAGAACTTCCCAGAACTCCTTTGATGAAACTTTTGGTATCTTAAATGATAAAACCACATATGTAATAATATTCCTCAAATGATTGACTTTTCACCGAGCTTTAGAAATTGCTACTTATTTTTATTACATAAGTAATTATCTGATCCTGTTTGCGGGGCGAACATGGCCAGATATCGCACAGGACAGAGAGGTTTGGAAGGAAAAAGGGGAGGCTTTTGCCCAGCAGTGGGACACTCAAAAAGCTAAGAAAAAAAGTTATTAATCCAAAATTGTCACTACTTGAGTAAATATTCCAAAATCGGTAATATCTAAACTGAGAGAAAACACTAAATCACAGTATTGTCAAAACTTTTTTTCTAACATAAATAAACGAAGTTATCAATCATCTCAACGCAGATTGTTACAATACCTTTTAGTCCTCCTGAAAATCAATAAAATCACACAACACGTGTCCTCACAGAGGAAATGAGCACGCATCCACAAACCTCAAACTCCATTACCGTTCTTGCGACAGGACCACAGAAGCGACGTCGGCATCGGCAGCCCGAAGGCATGCAGACAATATCGCTCCCGATTGAATTATCGATCCGATAATAGGATCGCGAGAGTAATGCCCCTATATATTGTTCTTGCTACTTTAATTATGGGAGCTATTGGAGCAGCTTGTTTATTAAGCACTTCTTGCGAGTTGGATCTGATAAGTGCTGGACGAAAGTTTATTGTTTTGTTAAGTTAGAGTTGTAGAAAAGCTATGATTCATAAAACCGATTACTGTCAATGTTGTGGTTTCTTAAATTTTAGAGTAAAAACTTATCTTCACGTTTAAACGTTGATTATCGTCTAGATGAACACTTTAAAATAAGGAAAACGATCATTATCGTACAATTGCGCGTTTGAAGGTAACCTCACTAGACCAAGTTATGGATAGGTACAATGTTGAAAATATACCGCCTATTATTTAAAACATATATAATTCCATCGAAAGCAATTAAGCAAAATTGTTTCAATTCCTTTTAATCAAAAAATCTAAGCAATATAACTGACCCATAGACACTATTTGTAAGCGTTGGTTAGCCGATAACAATCAATATGGCGCCCGGAGCGTCACCAGCTGTCACCCAAATGAACGAGCACATTAAAATGAAACGCCTCAGAGTAATGGACATAAATTAAATAGTCGTCCACGTCACTCAAGCCGCAGGACCTGAAGAAATACGCCCTGACGGAAGCCAGGTAGTTAAGATTCCAAACAAAAATATAAGATAACAACAGTTAAGATGTTACGTTTTATTAGGAGCCAACAAAGCGACGCTAATTTACGTCCTTTTTGGGTCGTAAGATAAAGATTACAGTATCCTATTTTAACAATTCAGATCCTCACATTGCATCGTGTGCATCCTCTTTAACCGCGCCGGATGCTAAGTTTAACCACTCAAGATTTCTAAGACTACAATTCTAGACGCAAACACAACATAAAATTTCTTCACGCAATCGCTCATCTTAAATTATTGCTGTGGGTCATACCACACGCGAACGTATTGCAATTCATTACAACACTAACGTTAGAAACCGATAGTTACAATACACAGTGGTTACAAGTAAATTACTCGAAGTACCCGTAATCTACGCCCAGGAGGCAAACAATAGAGCAATAAAAGCAACTGCACCCGACAACTCGAGAAAGCAACAAACGTATCGACAACATATAAATCAGAGAACCTCGAGCATTACTACTTGAAGCAACCCAGAAATATATCAGTGGACGTTACCGACCAAACACTGGGACATAATTCAGTTTTCCGTAACATAAAATACTCCGTTTCATAGAAATAGATCCCTGTCACAGCGAACTATCCGCACTTTGCACTATCTGTCTCATCTCTGCGTTGATTTATTTGCTGAAGTTCACAAAGTATTGGCAACTTAATTTTCTGCTTTGGGTTACTTTTTAAGGGATGCCCAATTTATATTTGGGCTTGTTGTTATCGATTGTGGACTTAGTGGACTTATTTCATTTGGTTTAGGGGAAATGTCCACTCAATATTTGGTACGTTAATTTTATCTCTATGAGAATCACTATAGCAATGAAATATTAACTGATTTGCATCCCTTCTTGGGACTACTTTCGTAACTATGTATAGAAAGGGACTTAAGTGAAACATCGATGTAGAAGAGTATCGAGACTGCTTGACATGACAACACGACAATCAACAATCATGCGTTTTAACGACATGCTATAAAGAAAACTAAAAAGTTTCCACTGCTCAAACTACAACGGAATAAAGCGCAAATCCGACCGCCGCATATCAACATTTACGGCTTGAGATGTCACATAAACAGTAATAAAATTTCGGTACAATTATCCAAATACGTATATGAGCAGCCGGAATTCCTCCACGATACATTTCGTAAACAGGGGTAATCTTAAGGGCATCGGATCAGGTGGAGGGGAATCAACATAGTTGCATTGCTTCACGGCATTAACAATTACAACAGTTTTCACAAAAACCTAGTTGATGCAATCGGCTTACCTTTCCTTTGTCATCTAAGAAAAAGACGACTTACGATGACGAAATGATCTCATTAAAATTTTAGATAAAAACGACAAATTATACCTATCTCAAAGTTACTTCTAATGCAAGAGACGATTCACGATGCGCTTCCAGCTTAGTCACTACAACAACAAACTGTCTTGAGGAAAACATTCGACAATCATAATTGAGAGGACAGTCATATTAAATACATTATGCAACTTTACAAAAACGGCCGTATTTAAACAGAACACTGAGCTTATAAGTCTGATAAATGCTGGTATTTTATTAATAACTTTCAAATGTTCAATGAGTAAAACATTAAATAAAACGATCTTGAGAGGACAATCATATAAAAAATCCCACACGAGACTTTCCAAAAAGGATCTATATAGAACAGAAATAAATCTAACATTTTCTAGTACTCCATCAAATCAATACCTTTGAAAGACATAAGCATGAATGACCGCTCCACAGCGCGTCGCAAGCACTCGTCATAAGCACCCAATCTTCATGGCACTCCGATAGGATCAGACTCGCGTTTCGTTTACGTGATGAGACCAAATTCACCGTAACAAGTCTTGTTCTCATGAGTATCTTGATCTACCTCAATTTGAACTATAATAATATAATGAAGAACTTCGATAAATCAAGTTAACCCTTTGTTGGTGGTGAAGTTGAACTTCTTACATTTTAATAACGACCAGCTTCGCGGGACAGCTGAGAATAGCAACACCATTAAGTTTTGTGTATTCGAGTTTTTTATTGAAATGTTCATCTAGAAACGGATCGATGGCTCATATGCATAAGAGTAGCGTTTCATTTATCCAAAGATTGTAGACTACAAACTTATGTATATCTCTCCAAAATTCTTTTTAATGGATATGGCATATGATAAATGTAATGGCCAGCGCACACTGAGGACGGCACGGCAGAGCATTTTATCTTTTTACAACGTAAATTCGTACATAGCTAGTCGTAGTTGGTGGAATCTGTATCTTATTACCTTTAGCTACATACGTATGAGTTTACGTTGGGTAAAGATAAAATGCTCTGCCCTGCCGTGCGTCACCCCGGTTGGCGCTGACCTTAAATCTTTCATTCTAATTCTAGGGCTTTTAGGTGCGAAATAAAAAAAAACTGGCATAAACATCCAAAATAAATATAATTTATTCCAAAAGGTTTTTTACATAGAGTATGTATAATTTACCTATGCGACATTAAAAATACAGGGTCTTAATATTGTCCCAGGATCTACAACAAATGGATATGACATATACAGTTAGTCTGTATTATGTAAATTGAACAAAAAATTTGGTACAAAATCATAATCTATTAAAGGTCTAATTTTTCGTTCGTACATGCAACTATTACTTAAAAATCGTAATGCACAATGCCACCTAGCAAGTTTATATACACAATTACACACATATAAAATCTTTTTGACTGATTCGGTTGGTGACCCACAGCCCAAAGAAAGTGAACATGCATTAAACATTTCAATGTTTCAAGAAGAAGGCGAACTTCGACTTAATATAATCATTATTTTCTAGAACAATACTAGTCAAGAATATGTTTTGTTGAAATTTATACTTACAGATAAAAAATCCTATGTGGACTGTGGAAAAATACAAAGAACACAATCAAAAAAAGAAATCAAAATCAGAATCAGTAAAAGTTCTTTGAGGATAGAAAACAAAAATAAATTCTAGCCTTTTTTACAGCAGCATGCATATATTTTGATCTGTGTCAATAAATATTCATTATATTATGACAGTACGCTTTAATAAAACAAAGGATATTCAGTCCGTAATATGTATTGGTTACAACAGCCGCTTTCATAATCTAAGGAATAACATTATATTTGTTACCAATATACACTATAAGTAAATTGAATTGTAGATTTATTAAGTTCTACACTATAGCTACTCGAGAGAAAAAATCTAATACTATAAAAATGATTATACCATGAGTATACAGGATTAGTTTTCAATGACTAAAATTAAGAACTTTATAAAGAACCGTAATTCGGCTTTAAATCATTAAAATAGTTCTAATCAAATATGTCCAAATAAAAAGTACCTAATGAAAACATTCAATATCGGTTGTTTTTTTTTTGTTATAAAAAAATATAAATTGATTATACATTATCGATTCTGAAAATATGGTTCTTTAAAAATTAACTCTGTATATTTAATTCAAGACATGAGTCCGAGTCTTAGAACAAATCTTAATATATCTTATGCACAACCCTTGCATTCGTTTAGTTTTTGGTCTGAGAAAATATGATCATGCCTCACACTTCCGCAAGGAACTCAAGTGGCTCCCAATTCGGCTTCGCAGGACCACTCGAATATTATGCCTCCTCTTCAACATCCTTTATAATTCTTAATATCCTTGTTACCTACGTGATTGTTTTTCATTTACCCGCCCTTCCGACGCTCTTTGTAGATCCCACCTAAGGCATCATCTCAATTTCCCATCTCATAAAACCGACTTCTATTCTTACTCCTTCTCTGTTCATGCAGTACGTTTGTGAAGCTCACTTCCGCCTAACATTCGGGACGCCAAAACTATATCTGTCTTTATTAAAAAACTAGTCTAAAAACATTACCTCTCTTCTATACTTTGATTCTGTATTTATTTATTATATACTAGCAACCCGCCCCGGCTTCGCACGGGTGCAATGCTGATACTAAATATACATATAGACCTTGCTCTTGAATCGCTCTGTCTATTAACCGCATCAAAATCCGTTGCGTAGTTTTAAAGATCTAAGCATACATAGGGACAGACAGCGGGAAGCGACTTTGTTTTATACTATGTAGTGAAGTATGTATGTTTATTATCTGTTTAATTATGATTGTTTGAGTTATTTATTTTATACTAATTTATTCTTTTTACACACTGTGTCTACATTTCTTATCTATCTATCCTCTCGCAGGTCCGCTGGAAGAGATTTTTAAATGAAATAAGCGGTACCTTTGTGCTCTTTTGTCTTTATGTATTTTTCCTGTAATGTGTTTTGTGTGTACATAAATAAATAAATACCAAAACATTTGTCCAAAAATGTGTAAATTAACAAATTCAAATTTTTGTTTATTTTATTAATTATAGTAACAAAACATGTTTTCCCACCAATATATCAATAATCATGTCTGTAGTCATAAGAACTATCATTTTCTGATATTTTCTCTCTGCTTCTCCAATTAGTATCGTTATCTGCTCTACTTCTCCGGTAACTGTTATCGTTACCGGTACTTCTCCCATTGTTATATCTATCGTTAGTTCTATAGTTTGATCTGCTATAAATAGATCTGTTATATCGATCCCTTTTTCGATCTGCGTCTCGTAGGTCCTCATCTTCGGTTAGCGGTGATCGTTTGTAAGGAGTCTGTTTGTTACTTACAGGTTTGATGTCTGTTTCTTTGCCCACGTCAGGCGGTGGTGGTTTGGTTCCTAGCAAATCAGCTATATAGTTTTCACGTTCTATTTGATATCCGCGGGCTTTTTCGAATTCTGTAACAAAGTTTTTGGTTTTAATATCGTCATCATTCGTATGTCTGTATGTTATATTTTTTTTATTTCGGCGTTTAATCATAAGAGAAATCCCAAACAAAACAAAGATATCTTAAGATTTCATCTCCACTAACAACGCCTTTATCACAACTCGCTGCAAACTTACAGTGACGGGCGTGCGAACCTTACACTAGTGAAGCTATAAACAGTTCATGTGATAATATTTATAGACAATAACTAACTCTTAATAGCGTCCTTGGCGGGGACCCCGAGGCGGTCGCGCATGTACCGGCAGACCATGTAGCCGGTGCGGTTCAGGCCGTGCGTGCAGTGGACCCCGATCACAGTTTCTGTAACAAATGTGTCATTTTAGCATTTTGTAAATGAGGGATTTAGTTGAATGAATGATTGAACCATTTCATAAGTATTCTTATTTTAAGAATCTGAGAATATGAGTGCTTATAAAGAATCGTAGATTGCAATAGTGCAATACTTAAGAGTCTATGGAACGTATTGGCACCGAAGTTGATGCATTTTGTATTGATATGTAGGTATAGCCTGTATACAACAGGAAAACATGCGTTACGAAATCAAAACCGACAATTTCCCTAAAACCACCGAAAAACAACAATACGAAGAGACAAACAGCAATGCAATCACGATCGATAGCCACTAAGCGCACCGCGGAAAATAAACGAAAACCTCATGTTTGCGTCTTCAAAATCGCACGGCAAACATCGGCCGGAGGTCGTTGACTCGCGCCCCCATCGCACCCCATCGCTAAGCGAGGGCGGTGCATCGGGGTGGCGCCGGGAGAGAGGAAGTCGTGGCCGCGGTTTGACACTTCCTCAGGAAGACCTTTGAAGTAGCAACCAAGATGTACCTTTACATTCTACACAATTGCACAAGACGACTTTTAAAATATTGCGTTTAGAAATGTAGTTGAGACTTGAATGATTTTACGTTACGTTCAAAGTTACAATGACAGTATGTGGCGGTTTCTCTGATTCTTAAGATTCTAAAGAACTATCTACAAAGACTTATTTAATAACCCGACATTTTTGTCATACAATCAGAGAGTACGTTTCGACCATCGACGAACAGAATCATAAACCCACAAAGCGTACGCGAGCATAATACAGACATTACGACCTGACTTTGTCCGCTACATATGCACCTCGTAAGTTCCTTAGCACGAGACAAAAAACGAGCAAAAACCTTATTGTCGATGCAAAATTCCCACGCAAAGCGGCCAAGGGGTAATGCATTTGAGGCATTACACATGCAAATTCATGCCAAGTCGGGACAAACAAAAAAAAACAATTTCATTTAAAACAATCCATCAAGGCAAGCTTTGCCAGCAACTTAATTAACGTATGTAAGTACATGTTTTCAATTACAGAAACAAACAATGCAATTATAATTATGAGAACTCACTCAGAGGTATCTTTAGGAGATGATATTTATGAGCGAAATGTACGACTCAGACTGAACTAGTTAACTCTTTTAAGTTAATACAATCTCGTTTAAGATTGGACGCAGGTACAGACAAGACTTGAAGTAATTCTACTATATTATGTACCTACGTTTTAGTATTATGTTAATTACTCGGAAGCTAGGTTAAATCGGATATAAAATCTTGCAAATTGCAAATTTTCGACTCACAGGAATCAGTCAGTTCAGGTTACTGTTCTTAAAAGTTTCATATACAGCTGTATACCTAGAACGTTCAAATCTAATTATTTCCTTGCCTTACACAAACTGTCTTCCTTACTTCCCTCTATTCTCTAACCAACACAGGCAGCTACTATGCCTTTATTATAATGTTGCTTACATAAAGTGGAGCTGCCGTTTCAGGTTTCCAAAGTAGCGTTTGGTGACATTTCAAACGTGAACTATTACGTTACGTTGCACCGATTCACATGCAAATCGCAGCTGACAATACAACAAGCCAATAGCCCAAAACATGTTACCACTCGCAAGTCACTTAGCATAGAAAGCGTGTACGTACTGTATTTGTAATGTAATAAACTTGATAGAAAATAAACAACAGTGGTATTCCGACGTACGGCCACAACAAACAGACAAAAGGTATCAAAAGAGGGCGTTACGTAATTATAATAACGATGCATTGATGAATACTTATTATTGCGTAATAGGAAGACCCACCGCAGTCGAAAATCCCACAGATTAGTCCAAAGTAAACTCCTCTAGCACTCCTTAATAAGAAAACCCAACAAAATTAACATCGCACACTATGATAAAATGTTTTTGTATGCGAAAGATGTTTGAACTGTACTATTTTAGTTAGCAGTATATTTATTTGACGTCGATAACAAATCAACAACTACATATACTCATTAATAGAGATGTACAATAATTAGTTAATCATTAATAAGCAAAACCACTTTCTAAGAATTCATTATTTCTCATACGTCGTATATTTTACGTTAAAGTTGGCAGTTCCATAATAAAAATTACATCAAGTATGATATATGTCTTAACTGAGACGAATAGGTGTGCGCATCGCGTTTCATATCGATTGTCGACAATCGATGCATTGTGAACGAAACGAGTCGATGTCGATACGCGATAGTTCGCCTACGCGCGACCCCCTTACATCGTAATCGGCTTATTAGGATTTTACCACACGCATCCATGTGACTGCGGTGTGTTAACAATGTTACGATGTCGACCTAGGTATCTCTTTATTGTGCTATCCTATTACATTGCACTTCAAAATTGCGTTAATAATCCTTGTAGCCACACACAGCTACTATTTTTTTTTTTCAAAACAGTTTATTACTTTATCACACAAGATAAACACACAAATCCTATTTTCCTAAATTAGTTATTATAAAATATTCAATTCACACAAACTACTGAACTGTATTCATCTAAAAAGCATGTTTCACTGCATAGAATTCACTCACGCTGATTTATTTTTTTCGAAATATATTCTTTATCGCCGG
The DNA here is from genome assembly GCA_964057025.1 of Standfussiana lucernea. NCBI lineage: Eukaryota > Metazoa > Arthropoda > Insecta > Lepidoptera > Noctuidae > Standfussiana > Standfussiana lucernea. Next base: position 11,337,825 of record OZ059796.1, read on the forward strand.
TCGCACGAGCGAGTTGACCGAACCAATAACAAAGTTAGCTATAAACTCGCTAATAGATACTTAGGAATCACGATAAGCAAATAAACTTACATTAAAACTACGCTATTACAGATATGAGTAGTAAAACAAGCCAAAAGCGCCGCGGGACGCTATAAATGTTGCCTTCATTTGAGACGCCACTTGACGCAAACAACATTTTTCGGACGATAAAAGCCTTATTACTTATTAATACATTGATATTTTTATGATAACAGTTTATAAAGATACGTAGGCTGGCTTTCTACCAGAGCTGGGCAAGAAGCGGAGCGATGAGCGACGAAAAATCCAACAACAAATAGTTTCATTTTGAAGATTAGGCAATTGCTACTGGTAGATATTTTTGTAGCTCGCCCGCTAAATAGGCTTCATGGCACAGGTCTGGAGGACAACTAAGAATTAGAGCAAGCGGAAAGCGATTTCGATTGCCCGATTATAACAAAATAATTGACGGTTCTTTGCGCCTATACCTTCTATCAGTCTATGAGGCATACGATCAGCTCATAAAATCGCTTGTCTTGAAACCTCATCCCAAAAACCGTATCTAAGAACTTGTTGCGTGTTGCCACATCGTCCGCGGCGCCACGCGTGGGCTGTGATGTGATGATCAGATGACTGATTAGGTATTTAAGAATATTAATTGTCGCAATAGCTCTACATTCTTCGTTCGGAATTTTTATTGAACACGAACCACAGAAAATTCCAAAAGTAACTATTGATTGAGCAGCGGTCACACATAAAATATTGTAAAACGGTATGTTCAAGAATTTACAATCGAAGATATAGCTAAAATGTAGCTGTTGAAATAGCTACGATTTACGGCTTAGCACTGAACTGCACAGGAATAAGCAACATGTAGTGACTAACACATATTGGAACAAAACAAAGAGTACTTGAACATCATAAAAACTATTTATCGTAAATACATATATCTCTAAGTAGTCTCATCCTGAAGGCCTGCAGTAGAAATACCAAAACATAACAATAAGAGAATCTCTAAGCGACATGTGTTCTTAAAGAAAACACTAATTCTTATTGCAGAAAGGAGTGGCTCTCACACAAAAGACGAACAATAGCTAGTAACACACATGGAATATTCCTTAGAAAATACAAACTTATCAGAACTAAATTATATTTCTTAAAATAAATCGCGAAGAAGACAATACTACAGAGTTCAACAAAACAATAAATAAAGCTATAGTGTTTCAAAAGAATAATTTAGAAGTAACACAATAATTTACCAAATAACAATTGCAATATATTATGAGCAACTGTTAAAGTACGTTATCACTCCACAAATAGACGGACAAACAGATTCCTCAGCAACATTTGTCACTGCGACTGGTTCTATTCCAAAAGTGCAACTTTGTCTACAACTATCTCGGAGTAAGTAAACTGCTTGAAACGCAGCGATATATCCAGCTCCATATCAACAAACTTGGAAACTAACTTTCGGACAAACTCATTTTTACGTGATGCCCCATCCAAATAATATAAAAAGAAAGCGTACTTTATCAGTGTGTTCTTTACGATGCAAGACATACAACATACATAAAATTTTGATAGAAAACCTTTTACTGCTGATGACTTTGTCTATCTATCAATCCAAATGAAATCATTAAAAGTCCAATTCAATATTTGACGTCATAGATAGAAACACTACTAGCATATTTACTCATGTCTAGTAATTTTCCTACTACTAACACAAAAAGTAAATCCCCATCGTTTATCAAGGCAACATCGAAAGTAGCAAGTCATCTATGTAGCAGTAAAATAAATCCATCCATCAAGCATGCGACAAGCGGCACTGGGACATCTGCAACACGTCAAATAACTTCTTGTAAAACATTTATAATAGCGATAACTTCTATAATTGATTTCAGTACTATCCATCTGTTAGAAACATCGATAAAAGTGGTCGATGATAAAATTGATTTTTAATTCGAAGCGAGCACGATAAATTATGCATAACGACGTAAATGTGATGTATGAAATGATAATAAAGTTTCTTATATACTTTGATCAAATACCAGAAACTTGAAACGAAATAGCTGAGATTTGATGGAAATGAATACACACAGACTAGCTCATAATTTACTTTGTTGAATATGCGGATCAAAGTAAATAAGAAGAGCAAAACACAATATTGAAAAATGTGATAATTTGCTTAAACTTTAAGCAAGATTACGACCACCACGGGGTGCACAAACAGTAGCAAGTGTAACAACATTCCCCGCGCATGCGATATCGTGTAAATCAGGACGCGAGCGCGATTCCACCGCAGATAGCGAGTGAAATACGAATATCGTCGCATTACCACGCGGCGGAACGCCGAACGCTACCAATGGTGTCATTTACTTGAACGTTCCACACAATCATCTTATTTTAAAGATAACAATCCAGCCTTCAATAAATCCTAATTTATTTGTAACAGAAACAGTTAATCGCAATTGAGAAAACAGATCAAACCACACGGATCAACTTACATTCTTCAAGAATCTGGCGCCAGCGTTAGCAAACCAGTATAATATACATCTCACTCAATCTACTTAGCGACACCGATAACCGGCCATTACCAATGAAAACGCCGACAGATAGTCGCATGCTCACAATTAATTGAAACTGCCCACGTAATCTAATAAAAGCTAGTTTTTGTGAGCAAGACAAACAAGGGCGCCCATTCGTAATTAGAACTTAATGAACATTCGGAATATTGAGTTCGGCACCGTGAGAAGTCCGACGATAACTACGATTTGTGTCACTGTAATTAAAAGCGTAGCTGCCGATAAACTGGACGTGTAGACTGAACCTACTAGTTTTGACTGAGTCGATCAACCAGAGCTTGAGGAGCTCTCCGATACTCGCGTCCAGTACAAGACAGGTGAAACGGAAAAGTAATATGAGTTCTTTGAAGAGTGAACACGAATCAAAATTCTCGTTAATATCGAAGCGGCCTTTAATTGAAATCGTATGTTGTGTCGAACGTCACTGATAAAGCCGTATTCGGTTCTGTTGACGCAATGACGTAACTGACCGGTGATGCAAATTGAGACGCAATTAAATTTAAATTACGTTATATGCATTTCAACAAATACATATTTCATTTGTGATGATTCAGACACTGCGTTTGTATTCATTTAATTGAGAGTGAAAGCTTTCAAGGTTCTGAAGATAATTTTAATCAATTCAGTGCCTTCACTAGTTTGTCTTATACAAGTTTGTCTTATAATATTAGTTTGTCTGTACTAACAGCAGTAGTCCTAACCGTACAAACAACAAATTGACATGGTGCTACTTAATTCGTTAAACATTTTATAGCTACACTCAAAACAGTGCTTCGATAGCCTCGACATATATGACCACTTTTTATTCGAACAACTTTATTTTCACTAATCGCAGTAAAATATAGACTTGACAGAATGAGAAATGTTTCCGCATAGAACCTAAAAGTTGAAACAAGGGAGAATTCCGTGGTAGGTATGTCGGGGCCACCAGACTCGGAAGCACAATTCAGCTTTTAGCCGAAAATACTTGACCAGCTATTTTTCATTTGAATCAGTGTGTATTCTCAAAATACAATAACAATTAGCGGCTATAAAGAGTAAGTAAAACCGTCTGCCCAACATGGTCTTCTCGTAAAGCATTACAATTAAGCAATGGGCGTGCATTAACACCTCACTACAAAGTTTTCACCCACGCGAAATGAGTGTACTTGTACCGACTCATGACTTTAACCTACATGAGCGTTTGCAGTGCGCCGAGCTAACAACACACCCAATTGTGAGCGTTTGTTTAGATTGAATGTATGAACGGATCTTACCTGTGGTCGACAAACCGAGACTGGCTCTCTTCACTTGAACGGCCACTAAAGAGAAAACCGCAACAGCAATTTAAGTCCGCACATAAAAGCTGCCATTGCCCACGGTCCAAAAATAATCAAATGTGCTAACGTTAAGGGCAAACAAAATTTTGACTCACCACAATCTTTTCCCAGGAACTCGTCAACGGTATCCATAAATCTGGAAAAAAACAAAGCTAATTTAATAATAAAAACAAACAATCACATAAGCAATGTTCTGAGTAATTCGTGTTTTGAGTTAGGTGTCGTTCACGATGAAGATGTATTAGCACATACGGCTTGAGGCTATAAACCACATGAGACTGATAAAACCTAAAGACAGGGCTAGTTAAGTTGGCGAATTATGGTAACAAAGTCAAGGAATGTGGAACACATAATTTAGGGCCAATTTATCTTTGAATGAACGAAACCTTTTCATTAGCTATGTTATCTGTGGCTGCTCTCAGCGGTAAACCTGGACGTGGTAATGTTGTAACAAATCACGGGTTAGACTACAACGTAAATTCTTTACATTCCAGTAGTAGTTCCTAACAATAAACTATTAAAGTTAAAAACGATGTAAAGTGATACGTAGCAACAGTTATTCCGCCATAAAACATTTAATTGAATTTCACAAAAATATAGAATCTACGGCACCCGTCAAGAACCAGATGAAATATTATCATGTATCGATCGCAGCGTGTCGCCATACTTTAATCGATTTTTTTACACCTAAAACCGCACGATCCGTGGGCGTTCAGAATTACAAGGCGTTTTGCCGACCGGGCTGCCAGTTCTACCTATTTGGTGAAATATGTTTGTTTTCATCATAACAAATGTCTTTTAATATTTGCTACGAGGGGGCGCCGACAAACCCCAACTTGGCATTATTGGAATGTTTTCTTAAATAACTTGCAAGGGTGGTCCAATGTTGATATTTCGGCTCGGAATTTTCTTTTCACAAGCAAATAAATGTGTCGCATAAAATATAAGTTTTGATATAAAAAAGAAATTCTGCGCGCAGCCGAGGGTCGTGGTGATTAAGTCTTGTCATGCAAAATTGCAGGCGTTTACTAAGCGCCATCATTTTCTAATTATTCTAGAGCCTCCCCTCGAGCGACACGGGAGCCGACAGCGGCGCCGCGACTAGTTGCATTCAAACGAAATTTACAATTCAGTTTATCATCATCGTCAATATTAACATCTAAAACGGTGCAAACGAGGTCTTCATTTAGCACATGGATGATTTATTGGAAGGCGGCGATGGCTGGTACACAAATATTTTATGACTAGAAATGGGGGCTGTAAACTCGTAGGTTTACAATAATATCTAAGTCATAATCGTAAAAGCTAGTACGAGAGGAAAAACCACTACCAATGATAGTTGTTGAAACATAAAACACAGCAAAATAATGAGCCATGAAACAGTAATTAAAAACGATGGCTGTTAAAACTCAAATAGAACTATGTTAACAAGGTGATTCTGTGGAATTTAATCTGTACTCCAATAACATTTACAAATTAAACTAGCCGCGACGTGTGGCGCCAAAGAGTAAACAGTTTAATTGTGTATAAAGTCACGATTCAACAAATTCGAAGAACATATCCCCATCAAGGTCCTTGGTTACGTGGATTTTGCTTTTGACGTTGTTTTTTTTTATCTATAGTATCTGGTATGATCAACACTGCTTCATGTACAATTTTAACACTAAATAAGGCAAAGCAGCATCCAATTCTTGATACAGAATCATCGTCATGTGTATTTTTATTATTACAGTCTACTTCGTGTTTTAGGCTCAGTTCTAAAGTTTGACCTCATGGCCTTAGAAACATATAAATATATTTGTGACAGATCAATTAAAATAATTTAACTTAAACAAGGATCAATAATATTATAACTTTCTAAGATAATTAGTTTTACAGCTCATAACAATTTGTCACGAAGAGGGAAATTAGCTGAGTGTGAAGATGAGACCTATTATAAAATCAATGAATTTGAAGGTATTTTATGAACACTTTCATAAAACAATATTAGCGCCTATTGCATTAGTTTACCATTGCCAAGTTTTTCTTTAATACACAGTACGAGTAGATTTCGGTTAAGTGATTGTAAGACAAACTAATCAGCATTCCAAATATTTTAACATCATTAATTCAATTAATATACATTGAAATAGCAAGGATGACAAATATATTAGATACAAATATAGAGATGAGATAATTTTCGGCTTAGCTATAATCCTTATTAATCCTATAATACCACGTCATTTATTATTTATGCTTACAACTAACAGAACAAACTAATGTTAACGACAAAACACGAAATGTTCTACAAATGGCTACAATTAATCACAAGCAAGGTCGACATGATCACTGAACGACTTCAAAGCAGTACATTGTAACATACAAACTTTCGAAGCATTTCCTGACCAGCACGGACGTCATTATTTAAAATCTGTCAAAATTGTGTATTTTATTACTCGGGCGGCAGATCGAAGCTACGTGAATTACATGCTTTCTTATTTAATATTAGTAGCGTCTTGCGTTTGTGAGATAATTTATATCTAGCGGTGTTATCTGTACGGTAAGATCGCTCCCGAGTTATAATCCGGGTATTTTTCATGGCACACCGACTGCGGTGCCACTGCCGTGCCCTGCCTTATTGGAAAATTTATGTAACTACCAGGAGGCATCGCTGCAATTATTATTGCCCCTCCGACAGAAACCGAGAACATTCGTGAAGATGACCGAGAGCTACACAGGATTACAAGTAACATATTCCCCAGCTTCACTATGTTTGCCAATCACCAACGCATAATCAATTTAAATTAAAATGCATTAATTTTAATAGATAAATTGACATAAATATGCTAATCCTACGGATTACATTGATTAATCTCCTGATGATATCTGAATGCTCGCTGCTCGAAGTAAATAATAAACTCGAAGATAATCGATAAGCCGCAGTTTTAATGAAAAAGATCATAAGCTTTAAAATTTTGTAGTCCATAAAATGTCAAATTTACAAGACCATTACACGAGTTTGACGACATACGACCATAAAATATGCGTATAAACTGTGTAATAATTTTATTGCGAATTAATTACGACATTTATTATAATTTCAACGTTTCCAAACTTGTTCCTGGTTTGTTGTCATTGTATTTAGGCACAGCTGACCCCAAAATCAACGTCAAAAAGTCTTCCGGATTGATTTTATGACAGCCTATAAAACACCTCTATGGTACAACGATTAAATTTGGTAAATTCCATCAAGTAATCCAGTTACTGCTTAGAATAGAAAATGACAAACATGCTTTCACAAGACACCGGACCTCACATACGCGACGCGAACGCATCCATCATGGTAGGAGCGTACATGTCGTTATGTGTCGGTACCCAACAAGCGCCGAAAGTGCCCCAAACAGAGATAATGGGCGACATTTTGATACAACGCGAGATAAGGAGCAAGGAGGTTCCCATGCGATCCAGGGCGTCCTCACAACTAAGAACAACGTTGAAAAACAACAGGCCAAAGGTCAGACGTGGATTAAATACAAGCAGAAAATATGCATCCGGTGACAAATAAAGCAAGAGAGCATGACCTTCCAAAGTTAAAAGCAGGATCCTGCCACAAATAGGAGAGTAATTGAGAGATTTATGGGTTCATTATGCACGGTGAAGACAGTGAGGTCGTACCGATCATTAATATTACAAAGTTATTAAACATGTAAAATGAAGACACGAAGGACTACGAGCCTATCAAAACTATTTTAATGATTTGAACATAAACTTAATGAAGCTTTAGTGTTGTGTGTGGTTGGAATATAATTTATGCTGGAGTAGTATCGTAGGCACGTCATCAAGTTCGTGTTTACGGCGTGCAAACGGCACGACGGTCGGTGGCAGACTGCCATCGCGGAGTAATTACCTCGTGATGCATCGCCTTGATCCGAGATGCGCACGCGATCCTGTTCCACTAATGCTACGTTTCCCAACAACTTGTCTGTCCTTTAGGTAATATATGGTTATATAATGAATGTTTAAACACCGCAGTTTTGAATCTAATTAATAGTTCTAGTATTTTGCAACTATCGGTTTTAATAAATTGCACGTTTCAGTCGAAGTGCTTGAGTTATCGACAAGTGGTAGTTGTGCCTCCGGCAGAAAACTGTAGACAGCGGTTTGAATTAAAGGATTACCATGTTACTAGCGGCACAGCGACGTGATGGGCTTTATGTTTCTCTTCAGAATGAAACATGAGGAGTGCTATACACATGTTTGTGTCGGCATGATTCAGATTTGAGGATCAGCCGGGAGGCAAAAGCGAATCTACGTTCGGAAAAAGTAGCTCGGCTTTTTACGAAGTGTGCCGAGCCTAATTGAAAATGATTCAGCAAAGAAACTTGCCGAACGGACTATGCCCATTGGAAATGAAATGCCCATTGGATTATCGCGGTCGATTACGACAAGACCAGGACGTGTAGTAATTGCTTCAGGTCGTCTTAGTTCTTTAAAAATATTGCCAAATTGAATGTAACCTACCCGGTATCACTGTGTTGTTGAAGCTGGTATAGAAGTCTTTAAGAAGAATAGATAACGTGATAAATTTAGAGTAGCTCCTGTATGTCTATTTGTGGAAAATTAAAAGAAAAATGTTATAGTCAAAGAAGATAAACATTAGGTCCCCCGTTGTGTCCGTAAATTCAATAGCAGATTCCAACATAAAGCTAAATGAGTAAAGTTTCCTCTGAATATAATTCAAACAGTTTAGTCATTCAAATAGTTTTGCCCACATTTTCTCAAATTAAAACCGTCGTATGGCATATTAGTAAAAGTTACTATGAAATTATTTAATGGCTATGAATATCAATGTACTTTAAACGACTATAAAAAAAACCTGGAAAGTTAAAAGGAAAGTTTATAAAGAGATTGGTTTCATAATTTAGAGTCGGTTTATATTGACAGTTTTATGTGATGTGCGTGATAGTAATAAGTACAAATCAATGTCACTTAGTTAAATAAGAAGAAACTATAAAGAGCAAAGAGGAAATAAACAACCTGTTATCAACTTGACAAAAAGAATGAGACGGAAATACTTTTAAACAATGATTACAAACCCCACCCAGACCGAATTAAAAACAAATCTATAATTTGTAAAAAGGTTGCAAGCATTAAAACATAAAACTAATACAAATAATGCTAAAGGTTACTCATCAAAAACATAAATTGCCTATAAGCGTACGCGAAGATTTAATTTAATAGCATATTTCGCACTGAAAACCAATTGATTCTTTGATACATATAATATTAATGGAAATTTTATGAAGCTCTCGAAATAACAGCAATAACGACACCATTTAAGTGGTGACAGACCTCTAAAGAAATCTTTTTATTAGGAAATCGCAGGAGCCGATGGTGTTCCCCGATGTTTCTTGATTGCCAATTGATAGCGTCAGTAAATATTGTTTCTTATTTAGGGTGTATCGAAAGGAAGGTAATGGCAACATTTATTGATGTACCACAAATTAAAAGATTTGAGAAGCTGTTAAAAGAATAATTTTGGAAAAAAATACTTGATTGTAATTTTAGCCAGCGGTTTGAAGTTTAAACAAAGGGTAAATTAAAGTTGGTTTTAGGTGATATAAAATGACAGTTCAGCATGACCAAGCCAATAACAGCAATAAATAATAATTTTATCTTAAGGACGCGTTGTATAGAAGTTATTCTTGTATTCAGTTAGAAGTAAGCTATAATATTTTATTATTAGTACGGCACTTTCGGTATATATTTATAGCAAAACTGTCTGAAAATTTTACGAGCATAATAGTGGAGCTATATCACCGCAAACATTAGTCACACTATTGTCCAGAATCCTTAATGTAGGGTTGTCATCTGTCTCTTTAAATCTGGATACAATCCAAGTTACCAGGACTTTTAGAGGAGTGACCATTAAAAAATTACTTTGGGATTTATCCAAATCTGTCTCGTGTAACATAAAGTTTCTTTTGAAAACTGTATCTAAGAGTATATAACATCGATTACTAAAAACTTATACATTATTCACATATATTTCAGTTATAAACAAAAGCTGAGAGAAGTAAGTTTTGCGGAAGCATTAAAAATGACAAATGACAACCGTCCCGAGTTAGAAAGATTTAGTTCGTGAATCTACTCGTAGATAACTCTCCCACGAACGTTTCCTTGAAAAATATATCGTAACGGTAGTCGTGGCACCCCTAGACAAATACAGTGATCACAGGAGAGTGATTGTGAAAAGTAACGCCATTCAATCAGAACAAAAGCCATGACACCCCATTCCTTAAATGTTTTCGTCGGGAAAGTTTCAGAATAGCCCCCAGAGTAACCTTCGTGCCTTTCAGTGTCTGAGAATTGTGGGAGTAAAGGTGTGTTCTCAGACTAACGATATGGGAAAAGTTATATAATTAATCATTTTCTTTATGTCATAAAGCCATATAATAGAACAGACTTAACTGTACCTATGGTAAACTCATATTTTATTAGTTATTGGTTATGTTTTGTTTGAGTTTCATGAATTAAGTCTTTCAAATCCAGTCTTCAAGCTGCTACTGAGAATTTTCTTACGTAAAAACCCATGGGAATCGAACCCAAGATTTCCTGCGCAGCAGTAGCGCTTGTGACCACTAGACCAACGGCCATCTAATAATTAATCATCTTATTCAAAAATATTATTTAGTAGCATTCTTTGAACATTGCAATTTTTAAATCGATAAAATGTAGATACCAATAGATCAGGAATCATTTCTAATTGAGCCATAAAAATAATATTATGGGTACAAAGTATCCTTCATCGACATTACATTTCTCAATACATCTACTGGACAAGGGACATTTTCAAAATCACCCATTGTGTACACAGTTCTTTTCAAAGGAAAAACCACTAAGATTTACACAAAGAAAATCCATCATGGTGACAACAGTACAAATAACAATAAAATCGAATCACTTCTATTCAAGTTTAGACTAGACTCAAGTCTTTCTATAAGTCTTATTATGGCATAGTCCTGTGTTCTGAAAATAACAAATAAACTATATGGTGCAATAAAAGCAAATTCTAAAGAAAATAAAACTATATTTTCATTTCAAGACACATCAAATCTTAACAGCTATTTTGGAGATAACTTCGCGAATACGAATATCGAAAACAGGCAATGTTTTTAACTGGGACAGGAAGTAAATCAATGTTCAATATTTTCTTCCAAAGAACAATGTCGAGAAGTTTTGACGTTATGCAAATACGGATATAAAGTAAGGTGACATAGACAAAGCACGGGGGCTATTTTTAAAATGGTGACGTCATCGACATTATTTGTGCGAAGGATTGTCTCCTAAAATAGTCGAGACGGTCTCACGTCTCGCGAGACAGCAAACGGTCTGGAAACAGTCCACAGTTACAAATACAGGGTGGTTACCACAAAAATACAGAAAATTATATTTCTGTGCTGGTCACCCTAAGCTTTGTCAGAAAACACTATTTTATATAGAATGAGAAATCTTTTCTATAATTCGGATGTTTGATTTAGACGATTAGTTTCACAAGTTTGTCCAGGTTGTGTAAATAAACCTATGAAAACATCTTTAAGCATGTGATTTATTGTAAGAGCTATCTGTGATGTTCAGTATTATCCGATCCGAACTTTTCTGAATTAACTTTCTTTCATATTAACTCAAATACTGTGAATGTTCTTGATATTTACAGTGTCTTGGATAATGATTATTTATGTTGTAAATAAGATCAAAGTGCAGATTAGCAATCATTGTGAAAAATTAACGGCCCTTTTTATTTGCTTTAGAATAACATATTCGTCATCATTGTTTTTTTTTTCATCTCTTCGTATGCAGCTTCGCTTTTACATACATAAATTACTCACTCTACATCTACACGCAAAAAACAGCACCCACTAACCAAAACCACGAATACAAAAGCCCTTAATTAAAATTATTAACATATTAGCCATCCCGTGCAAGCCCCATACAGTCATCTACATCTGCCATAACACTGAGTCACACATTACGTGTCCCGCAATACTCTAGTACTCGTAAAAACTATCCTAATTACGCATAGTGAATCAGTTGGTTTAACGTATCTAAGGCCTTGGTCAGGCTGAGGAGAATAAGCGGGTGATAAGGTGGGCGCGAATATCAAACTATTATGAAACTGCCATATCGATAGATTATTGCAAGTTTTTCTACCTATCCAATCGTATAGGTCATACAGACGTGCTGAAACGGAATTAACCACGTCTGTTTACACAAACGAGGAAAGCAGTTATTTTAAAGTTTACGGTAACTCGATCGAGTTTATTTTCAGTGATATACTTGCACTAGGGCCGGGCCACAGAACTGACTATTACGCCTTACGGCATGCGGCACCGGAGTACGCTGTAGCTGTACGACAACATCGCGCGCCATTGCAATGTTCCTTTTCGTGTATTGTGGTCATATTCGCAAGCCTAAGCAGCGAGCGACAACAAATTAATAATACATATGATGTTGGCAGGAGTACCTCGACTAAACGCTGCTAGTACTACGACACAACTCGCTATTCACTGTGCCGCGCCCGCCACCGCGCCCGCCACCGCGCCCGCTTCCGCCATAGTCACCGTACTACCAGCCTGGACGAGCACTAACTCGACAATTGTTGCGATTATTGTTACCGATTCTCAGAATACCTCCTCCTGCCTCCTTTGTGGTCTAGCCGAGTTGCCGCCGGCACAACAATACAATGATTAAATCCAAACAAACTGGTCATTATTACTTTAATGGCGATGATATTGAGCCGTTTCTGTTCAGCGTCGGCAGAGTTAACCACAGTTGTTATTACGGCTTATTCTAAGGAGTTTAACAAACAAGTTTGGATTCAAAACGGTTATGGTCCTTCATATGCACAGGTTCCTGTTGGTATTGGGTTCGCCAATTATATTAAATATTTGGTGCATCATTTATTGGCTACAAGATCAACTACTTGAGTCTCATAGAGAATTTCCACTGGTATTTTTATCGGAACTACATCAATGTTAAGAGATGTTTAAACGCCAGAAAATGTACGGTATAACGGTCACTTAGCAACATTTAACTTTAAGCAGCGTTTATGAATCTACACCGCTATTAAAATCCTATTAAAAACTACAAAAGCATTTATAGAGTGTTAGAAAAATATGCTTGATTTGACCATTGACCAACCACTAAAAAACCTACAACAATAAAACGAATAAAACAAAATACAGAAGAACTAACAAAACACGAAAACCCGACCATCCTTATATGGTAATAGTAATAAAACCACAACAATGCGATTCGTCACCAATTAAAGATGTAGGATGTGCAAATTAATTAGCGAGCGAGATCATTAGAAGCGGCGCCAATGACACATAAAACTACCGTATTATGTTCGCTTTACACAAAACTTCGACCACGTGTGGCTTATGCCCGGGATACACGAGTCTAGACAGCCGCTCGGGTCATGTCTTTCCTAGGCTAGTAGTGGATGGGTGACCATTATTACATATCGAGTTCCCTCCGTGTTTCGGAAAGCACTTTAAGTAGTTGGTCTCGACTGTCCTTCCTAGATCTTTGACCATCCTTACAGGTTTTCAGTGGCCCGAAAGACTGACAGCCAGTCTTATCAAGGGGTATCCCTTTTACCCAGTATAAACTGGGTTGTGGAGGTTAGATGGGCAGTCACTCCATGTTAAATACTGGTATTCAGCTGCATCCGGTTAGACTGGATGCCGACACCAACATAGTTGGGAAAGACAGATGATGATACCTAATTAAGAATATAACGATTATGCTAGCAAGCTACTTGAGCTACGTGGTAACAAAACTAGGATCTTTGTAAGGCTAGCAAGCTAGTGAGAATGCAGGTAGTAAGTGTTTTTTTTTTTCGAATAGCCTTCTTCACCACTGTTTCTAGCTTGGCTGGCAAAGTCAGCATCAGATCGAATAGTGTGTCCTATACTTTTCTAACTTGCTAACATAGCTTTGAAAACTAGCCCGTGTGTCCCGAGCTTAACGAATTAATTAATTTCGCACTCGAATCCTAGAAAGCGTTATATTCATTAGAATTTCTGTGACTGTATAATTAGCGTAATTGTGTTGTACAGTCATGTCTTTATTGCGAATAATTCATAATAAAGATAATTCGTGATGAGATCATTTGATATCTTTTAGATTGCGATCATAATTTTATTTTTGTTGGAAGTACGGTACGTACCATATTAATGAAGTGAATCAGCGTGCACTGTCATTTGTTTATTGTTAAAAGCATTTTTACGAGAAACTTCACCCGGTAAAAAATAACCAATATCATAATTTTGTCGTATGGCCTTTTCAGAATCGATTAGGTTATTACATCAGTTGCCAAATTATATTACGTGGAAAAAATTGTGTGTTAATAAACCCTTCATTTCGCTTGTCCAATGTTGATGAAGATATTTCTTTGGAAACCCTTCCTTGCTTTTCAATTTAATTTAAGAGCAAATATAAATGCAGTTCCATAGATTTATCATTGTAGAGACTCAAAAAAATGTTATCAAACTTTTTACGTAAATAATTATCTAAAACACAACACTACATTTGTTCAGGACGTATAATGAACATTTTAATCTACAAAATGTCGCTCAAATACATCAAACTTGTCATCATTACTCGCCGAGACCAGAAAATAATTACTTGTATTAAAACAAGGGCACGTTCTAATCAAATCATGTACTGGGTTTCGTAAGCGTTTAATTAACTCAGAGTACGATGCAACCGAGAACTTTCATAACAACTCGTAGTAGATAAAAGTAGGTTTAATAACAGGACAACTATACTCGTATAATAATACGTACAATGTCTCAATTATATCCCACTCTGTGTGGTCCAAATGATTATCCACACACTGTAATAAAAAATACTATAACATTGTCGATATTTAGATCAGCTATTACGCTCAACAACTTGTAATAGTCAAGTTATTAGCATTATTATGGACATTAAAGAAAATCGGCAATTCGTTTCATCATTCTACTATAGAATTTATGTTATTATAGTTGAGCAAGTTATGAATAGCGTAGTAAATATGAAAGTTAATATTGATATAAGGAGAAAATATTGTTTGTTGGTATGCCATGCCGGGTGTAATTGGCGCTACGCGATAGCTCTGATAGATCCTATCGCGTTCATTAGTATAGTACGATATTAACATAACCAGCTTAAAGTTAATGTTTTAAATACACGTTTTGCTAATAACCGTTGTTTGGCTAACTCATTGATTTTTATTGAGAAAGAAAAGCTGAAAGGATAAGTTCTTGTGGAGGAAAACTGTCGTAAAAACTGCGTAGTAATTATATCTGTCTTAGTTGATCAAAACACCGATAATTCAACGTTCAACACCACATTATCGTCGGACGGTTAGAGAAAAATAACCGTTCACAGTGTTAGTAGAATGGGTTAGTGATAGTAAATTTGGACAATGGCTGGCGGTGTCTATATTTATGTGTTTGTTATCACACTCGGAAGTCTCCTATCTTACTCTGATTTACACTGGCCTCTTACTAGACAAACAGTCAACAACGTGAGAATTTACTTTTAACACCTTTAGTGCGATAAACGAGTTCACAGCTCGTAAGATACGTACGTGGACATACTTTATTGAGGTAACATTACCGTAAAAACGTCTATTGTCTAAAACGCCTCTCGACGAACTTTAGTTGGAAGCCGGCTATAATCGCGATAATATAAAATGAACTTTTTGCACACGCGTCTTAGGTACAGTGTTTGATTAGTGATCACTGTATATGCAAACTACGTAGGTATATCGATGGTTGATGTCACATCACTTGGGTCTATTAGACGCCAGGTCATAGTCCAATTTTTCGGTTTTCCAATCGTGATTGAACAGACTAAAAATAAAAAAATGACTTAATAGATACTATGTTAAATTGTCTCGTTTATAAGTCTCAATCATGCGCTAATATTATCACAAACAAAAAACAAAGGCGAAAAAACCTTAGAAGAGGATTTAACAAGTATGGATGACATAGAATCTGACGTATCAATATTGGATCAAGCGATGACTTTAGCCCGTGGGTGTAGCAAGTCTCACATTACATCGTGTGCATTTTTGGAGATAGTAAAATCTATAAATGACTATACGTCTATTGTCGAGTGAAACATTAACTTTATCACCAACTTCCCGGAAAATAGGCCTGTAATGGGCGTAGAGGAATCGGTAACAGCGAATAAATCGTCAAACAATAAAACCCTTAAAAGCGGAGCAGTAAAAATCTATTAAACGGACAATCGGTACCACCGGCGGTGTTCACAATTTATAGACGGGGTGATATGTACACGAACGGGTTTGTAATGACGACATGATTGTCGACAGTCGACATGGAAAACAAGTAAAAATACAGCCGTGATAAATGAACCGAGTGAGCACGCGAGCATCATTACGAACGTCCGATCATCTACGTTCAGTTAAAGGTCGTATAAATGAAGGTCTCATGACAATATATTTATCCTCAATTTATTATAATAATAAAATAATAGCCCCGTTTTATTAGTTCTCTCGTTTTCCCGACGTTACCTGTCTAGACTAAATTGCAGTGTGATGCAATTTACGTTGAAAATTTTTCGCGCGTTCGAAGCGGATTTTCCGTTAGAGTTTACACATAAAGAATATTTTCTATCTAAGCTTAGCTGATTTTTATTTCGTTGTTTGTCACTTTGAAATTTTAGCTTAAGTGGCGACTAAAAATAGTCACTGAAAGAGCTACAAACTTGCTAGGAAAATCCCAATTTGTTTGGGGTCAGCGCAGCATGTCTTCTTCCATACTTCTCTATTACTTGTGATCTCGGCAGTCACTTCCTTTTTAGCCATGTCATCCCTCACACAATCCATCCATCTTTTCTTTGGCCTTCCTCTACTCTCATAGCCATCCACATTCACATTCAAAACTTTCCGCACGACATTTCCCATTTCATTAGTTGGTCAAAACGTTATTTTACAACAGCGAGAATCTTCCCGGAGTATCCTATTCTCAAAACACATAGACCTGTCATTAAGTCGACGTGCCTTTTATTTAAGATTCGAAGTAGCTATACGGGTGGCGCATTTGTCTAGCGTTAACTGACAAACAGATGCGAGGTCCGCACCTTGATAACAACAGCGAACTATCTTAGAAATGCCGATGGTTATTTATGTCTATGTCAGTCGACGATGGGGCGCAGCGCCGAACAAAAGACCAGACAAATGATCGAGATAATCTAAGAGTTAATGCTGAGCAAATCATTTTATTTATTGATAAACAGTGTGATTTGCTCGTATTTCATTCTGATTCATTTAGTGAAGACATGGTTCTGAACAGCATTTAATTATGGTTTGTACGGGAAGTAAGCGCAGGTCTTCACAAAAGTTTGACATCTTTTTTCGTGTTTTACTTCCAAGTTCAAAGTATGTATGCATAAATTAAGTAGATATAGCCACGGAATGAGCTTTTAAGAAAAATCATGATTAAAATGCAATACTGTCTCTAAAATATTATTTTATATGCAAGCAACTACTTAAGCTTTATTACCGTGACTATATAAATCTGTCACACAAGACTACATTAAGATATTTAGTAAGTATTTTAACCAACATATCAATTAACAGAAATTCTGTAATATGACTACTTTGATAGTGTCAAAGTTTACGACATAATAAAACGCCGTGTGTTTTAGTTGCAGGGGACAAACGGACAACTGCTACACGTGAGCACACGCCTCACCGCTGCGACAAATGCCTTTCAAATTCCGAAAGGCATCGGATCCCGCGTGGGAGGCAGACGCCATCGACACAAGCGCTAGATGTGACCAAGTTCAATTGAATACGAGAATAGGTACCTCCACCGGTGCCGGTCGGGTCGACGGCGGCCCTTAGGCGCGCGCGCCGCACCGCCCACGCATCCCGCGTAGATTTATAACATTACCCATATTCGGCCTACGAATGGCGCCAATTCGACGCTTCAAATTAAAATCCGCCGCGAATGCAAAACGATAACTCCGCGCTTTGATAGATAGCTGTTCTGTTTCTGATTTACGCAACACCGTATATGGGGAGTGTAAACTTGTTAAGCCATATCATCCTTAGGCGAAATGTCGTATTCAAGTCCATATCAATCACTAGTATTTAGTGTTCTGTGGTCAGGTCTTGTTGTTGAATGATTTAGAGCTGCAATAACGTTCGATCCTCCATTGTTTTTTTAAGCCTTTAAAAGAACGTCGATACGCACAATCTCTACTATATTTCAGGATGAAATATTGTCGGGGTTCGATATTAACACAACAAATAGTACGTCACTTCTCAATGCCTGACTTTCAAAGGTTTATGTGATAAAGATTACGTCTGGAACATGTATGTATGTGTGCGAGATACATCTTCTACTTGGGCGAGCTAAAAAGGCTCGGCGTCGCGTTGTGAAGACGTCTTACAAGAGAGCGCGATTAATCGCACGTAAACAGCGCCGGGTAAGATGGACTTACTCTGTCACTTTGTCCTCGGGAGGTATTATGCGGCCTGGCATGAAAATTTTCTTGTGTAGTACGCCCTTCGATTGTAATTCCTATAACAAAGAAACCAATCATTATTTACACAGTTTCGCAACTTTGTCTGTACCGATGCGTTTGCTTGAAATGTAAAAAAATATATATATATTTATAAATATTATTTAAAATATTCAAATTATTCATAAAGTTATTTTTAAGAGAACCTTAACAGAGGTACCGAGTAAATAACGTAAATTCCAAAAATCAATAAACCTTAATTTACCTGTAACGTCATATAAAGCAGTACAAACGGACCGCCAAAACTTGGGTCAAGAATTTAAATGAAAAGTTGAGTACACATTACTTTAAGCCGGTTTCAAATGATCGTGTTATTAAAGATACGTATTTAATAATGAGATTATAGTATGTAAGTAGAGCATTAAACAGACGATGGTTAATGTGACACAGAGGAGTTAAAGAATGGAGAAATAATGTGCGCAAACAGCGGCCGACCTACATGACATCAGGGACGCTGACAAATACGCCATCACCTGCTTCGCCATCATCGGCTTTTTCCTACCGGCACTATACGGACGTCTCATTTTCAATTAATTGTGACCACCTCTTTATATTGCTCTGACTGCACCATTGGATCCGTTACAAAAGTATAAAGTTTTACATGGAACTGTTTGCGCGCGGCTCAAATCCAAACTAAACACGCCAGGAATTTTTGTTCAATATAATGCTTTATACAATTTCACGAATTTTCACCAACAATGTCATTCTAGCGCCAAAAACTCCTTGTAACTCTGTAGGTTTGAGCACTCCATCCACTTATTAATCCATGGCACATAATAATGAAGTGAGCGACGAGTCACTAAGACGTCAACTGATGACAATTACCAATCAGATTAGAGAGGTGTCGAAATCCAAACCAGTCAACTTCACTGCAGCTTAATTAATAGCTTATTTAATATTACTTCATATGTCTTATGGATTAGACATTTAAAGCGAATAAGATGTTTGAATAAGAACATCAGTACGAAATTTATGATGTCATTGAGATACTGAAGAGCGATTAGTTGCACTACATATAATGGAGATTACAATAAGCCAAAAGTATCGGGAACGAATCTTCTTATTGTTATGCTAATTATGGATAGACATAAAAATTTAATACTCTGGAATATTTAGGTTAATTCTTAGATAGCAGAATAGCGAGAGCAGTCGTGTGGCGGCCTAGTTGTAACGGGCTGGACTTACAAATTGTAGATGTTGGTTCGAATCATCCCGACTGCTCTCAAAATGGTGACAGAAAACATCGCGCATAGTGAGGAAATCGGCGTGTCTTCTAAACCAAAAAAAAAAACAAAACATGTGATGTACCAACCCGCACTGAGCCCGCTTGGTGGCCCACACCTTCTAATAGGTAAAAGGCCTGTGTGTCCAAGCAGTCTGAACATTATAGGCTGGTTATGCATTTAGCAATATATTTCGTCCTAAATCACCACCTCGACATTACTACACCGTGACAAAACGACAGCCGCGTAATTTGTCGTACCGTTTTACCTATAAACAAAATTCTAGAGACTACGTGTGACAGAGATACTGACACATGTCTCGTTTAAGAAGTGCGTCTTGCAGGCATCACTATGACACGTCTGTGAAGCGTCGACACGACATTGAAGGGTGTCGTAGTCTCGTGCCCCGAAGCGACGGGACGCATGATGCTAACCTGCCTCTTACGATCAACTGTGTGATATGTATACCTTTTTTTTTTTTTTTTCTCGATGTGGAAATCCTCAATGGATGTCCTCCGCCCTGGGGAGAGCGGAGGGGTCTGTCAGTTCCCGGGGGGGAGTGAGGTGTACAAAACTCCCCCCGTTACGTCATAGAGAGGCGCGCGTGGAACACTACGCGCCACCGTCTCGGGTCCAGTGTGATGGGGGGCGACGGATGTCCCCGAATCCGTCGCCCCTGGACCAGTTTAGGGGGGCCGGAAGAGGGCGTTATCCGCCCTCTGCCGACGCCCGGTGCGTCTGCTGCGGGATGGGCGGGAGCTCGTCATCTCCCTCTCCCTTTCCGCAGCTTCCTTCTGCGACATGACCGTTTCGCAGAAGGACATCACCGCATCCCAGGACTCTGCGCTGCCAACCATCGAGCGAACAACGGTAGGCAGCGACAGGTCTCCTCCCACCTCTGCAACGAGGGCACGGCGCGGCTCATCCCACGCGGCACATTCGGCCAGCGTATGCCGCGCCGTGTCCTCCAGACAGTGGACGCAGTGATGGCACCGAGCGTCCGGCTCCCTACTTATGCGACACAGGTACTTCCCGAAGCAGCCGTGCCCCGAGAGCACCTGCGTCGCCCGAAACGTCAGGGAGCCGTGCTTCCTCCCGAGCCAGTCGTCGAGTACTGGCCGGATCGCCTCGATTGTGTCGAGGCCGGCGGTAGGGAGCTCTAGCCTCCCCCGCCACTCCGCCACCATGACCTGCCGGAGCTGAGACCGGCGCAGCGTTATCTGTCGCTGCACCAGCCTCTCGCCCCGATCCTTGGCCTCCTCGCGCCACTGATGTAACGTCGCGAGGGTCTTCGCCTCCAGGTCCCACGGCGGGGATCCGGCCAGTACGCAAGCCGCCTCGTAGGAGATCGTGCGATATCCCCGTATGACCCTGACGGCCATCGCCCTCTGCGGTCTGCGCAGAACCGCGATAGTGCTGGCCGTCAGGTCGGTCGCCCATACCGGGGCCCCGTAAAGGGCCATCGATCGCACGATCCCTACATATAACCGCCTACAGGCGGTGCTCGGGCCCCCCAGATTGGGAAGCAGCGTTGAGAGCGCGCCCGCCGCGCCCATCAACTTGGGCACCAGCCGCTGAAAGTGGGGGCCGAAGTCCCAACGGCTGTCGAGCACCAATCCTAGGTACTTCATGGTTGACTCGACAGCGATTCGGGCCCCCCCGACCACAATGTGTGATCCTGACGGCGGCGCCCGTCGGGGGCCATGAAAAGCAATGGCCTCCGACTTGTTGAGGGCCACCTCCAGGCCCAGGCGTCGTATGCGGCTCACCACCTGTGAGACCGCAGCCGTAGCCAGCAACGCTGCCTCCCTGTACGAGCTCCCCCGGGCCGTGACCAGCGTGTCGTCCGCATAACACGTCAGGTTTACTCCCGGTAGGAGGTCGCACCGCAAAACCCAGTCGTATCCGATGTTCCACAGGGGAGGGCCCAGAACCGAGCCCTGTGGAACACCGCACGACATCTCACGACGGCCTGTGCCGTCGCGTCCCGTATAGGTGACACACCTTCCTGCCAGATAAGCCCCCACAATGTTGCGGAGGTAGGAAGGCACCCGATGGTATCGCAGGGCCTCCCTGATGGGGTGCAAAGTCAGAAGTCCTCCACGTGTGCCGAGCGGCTGCTGGTCCCTCCCGATACGTCTGGAGGGATGAGCAGCTGGTCGGCCGGTGCACCCTGGGCGCGGCAGTAATCATCCCCCGGGGATGAGAGGAAATTGGAATTTCCATTTCCTCTCATCCCTCGGGGAGTGTTACTGCCGCGGCCAATTATTCTGACATGGGTGGGGTCGTTGGACCAACGGTGCGTTCCCCTGCGTGACCCTCTGTAAAGCAGAGGGCATAGCAGGGGAGTAAGGACGGGCTCGGTGTGCACTTACCCTGCCTCCGAGCAGACAGGGAAGGATACGTCCTTCCCTGTCACCGTCGATCTCGTAATCCCATCGTCGAAGTGTCGTGGATCATGTCTCGCGGCTTCGATAGGGACCGAGGGTCTTGGCTTAACCGCCCGGACCGCGAGGTAGAAAACCTCTATAAAAAATCACCCCAAACCTCCAAGCGGCGGCGCACCGTGAGGGAGGTTGTTAGCTTGACTAATGGGTAGCTAAATTAGTCGTTAGTGCGAACCACTAGGTTTGAGAAGATAAAAAGTTTTTACTCGTGGGAACAATATGGAAAACACACAAAAAACTAACGAAGAGGTGGGGAGTGATGCGGGGTCGAAGTCCGACGCCGCATCTAGCGATGGGAGCGCGGGAGGCTCAGGGAGCTCCCGCTTCGAGAGGGCCGGGACTGCTGCGGAGAACAGCAAGTTCTTCCGCAAGCGGTCCAGGCAGGAGGGCGACCTAGAGTCGACTTCCGGAGAGGAGTTGGCCTCGGCCCGAAAGATCTCCACCAGCAGACGCGGTGGGATCCAAAGCAAGAGGGGAGGGCTCACTGCCTCCGAGAGGTCGGCAAAGGTGGCCGAGAAGGGGCGCCACCCGGGCTTTACTGCTCCCGGGTCTGGCGAAGAGGCGGGTGCGCCTGGCGGCTCCGAGGCGGAGCGTAAGGCCAGGTTCGCAAAGGAGGTGGAAGCCGCAATCCGGGGCGTGGCCGCGAAGGTAAAGCCTTCGACCAAACACAAGGCCATCCCCGCGGCTTCCGCCTCCATTTTGGCGGCTGCGGAGGCCCACTATGTGGGGCCTCCGTCTGATGAGGTGGCCAAGCTGCGGGCAGAGGTGTCCCGCCTGGCGACCTGCATGGAGCTTCTCCAACAGGAGAACACTAAGCTCCGTGCAGACCTGGCCAGCCTGCGGGAGGCTGGCTCCAGTGTGGCTCCTCCAAGGGGGGGACAAGAGCAGCAGCAGCGGCAAAGTCAGCCCGTGCCTGTGGAGAGCCAGGTTTTGAACCTGGTTCGGCAGGAGCTGGCTGCCTTCCAGACGCGGTTTTCCGTCCTGGAGGGTATTGTCCTGCGTCCCCCCTTGACTGCGAACAAGGCGGCTGCGCCAAAAGCGGTCTCGTACGCGGCTGCTGCGGCTGCCGCCCCCGGGACCAGTCAGCCCTCTGGTAGGGCTGCATTGCCCCCCGCTGGGAAGTCGGCTCCGGCGAAACCGGCGGCGGGCAAGAAGAAGAAGAAGAAGGGCAAGGCGGCTGCACAGGCAGCAATTGTGCCGGCGCCAGCGGCGAGTGGGCCAGCGCCTGCGGCACGTCCGCCCCCGCCACTGCCTTCCCAGCCCACTACACCTTCCACGGCTGATGCCGGATGGCAGGTGGCTGGGGAGAAACAGAAGGGGCGGAAGGCGGCCAAAAAGGCCCGCAATGAGGAGCGGCAGCGCCAGCACCGGGCGCGAAAGGTCGCGGCTAGGCTCCGCGCCCCTAAAACCGCGGCTGTAGTTATCACGCTACAGCCAGATGCGGAAAAGAGGGGCGTGTCGTACCGCGACCTGCTAGCGAAAGCCAAGGAGACGGTGAACCTCAGTGAGCTCGGGATCACCGGGGGCCTCCGGCTAAAAGTCACCGCGACAGGGGCTCGCATGCTGGAGATCCCCGGTGAAACCAGCGGCTCGTCCGCAGACGCTCTGGCGGAAAAGCTCAGAGCGTCCCTAAACGCGGACGAGGCCCGAGTCTCCAGGCCTGTCAGATGCGCAGACCTGCGCATCTTGGGTCTGGACGACTCGGTGACCGAGGAGGAGGTGGTGGCCGCCGTCGCTAGGTCCGGAGGGTGCCCTGCTGAGCAGGTCAGGGCAGGCGCCATACGTTCGGACCTGTCGGGCATGCGTACCGTTACGGTAAGCTGCCCCGTGACGGCGGCTAAAACTATTGTGGAGGGCCGAAGGCTACTGGTGGGCTGGGTTTCAGCGCAGGTAAAGCTGCTGGAACCCAGACCTCTGAGGTGCTATCGCTGCCACGTGGGGCACCACGTGTCAGTAAAGTGCGCCTCGGAGGTGGACCGCAGTGGCCTCTGCTTCCGATGCAGTCAGCCCGGTCACACATCGGCGGCCTGCTTTGCCACGCCGCACTGTGCTGCATGTGCGGCGGCCGGCAAGCCGGCTGATCACCGGGCTGGGAGCAAGGCCTGCGCTCCACCCTCAAAGGGTAAGAGTAGGCCCTCCGCCGCCTCCGCCACCGTCTCCGCCGTCGCTGCCGCGGCTGCCCCCTCTGCCGCTGTCGCCGCCACTGCCGCCGCTGCGACAGTGTCGCCCTCGCAGGGGGCCCGGGAGGGGGAGGGTATGGAGTGCCAATAACGGCCCCATTACGCCTCCTCCAGGCGAACATCAACCACTGCGCCTGCGCCCAGAATCTGCTGCTTCAGAGCATGGCGCAGTGGTTGATTAACATCGCCGTGGTCGCTGAGCCGTACTTCGTCCTGCCCAGGGAAGACTGGGTGGCGGACCTAAGCGGCTCAGTGGCCATAGTTTCGTCGGCCGCCGCCGGTACCCCGACCCTTGAAAGTGTCAGGAAGGGTCAGGGGTGCGTAGCGGCACGGTTCGGGGAGATCATAGTGGTGGGTGTCTACTTCTCCCCGAACCGAACTCTCGCCGAGTTCCACAACTCCCTTGCGGAGTTGAGTGTCGTCGTCGGAAGCCATTCCCTCCCTGTGCTTGTCCTCGGGGACTTCAATGCCAAGAATCTGGCTTGGGGTTCTCGTTGTACAGACGTGCGGGGAAGGATGGTGGAGGACTGGGCTCTGGAAACAGGCCTGGTCGTCCTGAATCGGGGTACTGTACCCACGTGTGTGCGGATGCGGGGCGAGTCGGTGGTGGACATTTCGTTCGCTAGCCCCGCTCTGTCGCCGCGTGTCGTGGACTGGCGTATCATGGAGGGGGTGGAGACTTATTCCGACCACCGGTATATCCGGTTTGACGTCTCCGCCCAGTCCTCGAGCGCGCCGGTCTTACAGGCCCCGAGTGGTCCGCGTTGGGCGCTGAAGCAGCTGGACCGGGAGCTCCTCCTGGAAGCCTCGATCGTGCAGGCCTGGGTGACATCACCGGACAGGCCTGCCGACGTTGATAATGAGGCAGGGTGGTTCCAGGGGGCCATGTCCGACATATGTGACGTGGCAATGCCCCGAGTTCGGCCAGGACGCGCCCGGCGTCAGGTGTACTGGTGGTCGCGCGAGCTGACAACTCTGCGCGAGGCGTGCGTCGCTGCGCGACACCCGTACGCCAGGCATCGCAGGCTCCGCATTCGCCCGCCGAATGCGGAAGCCATTGAGGCGGAGCTATATGAGGGCTACAGAGCGGCGAAGACCGCCCTCCGCGAGGCTGTCCTGCGGGCCAGAGATCGGGCCCGCGAGGAGATGCTGGGGACTCTTGACGGGGATCCGTGGGGGCGCCCTTACAAGATGGTGCGGGATAAACTCCGCACCTGGGCCCCCCCACTGACGCAGAGTCTCCGGCCTCAGCTCGTGGAGGACGTGGTGAGCGCTCTGTTTCCCTCGCGAGGGGAACATCCCCCCCCGCCTATGGCTCCGCCACCTGCGGTGCCGGAAGCGGACCACGACGACGACGACGTCCCGGAAGTGGCTGGGGTAGACCTGAGAGTGGCGGTAGGACGGCTCAAGGCCAAAAATACCGCCCCGGGACCCGACGGCTTGCCTGGCAAAGCCTGGGTCCTGGCCTTTGAGGCTCTCGGGCCCCGACTGGAGGGGCTCCTAAGCGCATGCTTGGAGAGAGGCCAGTTCCCGCTTCGTTGGAAGACGGGGAAGCTGGTCCTCATTCGGAAGCCGGGGCGCCCTGCGGACTCTCCGTCCGCATACCGGCCCGTTGTGTTGCTCGACGAGGTGGGCAAGCTCTTTGAAAGAGTCATTGCAAACCGCCTCGCCGAGCACCTTGCGGGGATGGGTCCGGATCTTGCGGAACACCAGTTTGGTTTCCGCAAGGGGCGCTCCACGGTGGACGCAATCATGCGCGTAAGAGCCCTCACGACGGGGGATGCGGTGTCCCGGGGTGGGGTCGTCTTGGCGGTGTCTCTCGACATCGCCAACGCCTTTAACTCCATGCCCTGGAGCTGCATTGGGGAGGCACTCCGGTATCACCGGGTGCCGACCTACCTTCGTCGTGTGGTCGGGGATTACCTGACGGACAGAGCCGTCATCTACCCCGGTCGCTCCGGAGAGTGGAACCGGCGAGAGATGTCGTGCGGTGTCCCACAGGGATCGGTTCTAGGACCGCCCTTGTGGAACATCGGCTACGACTGGGTGCTGCGCGCCGACCTCCCTAGTGGCGTCAGCGTAGTGTGCTACGCTGACGACACGCTGGTGCTGGCACAGGGGAGGTCGCACGAGGCGGCGGCCGACTTGATGACACGCGGGGTTGCGATAGTCGTTGAGAGGATCCGGCAACTGGGTCTCGAGGTGGCATTGCACAAGTCCGAGGCCATGTGCTTTCATGGGCCTCGGAATGCGCCACCGTCGGGATCCTCACTGACGGTAGGAGGGGTTTCCATCGGCGTCGGGTCGACGTTGAAGTACCTGGGACTTGTCCTCGACAGCCGGTGGAACTTCGTGGAGCACTTCCGACGTTTGGCCCCTAAACTGGAACGGACTGGGGCTGCCTTCAGGCGGCTCCTGCCCAATCTGGGGGGGCCGAACGCCTCCTGCCGGAGGCTCTATGCGGGGGTCGTGCGGTCCATGGCCCTTTACGGTGCCCCGGTGTGGGCGCGTTCCTTGAGGCGGCGAGCCGCCCATTATCTGAACGCGCCCCAAAAGGTGATAGCCGTAAGGATGGTCCGTGGGTTCCGCACGATCTCGGGCGAGGCTGCGAGCCTCCTAGCCGGATTGCCACCATGGGATCTGGAGGCGATAGTCCTCGCGCGCCTACATGAATGGCGCGCGGAGGTTCTTCGCCGGGGGGTTACTCCGCTGCCGCGGCTAATTGCCGCTCAGCGGACAAACCTCCGAGCCGATCTCATGGTGACATGGAGAGAGCGACTGTCGCAACCCCGTGCAGGGCACGCCACGATAGTGGCGATAAGTCCCCTCTTTGAGGAGTGGCTTGAGAGGCGCCACGGCGTCCTCACCTTCCGCCTGACGCAGGTCCTCACCGGACACGGTTGTTTCGGGAGGTTCCTGCACCGAATCAGGCGGGAGGAGACGCCCGGGTGTTTCCACTGCGAGGATCGACCGGAGGACACGGTGGAGCATACGGTGGAGGTCTGCCCCGCTTGGGCGGAGCAACGCCGTGTCCTCCTAGCGGCGATCGGCGGCGGCGACCTCTCGCGTCCGGCCCTGGTTCGAGCCATGGTCCGGAGCGAGACGGAATGGGAAGCCGTCACCTCCTTTTGCGAAGCAGTCATGCTAGCAAAGGAGGAGGCGGAACGTGAGAGAGAGCGTTCCTCCTCACGTCCCAGCCGCCGCGGGAGACGCACCGGGCGTCGGGGGCCACGTGGTGGCCCCCGGCCACCGTAGACGCGGGCCTGTGGACGGTGAGCTAAGGGCTAGCTCGCCGTCCCTCCGTCTTAGGACGACAGGCCGTGTCGACGGCGCGTTCGTGTTCCACGCGCGCCTCAAAGAGATGTCAGCATAGGGAAGGGGCCCGCAAGGGCCGATGCCTGCCGGGTGCTGCGGGTTGTTCGAAAGAGATACCGCGGCCCCGGAACACAAAGGGCGATGAAGGAACATGGATGGGTTTTAGTCAGTAAAAGTCTGACACTCCCTCCCGCTCAGCCCAGAGCGGGAGAAGTCATTTGATGATTTCCCATCCGAAAAAAAAAAAAAAAAAAAAAAAAAAAAAAAAAAAAGGGCCTCCCTGATGCAACTCCAGGGCAGGGTGTTGAACGCGTTGGAGATGTCCAAGGACACCGCCAGCAACACCCCACCCCGGGACACCGCTTCCTCCGCTAGGACTCTCACTCTCATTATGGCGTCGATGGTAGAGCGCCCATGCCGAAACCCAAACTGACTGTCGTCCAGGTTCGGCCCCTCTGTAGTGATATGTATACCTGTCCGAAGTGTCTACGTAACGTACGTACGGATAATAATTTTTCATATTTCATCTAGTTTATTCATCGTAGGCTGTGTACAATATTAAACATTGATGAGTATCGGGATAGTGTACAGACGAAACGTATGAAACTAACGCGTCTCTAAAGAACTGCGGTATATCAGCCAGACTATACATATGTCATAAATAATCTAAGTATGCAGAACTGGGACGGCTTTCAAGTTAAAGAAAGAAAATCGTTCCAAAATATCATCGGGCTTACCTAGCTTCTGAAAGAGGACTTGAAACATTTTGGAATAAGCATTAATTTTAATCAAATCCTGTTAAGCAGCCCTATTTAGCACACTGCGTGCCAAAACAAAATCAAATTAAAAAATCTGTCTCACAAAACTGCCCTTTGACTTAAAAACCTCAAGCATAAAGTTCTTACAGTTGACCTCTTGGCGGCCAGCAAAATTCCACACTCGACAGTCGAATAACGGTGCCCACTCGTCATACACATTAGCAAACCAGCATGGGCCATCACAATGGCGACGAAAGTATCAGGAGAGCCCTGAACATTTATTACGAGTGTTGAAGTGTGGATAATGATCAAAGTCACAATTGTGTGTCACAACCAGCTTTACTGCGTTCACAGCTATCCGACGGACATTCTTCATAGAATTTGCCGCCTTGTCGACTTGCAGCCTTGTGTCTATGAAGTTTGTAGCGTGTTCCTCATTATGTGCCGTTTTGTTTGCTAAAGATTAGGGTTTAGCTAAAGGTTAGGGAAAAAACTCAATCGCATTTTGCCCGACCTGGGAATCGAACCCAGGACCTCAGCAGTCGCTTGCGACCACTAGATCAAAAGGCAGTCTTTATTTGGGACAGTATAGTAAGCTTCAACACAGAATATATTCTATGCCGACGGCGGAGTGTTGAAGCTTATGGCGCCAGTCGGAACGGGAATCAGTTAGTTTCATCAATGTCAAACGACGCAACATTAAAATTGGGTACGCATTTTCTTACTATATCTTAGTAGAGCCAGAAATCAATCACTGACATTTACGTCTTACCTGAATATGAGAGTCCTACAATAACGCTTTCAGAACTAACTATTTATTCTGGTTATCAAGTAAACTAGGAATGTGATTTGCCAGAAGCTGGCTTAGGGTATCATCACTCAATTAACACATACATCACAGCATTATGAAAATAGCAGGATAACTATAAATTAAGGAGGATAAAGAACTGGTAACGCCTTTAGCTGTGGGCATGTCGTTTCACAACTTGGACTAAAACGGGCAAAAGTCAACTGCTCCATGGAAACCATGTTTTACGATCGGATTATGCTAGAAGATGAATGCAAGGCAATCATACGCAAGAACGAACAAAGCATCGTACTGGAAAATGTGACTTTCAATCGTAAAACTGAACATAATTTTATAGCTTCCCGGTATTCTAGCACATGGCGGGCGGGCCGAGATTCCTACAGGCGCTATCCGAACAAGTAAGAGTCGTAACTGGCCCTACGCGTTGTCTTACATTTGTTTGTGCAGACTGGTTGTTACCTTTCATTACTACTACTATAAACAACCAGCAAGGAATGCTATGGAACTAAGATGTCCGTTTCGGTATGCGGTATGTGCGAAGGTGTCCGAGTATTCTTTTTGCTCTATTTATTACTTGTCATTTTTAACAAGCTTGTCTGAAAGACTTTTAATATTATGTTTACGTACCGCAGGATTGTAGTATCGGGCTGTGTTCGTCAAATCTATGACTGCTCCCAATTTCGGAACTTTCTCGAGCAGAGCTGGAACGTCCCATCTGCAAATAAAGAGCATTTTTATTTTAAACGTGTGTGAATGTATGGATACCTAACCGGCACGAGAAATTATGACGGATTGGTACGTAGGAGTAAACCCAAATAATGTCCAATTACAGAAAACTGTGTACCCGAAGGCGTTAAATAAATAACTTGAAGAAAATCGTTCAACGCAACAGTTTAAATATAAAAATAACTTTCTAAATTAGTTGCGGCGCCAGCCTACCTACTGCACGTCGGCAAACATTTGCATAATTATGGCGTTTTAACAAGTTTTTCTTTAAACAATAAAACACACTTATCACACAGCCCTCAATTGTAATCAATCTTGAAAATGCACTCATCATTCAAGCGTTGTTTTTATTCGAAGTCTTCTGTTGTTTAGAGCTAAGCAAAGCTTTGGTCCATAATAACTGAAGTTTAATTCCAGTGAAAATTATATCAATACATTTATAAATCATGGTACTTCATTAAATATAGTAAAAGCTCTATGTCTATGTCACACTGACTCTTATTGATTCAATTATCTCATCATCATTATGGTGAAAGGGTCACGATTGGAGCCACTTACTGCAAACTGTCGGTTTTTCAATTTACAAAATGTCCACTCACAGTCGGATGGCGCCACACGTTTACAGCAACGGGATTATTAAAGGTTTAAATTGAATCTTAATTAAATGGAATTAAGGACTGCATTCAAATATTGTAAATTGGAAACGTAAAATGATATCCATGAAATTGATCTCAACTCCGGTACTGACGCTAATTTTCAATATTTATTTCATCTGTGCTGTCCACACTTTCCCCAATAAATAAATAATCACTACACGATACGCAAAACTTGTCATCGATAAAAATATGAAAAAAACAACTTACATTTCTTTAATCGCCTTGTTCCACGACTGTACGCTCTGTAACAACGAAAAATATAGATATAGAGTAAAAATAAATTAACGACATGTTAGATTGTGTTTTGGGCAAAGTTGTAGTGGTATTAGCGTACGCTTCTCTGCGTATAGACAATGTGTCTTTGAGAAAGCCGCACGTAGGCGACGGCGTGTGATAAGGGAGCAGATCAATCATCTACTGGCCCTACCTGACCGGTGTCAATGAACTATGCCCAATGAGGGCCACCTGACTCGATCCACTTTGGGACTTTTCGACACACGACACAGGTTAAAATAAAAAATTAGTATGCTAATAACGTGAAAACGTCACCGTTTAAGACTTTAAGTTATATCGAACCAGATAACCAAACAGTTAACCATTCCAAGAAATCGATAAGATTTTATATCGACAGTATAAACAATGAATTAGAATTTAAAACAACTCTTAAATCGTTGGGCATAAATCTTAAAAAACCCATTCCTGTTGCACCGCAGGCCAAAAGTTTTGGGTGAAAATTTTCAATTTTGCCCAAAATTACCTTAAATAAAATGTCAGGGTCCATAATAATAGCTTGTTAGAGTGGTCATAATTTATCGACGGTGTTGACATGATGTAAAAAGAATGTAAAAAAAGTGAGCGCCAGGAGGTGTGTCTAAATGGGGTTAATTTTCAATTTGGATTCGCCGGTGGCCTTTATAAATTAACAGACGGCAATTTAAATAAATCCATGTAGTTATGATACGGAGAAATATGCATGAATATTGAATATTGTTCCTTGATTTATAACATTTTATGTGATCGATTAAAATTAATCGGTGACATGTGAAAGTCGCCGAAAATGATTCGCCGACATCTTCTTTTCGGCGGCACCGAGAAGCAATCGTGCAATTAATTAATTGCTTAACAGTCTGACAATCATATGAATGTAAATATGCGCAATAAATTAAGAATACGTGGGATGGTTTACCAAGTTAATCTTTCATCATTAAGTTAATCATTTAAATGAACACAATTGCTGTTGGAGATTCTGCCTTCGTGGATATGAATAGTTGGTTAGAACTTGATTTGTTACCGTCTGTTTAATAAGAGATGAAAAGGTGATATTACTATACAAACAAATGCAAAGAAAACACAGAAGAATTTGTCGAATCAACAAAAATAAACGCCGAACAATACTTTAAAAAATCGCGACCTCATCGGGTGCACTTACCACGACTTTCAATTAACATTAAAGCACCGGAACAAATAAAACGCAGCCTGGACAAAGGAATTTATTGAAACCGCGAATATGAATGTAAAAAATGCGGTGGCACACAAAATTAAACCTTGACTCCATACATGCGTTCGAAAAACGACGCAAATTTGATTTTACTGCCCTGTGGCCAAGCACTTATAAAGAAAGCTCTGAAAGAATCACGAGATGGCAAAATGCCTTTTTTATTTGCTCTCTCATTATCGACTATAGAAACGAACAGTGATCTAGCTATTAAAACAATATCCCAAGATTCAGCTATCGATATTCTCATCGATAACTAGCGAACAAAAATTCATTACGCATCGCAAACATGATTACAAATTAGCAGCCTGTTGTAAGGTTGCCTTCGAATGTATTTTAGAATTAAATGCAGTACAGACCGTGCAATAAAATCGATGAGATGATTCTCGATCATAAATCGATTCCATTACGATATTAATGACAATCGTAACTCTCAATCACAAGTTGGATCTGCACGCACCGATACGCACCTACATTATTGGCTGTACCTTCGATTAACGTCAACAAAATAAAATATTTTATTTATTTACTGGTATTTAAATATGACATTTTATTTTGTTGATGGTTTTGACGATAATTATTATTATATTGATTCTGTGGTGTGGTCCCAAAAATGAGGATCGGCCACCCGAAATCAATTTTATGGCTGTCCCAAGAAATTGCTAAGATAGATTCGCACCCTGCGTTGAGTGTGCTGTCGGGTAGTTTGTTATCAAATAAATTCGATCGTAGAATTTTAATTAGATATTCTCTGCAGACTGTACCCATTTGTTAGTGCATTACAGCAGGTGAAATAAATAATGACAAGGAGTTATGTAGACGCTCCGTATTGATCTCTCATGTAACTGTAACAAGGTGTAATTGTTAGAGATTATTATAGCAACCACTGAACCACGGCCCATAAATAAGTAGATCTTCCAGCATCGTCATTAGCAAAAGTAACAGCTATTTATAACTTGTGATAAACATTGGTTCGTCAAGCCTCTCAACAGAACAACATGTGGCGCAGCGATTCAAGTTGTGATTGCGAGTAACGTTCACGCAATCGAAAGAAGTCGTTAATAAAATAATCAACAATGCGATTCAATAAATCGCCGATTGCCCGCTGACAAAAACCATACGACACGACAAGACATTACTTACATGTGTCCTACAAGGCAATAAATGTAAGATTGTCATTTTTACGACGTACAACATGTACGTACATTTGCACAGCCGAAGGGTGGAGGATCACCACCTGCGGAGACGTGACGGGATTGAGATGTATTCATTTGAAGATAAGCATATCTTAAAGTGAAACATACAAGATTTTTATCACATTAAATTATCAAATTGATATAAATTATGCCCGGTCTCGTAATGGCTTTACCCAGTTGCCAAGCTATGTCTTGATTTATTACTGAAGCCAGCCAAATACCTGTATAAATAACGGCGGTAGCTGAAACATACCTACCTGTATGTAAGTTCAATGATTGCGAAACGTATTCATATTCAATGAGTATTTGCCAACCAGATTTTAAATCGCTCAAATCAGTTTATCA
Source organism: Standfussiana lucernea (assembly GCA_964057025.1). Taxonomy (NCBI): domain Eukaryota; kingdom Metazoa; phylum Arthropoda; class Insecta; order Lepidoptera; family Noctuidae; genus Standfussiana; species Standfussiana lucernea. The sequence goes on from OZ059796.1 coordinate 11,371,482, forward strand.
TAAAAAACAGACCACTGCATAAACAGTACGAGTGGTTTACAAAAAATAAAACGTTAAAGCTCGAGGACCTCCCATCAAATTACAAGTGGCAAGCTCCGGACTTATCTCTCGATCGCGTGTCGACAAAACGAATAACACCTTCGCACGTTTCGATCATATTTGACAAATGCGAGGATCAAATAATCGCAAATACGTTTCAGAGACCATACAACAAAAAGCCAACCTATATTAATAAATAATAAGAATCCAAACAGCGTGGCAGCAGCCTTCACAATTCATATGATAGTGATCAGAATATGTTAAATAATAGACTCACTAGTAAATAGTAGACAGTAAATCAATCAAGTCAAGGAAGAAACTAAGTATCGAGATTTGAATAAAATGAATAATAGTACAAATTGAACAACGTCAACACAATACAAACTAGATACACAAAATCGTGTAGACATTTCGCAAAATTGAAACGTTTTGGGTGAGTCAACGTAAAGTTCGAGTATTAAATTTCAGGGTACAAATCGGAGCCGATACCAAATAGAATTTACGAGGTTACAAGAAAGAGCTTGTAGCAGCTTATCACGACGCAAGCACCAAATCACTTCTGTGACTTTCTCTCGACGATCCATGGTAGTAATACTGACTACTTGAAATTCACGTGCCACTAGCGTAGTATACAGATGAAACAACATAATCAATTAATCATATATGGATAATCATGCCTGGTTAGTGGTTTGATGCAGATGGCATAACTTCCACTGGTAACATAATAAGCCGGTGGAACAGGCTCAATCACATCATCTTTCTAATTTCCTAATCAGCTAATTACAATGCACAAAGGAACTTATTAACGAGCGACACCTAATTATTCAGATACATTGTACATTGTTAAGTGACAAAAATTAAGACGGCGCCGCGGTCTATAAATCATTTATAGGGTAACTGTTTCGACATTTTAAAATATGCAAGATCATTGTTAGATTTTCGGAAGGAATTAGAAATTGTATTTATTGGAGTATAAGAATGATTTTTGTTTGTTTTTGTCGCGATATGCAGTCGTGGCCGCGTTGCGTTGTCATCATGTTGTTTTTTGACAATCATCTGATCCGTTACGTCGTTTATTCCAATGGTAATGATGGCATAATTGACAGAGGGCAACTATTGTTCCCATTGTGTTCTATTGATATTACAGTTTTGTCGCCTTGTAATGGTTGAGCTTTTTGTATTGTTTTATGGATCGTTACTGACTTGTTCTCTTTTGACACCGAGTCGACTGCTGCGGTAGATTTAAAAAGGGTGGAGTTGACTCATTCAAATTCGTGACCTGTCTAAGATTTGTTCGTGCCTTTACTAATTATATTCTGTTATTATGGGGACATGTGTACCAAAAGATGTCGTGATGTGTCGTTTTAAAATTCTTACATTCTTAGTACAGTAACAACAATCTAAACACTATAAATTAAACGTTGTTGACTTATATATATATATTATAAACCACAATCAATTGATTTTGATGTCACAGATATGACCCTCGTTATGGTCGAATATTGAGAGTAAGACATAAAATTTAACAATGTAATTGAGTATTGATCAAAAAACCATTCGGTGTCATAATAATTGATATGTGGCTGACTTCTTACGAATGCGGGCTGTGTCAATACAGAAAAAACTTACGTTGCTAGCTGTTAACTAATTTAAAAACCAAGTGTGTAAAGAAACATAGGGGTTTCAATAAGATCAATTAGCTTAAGCTTTCCAAGAACATCCCATCTCGCAATAAGCGAAACTTACACCTTCTCACTTTAATAAGTCGTCGTAACATCAAGTAGCGGCTTTTAAACAAAAAACAATTGCAATCATAAGTCAAACAAGCATTAACCTTCTGAGATTACAATTGGAAGATCATATGAGAACCAGCTGAGATAAGTATCGAAATATCGCACGAGGTGCTACATAAAAAACTAAAAGGTACGACCTGTTAAAATGGGATTCCGTATTCGTTTCGACCGATTAATCGAATGAAAAGCCGGTGTATCGTATCGGATGTCGGGAGCATTTATCGCGCCTAATTGCGACCACCGCGCCGAAATTCAGTTTAAGAACGTACTGGGTGGCGTGATGGACAGAGATGATACTCCTCGTGTAACCCAACGTTTTGGAAATTATGGGATAATCAAAACCCCTTCCAGACACCTTCAAATCGATAATCGATGATGGTGTATAAAAGTCATGTGTAAAGGTTTACGTATCTTGAAGATAATAATATGCCCTCCCTCCTTACGTTAACGTCAATTCAGCTTTTCCAATCTACCTTTATGATACGGCAGAGTCGATTTATAATTTGTCTACATCGTGTGTTTTTTGTCGCACTTGGGAAATCAAACTAGTATCAAGGGTTAAAGCTAACCAACGTATCGTAATGACAAATTAAAATCTTTCAACTAAAACAAGCTTGATTGAACATCTTTTTCTCGAATGCATTGATTTAATACTCCTTGTCATTTGTTGCATTCTGAAAAAGAAAGTTACTAACGAAGACAGCCGTTGCGAATAACACAATGCACAAATTAAGATATTACGATATATCATATAAAACCATAAATCAACAATCCGAAAAAAGCGTTCATTACGTCCGAACAAGCCATTTTTGTTAAATGTATGTGGAGTTATTTTCAATGTATCCTGATTATTTACTGTCAGTCCGAAGCCAATATCGCTTCATTGCCGAAACATTCTCGTAACTACCTATAGGTATTTGCTGATAAAAATTTAAATTGGCTTTTAGGTCCAATTTAAATGTTTTAAGGTTGTGATAATGTTTTCATAATTTACTCAATAGAGTGAATTCAGCCTTGGAATGCCAATATTTCTGGTGCCGAAGGACGCGAGTTGTAGCAGTACTTTAAGATAATTCGATACTTAATGGTCACCCTACAAGAGAACGGTTTTCGGGTGTTGCAGAATTAAGAGTTAATTGTATTATTTTTGTGCGGCCCCGCACGAGCTTAATCTCTCAAGATTGTATTTTATGACAATTAAAGAGAATGGCCGTCCGGAATTACGGAGCAACCTATTACCAGCAAAGGTATTGTACCTTTCAGCTTGACCGGAACAGGACAAAATAAAAAATATCGACCATCGGAATGCGAATGGTTTGTTTTAAGTGCTTCCGGAATCCGGATCAATACGCTAACGTATTGGAAACCTACCCAAAAAAGAGATAAAAACATGCTGAATATCTTCCCAATAAGGCATGTAAACCTAATAAACGAATAAGTGAGTTTCAATTCAAAAACCTTGCTATTCTTTTGATTGTTTTGCAAAAAATAAATATACGGAATAAACGCCTCGTTTGAGATGATTTGCTGGATATTCCATACATTTTTATTGGAAGGTGTGTCGGCTTAGTTGAGAAATTACACCCGTTGTGCGGCAATGACGGTGCAATCATAAAAATCCACAGAGCCTCCACCAAGACCGGTGTTTGAACGTTCAATTTCAACTAAATCATTTACCGCATGTTACTGGGGTAATAACAGGTGATGATACCTCGTAAGTTGATTAAAGTGCGACGTCTGTGGAGGTACGCCATACATTTATAAAGAGTTTATAAAACAGCTATTATGGATTGTACAATGCATAGCAGTAAGAAAGTTAAGTAAAGTGAAAAAACTGAAGCTATGAAAGTTGAAACACTTAAAAAATAGTCCACTGTGAAAATAAAGACGAAACTGCACCGCAAAACTTTGACCATGAAATGCGAATAATGCCCGAGAATGACTGTCTCTATTATCTTTATATACGTATAATATAAAAATGAATTGACGTTTGTTAGTCTCACAATAACTCGAGAACGGCTGAACCGATTTGCCTAATTTTGATGTTGAAATATTTGTAGTTCAGAAGTCCAAGGAAGGTTTAAAAGGTGAGAAAATAGGTAGTAGGTAGGTAAGTAGGTAGGTATTTAGTAGGTTGGTAAATAGTAAGTAAATAGGTAATAAGTAGGTAGGTAGGAGGTAGATAGTAGGTAGGAAAAAGTGCATTGCAACGCATGCCAGGTACAGCTTAGTACAACTTAAATTATATTCAAAATCCATATAATTAAAGAGATCCTTAAACATTGCATATTAAGCCGTAGCGGTTTATGTCACCCGAGATGGACAAGTAATCAAGAACGATTCACCCCAAACCCTTAATGGGCATGAAAGCACGAATTATTGTCGTTTAACATTTAATTTTAAGTTCGTATTTAATCATGTAATATGGCCACTATCGGGGGCGGCGATCTCTGTTAATAACCACCAAAATATTACCAGACATGACAACCGAATGACGTGTGAACGAAACCATGCTAAAACTCTCCGCCCTTCAACGCTTTGCTTTAAATATGCAAGGCGCATGCAACCGGCGAAGAGTTAAGAGGATCTGGAACTGCTTTAATAGAGTTCACTTTTGTTAAATTAATAAAGTGTCTGCAGTTTGTAACGACCGCGACGCAGGTTTACGTTGGGTATATGGTTCGCTTTGAGTCCCTCTATTTTTGCCATAGAGAATTTAGGAACCGACAGATGAAACTGAGCTTAAGGAGGGCTTCCTACAAGATAATGGAGAACCAGATCATCGAAAGGAGAAATGTTGAAAATACTTACTTCAAGCAGGAAAATTGTATGCTTAGGAAGTACTAATTGTATCAGTTCTGGTAAACAATATTTCCTTGGTATCAGATCAAAACAAGACAGTCAAGAAAGCTGATTACACGGTGCTCCCACGATCTCATGCCCCGGCTTGTGAAGTACGAAACTTGGCGCGTACGTGTCAAAAGATGTAATTATGAAGAAATCCAATCAGCGGCGGCGCGAACTTGCGCGTACGACGACGTTGATTGAGCGATAAATTTATTGAAGATAAATCACCCGGTCGCGACAAATCGGTAGCAACAACGGACCTTTGTTAATTTTAGGCGGCGAAACGATACCTACACAGGCGGTAATTCGATACGTGGGTGTTCGATACCATCAATATAATTCTAATAAATAAACAAATTATTCCATGACACAAACCAATTTCTCAAATGAATGTCATAATTTTGTCGGTGATAACGACAGTAAGTAATGAGTGGTTCATTACTCACAATGAGCACAATATTTACAATGCTCTCATTTAATTCCAATAAATATTTTTAAATTGGAAGTTGCTGATACACGATTCAGATTAATTTCAACGTTGGCGCCATCGTGCCGCCGTTTTTCAGCTCATATTTCTGATTCAGGACCTCACGCGTGACTCAAACGAGTGGCGTAATAACTTCAATGATAACTTCCAACTATAACTTACGCAGGAATGAAAGTGGCATTGTTACTTTGGAAAGAAGTCCGCAGAACGTCCAATATCCAGCCAATATCAACACAAAAAGCAAACACGAGACGCCAATGTTCAAGGCGAACAGTTAAAAGACGGTTTGAGGAAAAATATATCACACGATACAAGCTATTCAGCGCAGACGATACCGCGGGCGAGCGCAATAAATTCAACGAAATATACATACTCTTTGATATCCGTCGACAACGAGACTGAACAAAAACGTCATACAAGGAGTTTTAATGTCACTTGTGAATATTCTTATGAATAAGCACTGGCAGATGAATCTGTACACGACTGTTGAAATACGACGGCACCACTGGCCAGACGGTTAATGTAAAGCACATATTATTGTATTGTTGTAGGCGTAGCGATGGAGCCATAACTCCTATAAAGTCCAAAAAAGATTTTATCGGAGATCCAAACAAAACTTGGTCTATACCTAAATGGGTGTTTAATATTAATTTATCTAAAATTCATGGCACGCATAAGATATCAATAAATTACACAATTTCACACTGCATATTGCATAGTGAAATGCCTGCGGCGAGTACAGCACTAAACAGGCTGACTAATTAGACGTACTAGGCAACAAAGGGCCGTCATACGAATCACTGTTCGGTTGTGGTAGAGGAAACTGAGCCTTATTTGTAAAGGTTTCATGTAGGGGAGATATTACAGGTGTGGTGGCAAGTGTACGTGTGATGGCGGTACAAGATAGGCCGCCCACGCGCAGGCGCCGCGCCGCGAAATTCGTGAGAGCTACGCCGGCGCCGGCGACTCTCATAATGCGGCTACGGTTTAAAGGAGGTAAAATATCTCAGCATTTTATATTGTGTTCATACAATAAAACTACTTGAAATATAAATGTCGAGTCTTTTGTATCTATAAATAAACTGTTTGCTAACTTTCCTAATGTCCTTACAAAAGTTAAAAATGCAGTTTTCAAAATATTTGAAATGCTACGAGTATCGATTGCTTATTTCGGAAAGTAAGGTAATGTACGATGAAAACGATCAAATGTGCTATGATCTCTTTTACAAGAAATATCAGAAATTATAATAAATACGTGTCAGGCATTAGATCCAGGTTAAAGAAAATCTAGACCGTCCGACCGACCGCGATTGAATAACTACACGCAAATACCGCAATGATTATTTCTAAAAGACACCTCTATTTGATGAGGTAATCTGTGTTACAGCATCTGACACCACGACAAAATGCAATCATTCTTAGAAGAAAAGGTTAAAAAAATATATGTTATGTTAGCACAACATGGTCGAAAACCACAAACGGGTAGGTAATTGAATGTATAAGACATCATTTGTAGGCAGGACATTGCATTCAAAAATGACTGTAGCCACTTAATCGTACATTGCATCACGAAATTACTTGTAAATCCTCGAAAAGCAGGCCATCCTGATTCACGTTCAAGAATCCACATCGGAAATGTAGGTACAATACTCGGAATTTGTAATCGTATGCTTAAATCACACTTCATAAAGAGTTGCACCACTGGGGTTCACTCAAAACCATGTACGGCAACATCGTTACAGTAAAATGTGGTAACAGTTAAAACCGTAAATATAAAAGTGTAAACATCAATAGTCGTCAAGTCAAAACATAGTAAGTTAGTCATAACCGCAAAACAAACACTCATGTTGGTCTCGCAAAACTTAACGAAGACATCAACAAAAATTGAATTGACTAATTAACTCGAGACCACTTGAAAGTCAACAACGCATTATATTTATGACCAATTGTTATTTGCTAAATGTACGATGCTTGAATGTATAGAGTATGGACTGATGAGTTGTTAACTTAGGACTAACCGTTTCAAAGAAGACACTTCTATTCTACGGAGTAAAAGTGCAATTTTCAATTATGATGATGGCAAAGCGCCTCTTTATGTAAGTACCTAGGTGTGTCAGGAGTTGGGCCAGCATTATGGCTAGAATGAAATTTATAATCTTCTAATAACAAAATACTGTATCCATCAGTCTCTTTGTTGAAGGTCCTCATGGCTACGCTCATGGTAAAGGACTATTTCAACAAATCAAAATCAAAAGTCATTTATTCAAATTAGGCTGATAATCAGTACTTTTCGAAAGTTGAGTTTACAAGAGACAGTCCCCCAAAACGCCCGCCCTTCGCCACTTCCTAGTGTTTTAGCTGGGAAGAAGAAGTGGCTCATAATGGGTCATAATTATTGGACTTTAGGCTTTAAGTTTAAAATGTTCACAGAAATTATGAACAACTTCCAATATACAATTACCGTTTAATAATAAGAACATGGTAGAACAAAATCAACACTGCCAAGTTGCGAGCTTGTCGTCGGCACATCAGCGGCAAGGCGTGGCGACACACCTCTCTATTACTGTACCCGTCGCAGGCGCTACAGCCTGCCTATGTGCTTGTAGTATGTACACTTCATTAAAATTGTTTTGCGTTATATAAACAGTGCTAGCTAGCTCACTTTATGGGATCCTTTTAATTATTAGCAGAATTTTAGAGTGTCTAGTCACTGTACTTGACAAGGTGCAATGGTGAAAAATGTTGATGCTAATTTCAGACGACCTGGAAAGGACCAAATAGTGTAGATACTAAGTACTGTAACGGCAGCTTTTTCTTCGACGATCGATAAAACCTTCCGAATAACAGATTGCTTTAGGCATCCAAAAAAGAAATGGTCAGTTATAAACAAAAAGAACGAGCCAACTAAAACAATATTACAGAGTCCAGACAGATAAAGAAATTGAGATCCTTACAAGATAACGGACCGAATAACAAACGATAAATTACTGATTAACAAGGCGCACGCGTGTAAATTGAATTAAAAGATAAGTAAGTACAGCATATAACATTTGCGATTAAAGACGATTGCAGACATCTTGAATATGCTCAGGAATTCAGATTGGTCAGTACCTACATAAGCATAACAAAAAAAAATGGAAGCATAAAAAACTACTTTCGATGGACATATTTAGATCACAATAAGGATATTCCAAACTTTCCTCTAAATGTGAGGCTGCGTGAGGCTATAAGACTAAGGGTAGACCAAAGAAAGTGTGGAAGAAGAATAGAGAAGTAGGTATGGAAGACGTAATCATTATGAGCCAACCCCAAACAAATTGGACTTAGGACAGAACAGAAGATTGATGCTCACTGACAATTTGTGCTTCCGAATATTAGATAAAATAATACGGTTGCAAATCCTTTGCGGTCAGCATTAAGAACGTCGGATGTAAATTTCCTGACTTTAATTTTTTGACCTGCGACATCAACATACCTGATAAAACGAAACACGAATTACATCACTATCGAAAATATCTCGTAGAATGTAAAAATGCATGTGAAAACGTCAAGATAAAGCTTTCAAGTGCATAATATTTTGAGCAACTCCATTTATCTTGTTAATGAAAACATAATATATTTATCACCAAACTACTGCTCGAGAACAGGCAATGCTTCATTAGCTTTATTTAAATTATTAAGCAATAACAAGTCACTCGCTACATAACTTATTCCAATATGATATGATTTACGTGTCTAAGATTATTTCCCAACTAGCCGAATATGCATGTTTGAATAGAGTAATAAAATGAGAAAGCATTAAAATATAAATTAATGACGCAATTATGTATACCTTAATTAATTAATTATGTGACGACGATGTTCAATCAACACGATGGTTAAAAATTAGCTGACAAACTTAATAATGAATATGTATGGGAGTTTCTAAAACGAAAATAATAAGCAAGACACAATTTTTACGATGTGGCGGCAATAAAAATGTGTATAGTCAATAAATTATAAAGGTAATAAAATATGGTATAGAATTATTGAATTTAAAGAATTCGCAGAACAATGTCCAACCTTGTTTAGATCATAAAATAAAATTAACGCGTAATATCCGCATCAAAAGTACACTAGACCTTAGATCAACAATACATGGATGCCACAGATATGACATCAGTTGTTAAAATAAGCTTGAAAAGACTTCAAGGAATGTTAGCCGGATACTGAGGACATACTAGCGTCTAATAGAAAGGAAACGGACATATACTAGCATCAAATATAACTGAAGCTTGCAAACACCTCAAGTTTTTTGCGATAGTTATTAAATACTATTTGGTAACCAGTAATTATTCACGCTTGATTTATAAGCGTGAATGAGAATTATTTCCACAGACCCACCCCTGTATAATAACAGAATAATTTCAGGTCATCCAGGTAAATTACCAGAATACTAAAAACTGAAGTAAGAAATAACGCCAGAGAAAATATTTAAAAAAGCTCTTTAAAGCGTGCGATCAATTACATGTAACACGGTAAAAACAATGCCCTACATGAATTATTCGAGGAGGAAGTACCTGCGTCGCACCACGGCTTTATAAGGTCATAAATCAAAACCAAATTCCAACCGAACATCTTAATTTGCATCGCTGCGAGCCAACCGGTGACACTAACGATCCACTAACGAAAACAACGGAATGGAACTATCAATTTTTGTGTCCCCAAAAGCTTCATTTAAAAACCCGAAAAACACCGGCAAAGACATTTTATACGTGTGGCTAATGCCAAGTTCATTAATTTTCAATCATAGAATCTTTAGAGTTAATTAAGACGCAGCCGACGTGAGTGAATTTTATGTATTTTATACGCAGATGAGTAATAATGCAACTTTCCTTTAACAATTTATTAGTTCGCGATTGTATGCTAATTAGGAATTTCACCGTTAAACGTTTACGTTGGATATAATTAGGAAACAACCGTTGACAATACCGTAATACGGATAAAACATAAATCGACAGATTGTTTATTAACGACGGAATGCAATAAAATAATCACCGGTGCGTTGGCACTTAATCAATGGTTGATATCTTATTTAGGAGGGAGCTAATGAGAGGCGTAGATCACATTCGGGTAATGATGACACGGGTAGATTTATCAAACACTTTCGATCCACAACTTATGCGAGGTGATTAGGGTATTTGTGTTGACATAATGGCTGGGCAAACGGAGTTAAACGAGACAATTATTCATCAGGAAACTATTTTAAGCTTCAATAAACATAAATAAATAACACACCTTCTATAGCATCTGAAATCATAGACCTATTAATACGCGACAGATGATATCAGAATACTAATTATAGCAATATGTACTCTAAAATGCAACAAAAAAATCACTCATAAATTAGCACTAGACCATCCGTATATTAGTGTCAACATGAAAAAAGAAGTGAGCCAATACGCATGAGAATCAGTGCCCAACTCATGAATAAAGTCAGTCATCAAACAACCGCAGCATAATTAATACAGTGTTATTCATGGCGTGGTAGCGATGACGAAACGCAAAGAAAGCAAGCTGCAAACTGTAGTTCACACACCGACATCAAGATGTGGAGGTGCCTTTTTATTTCTTCTGCGATATATCCATCATTCGATGGCTTACCATCAACTTTAGCTCTAATTTTATCCAAGTGTGCTGGCAATAGCATCCCATCAAAGAAAACTGCCTGACTTCAGTTTCAACCAGACAGAGGTAAAAAGCATTCTAAAAAATAAGATCAAACCTCACTCAAGTTAAAACAGAAGTAACTCAAGCTCCTAAGATCTCAACAGAAAGGCGACGCCTATTCCGTGCCAAGACATCGTTACCAATATTCAGATTACGGATACTCAGTCGCATCCACGAAGGGACAACACGCAAAACGGACCACTGCACATTGTATGTTAAATGGTGCGCCATTAAAGGGAACGGCGCTTAATAAACACATTACAGTGCAATATTAGGCGCGAGCGCAGAGCAGACGTGATTAAGCGTCAAGAACGTGGGAACAGACAGAGAAAGAGAACGATGAAAGGGGATAGTTATCGCGACAAACAAATAGACTGCGATGTTAACATTTTACAAGCCTTGTTCAAGAGATCATTTGTGTGATATTTCATTTTGTGCTAGTGGCCTGTCAGCGGCACTGCAGTCGTAGAATTAATATAAGCAGTCCGCGTACCGAAGAAAACGCACCTGAAGACGCATTCAGGTACAAAACTTTATGAAAAATATCGGAAGCCTTCGATTAAATAATAAAATCGAAATTTACTGTGGCAATAAAACTACAAAACCGACTGCCACAGTGCACCATACCGGCAATAAAATATCAAAATACCATAACGAAAATATACTCAAACTAGACGTGCATTGAGCGTCGTCACCACACAATGGATGCGCGCTTTTATGAAAATATCAATAATAGTATTCAACGTAGTTTAGTGCGCTATTAATGCACCGAGCGCTTGCAGACAAATTCAATTGACAAGAGCCTCCGCCGGAGCCCCAGGGTGTCCCTCGTTTACATCTACCCGCCTATCTATTTACGCTGGTATTGGAAATAAAATTGAGCGGCGAGATTGCATAGGAACTCTCAAAGGATGCGATCGGAACTTTATGATCCGATTTTATTGTTGTCATCGACACTGTCGTCTTTATAAACGCCGCAACATTGCAGTAGAATCCTTTAAATGGACCGGAAAATTGAACGCTTAACAACTTCGACACACGCTGACCTCCCCCCGGTTACAAGCGCCTAACAGCAGAAACCACTGATAACATTATTGACATGTGTCTACATAGTCATCTTAATAATAAGTATGACTTTACGGTTACTCAGTGTGAAATAGCTTTGTACCGTTGCACACGACTATTGTCGCATAGCTTAGCTTCAAACCAGATCGACTCAATACGTTTACGAGATGCGTCCTAGTGGCGTTATCACAAAATATGATAGATCGTCGGGCGTGCGACGACGCTCTCCCACGCGGCACAACCGTGATTAATTATAATTCGAATTTTATTCAAAGTGAACAGCGGACAAACTACGATACCAATCAATAAACGGTTCCATACCGACGACGGTACCGACACGATACCACAATTTACTGCTGCCGATAGCACGTATGAAGACGTCAAAGCCGGAGTGAATAACACGCTTAGATAGAAAGCTCCAGAACAATGGTAGCTGCATTTTCATTGTGATACGAATCCCTTGTAACAATATAATGTAAAGCAAACGCGGGATGATCTATCACGGAGCTCGCATTACCGTCTGACAAAAGAGAATTAATTTCAAGAAATAGCTCGTCTCATGCGAACACTAATGCCGAAGCCACAGAAACACCAAAGAAAATAAAATAAAACATGAACCCATAACAAAAGTTATCAAACGATCAGTTTACGAGTGTGAATAAAACATCAAAAGACAGTCGTACAGGGAGGCATAGCAAAATGCGACGTTACATCGCTATAAAATATACATGAGTGCCGTCATAATCCTCAAGAAGTAGTAACATTTTAAATTGCGCAACAGGCTTATTATTCAATAAACACATTTGTATACACAAATTCCTGTGAACCGTGTGTTTTAATCATTAGCTTAGATATTAGACCCCCACGAGTAGAGGCTCATACTGCGTGAGAAATAGACGGTCATTTGACAATATCGTCGCTACGAATATATTCCACATTACCCGGCCAATATTCCATCGCATTATATTACCCAGGACTTCATTATCTCGTGGCGGTGGATCTCACTTCAAACTACTCGTGAATGGACAGATCCTGTTTGCTGCTCGTATAGATAGTAAATAAAAACGTCTAGGATTACACGTAAGCTAAATTTCCTTATAGCTCTTAGTACAGTTCTCATATTACCTATGCTGTTAAGTTAACTGCCTAAATTGCTTAGACTAATGTATTATGTTAAAGTTCTTGGACGCTGAACCCGAAATAACTGAAGCTTTTCTGAAGCTTAGCTAAGTTATTTCAGGTTCACCTACTATAACATATCTGTTGGAAGTTTTTAAGAAATCTCAGACAAATTACGTAGAATGATATCAATAGTAATTCTACTGCTCCCTTAATAATTGTAACTTTATGAATGAAACCAACTATTGTCAGTAATGAAATGATTAATATGAGAAATAATTTTCTCCATTAACCGTATTTCACATGTTTGAAGAGCAAGCCGCACTCCGATTCGTGTGGCCGTAATTACGTCCTTATAAGCTCAATAAATCATAAAGACGAGCTCACAAGCGCCACAAAGATAGGAGCGACACGCATCCTCGACTCAGGATAATAAATAACATCCAGTACTCGCTTTCAAAGTGAGGCCGGGGAGCAATAAGTCGCGGACGGGTCAGAGGTGAAGTGAATAAAAAACGGCCAACAATTAAATAGCGTTCTTGAAGGTTAATGAGCACAATAAATATGTTGTCGGCACCGCAGCTGCGGACAAACAAATGCATAGTCCCGTCACACGTGAGGAGGGTTCACGGCATTGCATAGTAAGTCGCGTCTGTGTGAGAAGCCATCGGCCCGGCTAGCGCCTGACTGGCAAGTTCATTGTCGAGCCGAGACACTTCCACGATATATTACGAACGTGACACATTTAATAAAGAAAAGAAACCAGGTTAAACTAATATTGTGCCCTAATAAAAGGTTTTGAAAAACGTTAGTATCATTCGTTGAATTTAGTTTATTGAAATTAACTATTCTACACGTCCCGGTAAAATAATCATACAGTCCTATTATTCGTTACGTTAATCCAATAATTTATTATGGTTGTTGTTAAAAATAACCCAACTTTTTATTGCTTTTAAGACTTGTTTATGAAAACAAACTTCAGAAAATCGGTCATGGCACATTCTGTTAAAAAAAATTGAAATCTTTATTAGTATAATCGCTTAATTTATTGATCAAATAGCATTACAAAAGTCGTTTTTCAAAATGATTGAGGAAGTATGAATTAAAGTAACAATAAATAACTTAACAGCTTTAAGACAAAATCATATCCCTAGACACGACATTTTCCTCCAAGCGTACGTATAAAAAGTTGAGTTGTGTGCTTAATTAAAACATCCCCAAAACATGAGCATAATAGCAGGCATCGTTGCAGAAATCGCCCCCGCAAGGGTTTGCAGCATTCCACACGACTGCCCCAGACGGAATCATACCTGCGTTTGATTTATAACGAGGAGGGGACATGGGAACTGCGGGTGTGAATTCAATCGGCGAGCTTCAATGTCCCGGGGCCAACGAGACCAGTTTATAAGATCTCTGGCACAAAATCCAACACCATTCAAAAGGAATGACTAGGGACGAGAAAAGACTCAAGTTAATCTGGTAGGGGAAAGGTATCGCAGCGGGTAGCATCAACTGCTGGCGCCTCGGACAATACCAAGCACCTTCGTGACCACTACCTATTATGAGTTGCGGCTTTTATAGATTTTTTTCCAATATTCTTTATAAGGAACGTGACTGTACTGTTTAACGGACACCGCCGACAGCTCAATATGGATTTTTGAATACATAATCGATTCATTTAAGTACGTGTACGTAAAGCTATAATAATTCCATTTATAAATCCGAACAGCACTATCAAAGACATGAATAAAGATTTTACCTTGTTCTAAAAATTAACACTGATGTTTTGGGGACATGTCGTAGCTTATAATGAGAAGATAAACCTGTTTTAAATAATAACACGGAAGTCTGCATTGATAATTTGATTAACATCTGCATTGCGACGGATGTCTTTAAGTACACGAAAAAAATGCATTACCGCAGTCATGATTACATCTTTGTTGTGTTTCACAAAGTTCAGCTAAATACATAGTGTGAATTAGGCAAGGCTTACGAACGGACAAACTTTATTTAGAGCTAGTGGAACTTTTACTGCGTTAAATATAAGGGGCATTATTGCTCTTGGCAACAGTGAAAAGAATGTGGTGTAGCCACAAAATCAACAGGGACGTATTAACACCAGCCGGAAGGTGAAAATCCGTGGGTGTTCCTAACCAGTTGTATTTTTGTATACACTAACTACCGCAAGCATATTTGGTAATAGATGTGAATAAGAAGAACCACGGGTTAATGTTCCTAACTCCGATGAAGCCGTCGTTAGGCCCATTAATGAATCGGAAGTTATTAACAAATTGGTAATAGAAAACATCTATCTAAACCATAATGAGTTTTACAACAAATTCAATGAAATGTGGTTTGAGAGAGGTACACTATACCGGATTGATAACTCTACACCAGTGCCGCCCGACTAACGGTTCCTGTTCAGTCCCCTTTTTATGTTTATTTGTTTAAGTGTTAGACTAATAAAAATTATACTGAGACACATGCTAGTTAAGTAAAAAGTACTTTAAACAGATAAAAGAATCGAGGATAAAATTAAAATGGATTTATTTGAAAGGTCTTTGGAACAAGAAACGTGTAATTTGAACGTGATAAACATGAAAAGGTCTGCATGGGCACATTTATTTTCAATTAAGCCATGACGGCTAATAGGATGCTGAAGATTGCGCAGGAATAGAAGAAAGGGTTAGAAGATTTCACCAAAAAAACCTGATCGTAAATCATGCACACCAACGAAGTCGCATACAAGAGCTGGTAACAAATAAAACCAATAAACCAAGGTAATTTGAGGCCACAAAGACAGAAGCGACAGTACAAAATCTAAACATAACCCGAAACCGCGTTGCACTTAAAAATACCTTAAACACACCGGTGGCTGGCCGAAACGCCGCCCTCTGTTCTAGAGACGAAGGCAAACAATACGAAGATAGTCGACAAACAAATGTAAATGACCGAAATGTGAACGTCATGTTTGGCATTCCCATAAAGCAACGTTAACACGTCATTAGAAGTAATGATGGCGTGATTACAGAAAGTGGGAGCGGGGTGAGCGATGTTCAGGTGATTGCCTGCTTACTGTGTGGTCTTGTCCGTGCACCTTTACAAACACGCGGTCTGGACACGAGAATTAGTACCACGTGGCGGTCGATTGACTTTAATAGGTCGCTGTGTTAACGTGCCTTCATTTAGGCTGGTGGTACCAGATGAATCATTGTTCTGTTTGTTCGTGTCCAGTTGTGGTTTGGTGAAAGTTATTTTTAACCGACTTCAAAAAAAGGAGGGGGTCCTCAATTCGGTTGTACTTTTTTTTTTGGTTTGTTACCTCATATCTTCGTCATTTATGAACCAATTTGAAAAAATCTTCTTTTATCTGAAAGCATATATTTCTGATTGGTCCCATAGAAATTTCATTAAAATCGGTTCTGTAGTTTAGATTTTAAATCAAAATAGCTGGAAAAACTATGTGATCCAGTAAAAGAAATTGCGAAATTGATACTTGACAAAGATTTGTGTGTGATCCGATAGCTAAAATCACCACAGCAGCAACAGCATACACAGCATGCAACAGCATTAGCTTTGAACTCTTTTACACACTAAATACAGAAATCAAGAAAGGAACAGCCTTTCTTGATTTCTGTATTTAGTGTGTACATTAATTGTTAAATAAATAAATAAAAAGGATAAAGTAAAAACCGTCACCGACTTCCGAAAGTAGTTATTTTCCATTATTTTTTTGTATTTTTTTTGGAAGTCGGTTATTTTTTTGCAAAATGATTTTATTGTTCATGAAG
The DNA here is from genome assembly GCA_964057025.1 of Standfussiana lucernea. Lineage (NCBI taxonomy): Eukaryota > Metazoa > Arthropoda > Insecta > Lepidoptera > Noctuidae > Standfussiana > Standfussiana lucernea. The sequence continues at coordinate 11,388,332 of OZ059796.1, forward strand.
AAACTGAATTTCACTAACAAATTTATTTTCATATATGATGACATTTAAAAGCGGGCAATTTATTTTGCTTCTTGTTTATTTCATCTTCTTCTCTATTTGGTACAATAGCATCTGTAGTATTCGGTACCCTTCTGAAATTATTATTTAATACGAGTATCTGCTCAGTTATTTGTAACTCGACGGGCTGAATAGATGATTCCACTAATTCTCAAATAAACCGAATTCCCTAAATTCCTCACTGCACCCCATTTTGATCAATGACAGTAGCCTTCATAACCCCTTCAGTAAATCATCGACAAAGAACAAAAATTTTCAAGATGGCTGCCTCTGATCACAAGGAGAAGTGGGAGATGTTATCGTATGGCCACAGATAATTTATCGCTGGTTTATCAGTCGATCTGCGTAATTGATACGGGTACAGTCATGGTGTGGCTCTGACGGGCCTAAGACTGTGGTCATAAATAAATATTCAGTTTACTTTGAACGCTAAATGGTAATCGTAGATAATTCTTAATCAATGACAATTTGTCCTCTAGAAAAAAAAGTGAATATTTATAATAGAAAGTTATGCATAGGTTTAGATAAAGCTTACAAGTCGTCTTATAGATAAACTAGAAGGAAGAGTTTCACGCATTTGCTTAATAATCCTTCATTAAGCAAAAAGCAATCTTAATTTAAAGCACAATACCGGGAGCTAACTAACAGTTCATTGAAATAGTGATTCTAATAAAAAGCAAACATCTAAAAGCACAATTTTTGAAGCGCACTTAAACTTGATGGTCCATCCATAAGAAATGCAACGCCGTAATAGAAATGCCACCGGGACGCGTATTGCGACAAATAGTGCCAATAATAATTCGTGGTATAATTCGTAGCCGGCGCGTGCGCCGAGCAACCGTCACTGATTGAGGATCGCATAAACTGCGCCACCCACCGGCTGTCATTTGCATTGTACACAGTTGTTCATAATAAAGAGAGGATATCTCCTCAGTAGGGATCGCTTGGTGGTCCCTTTATACGACCAAAAATAAGGCCAGCGTAATGAAAACTTTCTCACTTTCTCTACACTACCGTAGAACAGGAAGTACCATAAATTCCAGGCTCTGAAATAAATCAATAAACAAAACTGTGTCAATTATAATGGGGAACGTAGATATGAGTTCAATTCGTAATTCACTTGTTACATACCATAAATTTTAATTAACTCTAATTGGAGGACGCCAGAGTGTTCAAACAATTAGAATGCAATTGATTTAATGCGCACCTAGGAGTTATTCAGGAAAAGTTTTCTTTTGGTTGGCTAGCGGTTTAATGATTTATCAGGAATTAATTGAAATCACACGCAATGTTTGCCTACAGTGCAGTCGTTGGTTTATATCCCAGACAATTAAACGCAGCAATCGGCGATATATCACGGCGCAAATTGGCAATCAACGGGCATTGATTAGCAGGAGTCGAGGCGCAGTCCCGTCGCCGTAGGGGTCCCTCCACTTCTACCACGCATATATCCCTACACAGCTGCAGGGAGGCGCCAGATAATACACACATTAATTAATTGTCGACTCTAATAATCGTATATCAATTTCCCACAGACCGCTTAATGTCAACCCCTCCTTAACAGTGACTAACAAACGATCAAAAAAATTAAACTGGCTAAATAAATGAGCTCATAACTTAACATGGTAATAGCAGACAGGGCGTTACCATCACGATTATCGTATCCAGAAACCGTCGGTGACATCACCGTAATGATTCTTTATGAGAAAAAATATCATAACACAACCAGCAAAAATGAAACGATGACAGCACTACGAATAGTAAGTACGTTAAACTTGACGCAATCAGGTACGTTGCAGACTATGTACGACGTCCAATGTTTAGCTTACACATTATCACACCAAAAATGCATAGATCACAAAAACAAAGTGTTCCCAAACGGCTATTTTAAGATCAAACAGCTCACTAAATAAGAGGCCATTAACACTGCCCACCGCTATCGGCGACGCCATCAATGCGATGCTAATCGACTCCGCGGCGGACCTGATTTTAGCACATCGATACTAATTACCAATTACCACGCGCTATGATCAAGACATTTGCCTAAGCACTCGTGTAATGACAATCTAAGCGGATATTGAGCTATAAAAAACTGACCCTATTCTGTTTAAAACATTACATGAACAATTTATTTTATTTCAAGTCTTTATCTTGCAAAAAAAATAAACAAATAAGTATACACAGTACAGTAAACAGATGGGTTCCCGAACAGCCCCCAAGCCCACCGTTTGACGCCAGCCGGAAACCAGACGGAGAATAAATTATTGCCCTCCCTCTGCCCAAATACAAAGAAGCCTCGGTTTTTTCTGAATTTCTACGTATAATTGAGGTGTAATTTCGCGGACAATGCCAAACAATTGGGCGATCGAAACGGTGGTGCAACGCGACGTAGGGGACAAAACGAATAAAGCTGAATTAGAAAGTATCTTTTGTCCAAAGTGTCTTCTGATGAGCATGATTTACGTCAATCCAGGCGCGGGATCCACAAGAATAATATTGAGCCGTAACTGACTCCAGAAAGGATGGTAAAGGTGAGCTCAACGTTTCTAAATCGTTTAACAAAAGCGTCGTTTTGGCGGGTGTGGTGCGGAACCTTGTTGTGTTTCAAAGGATGCCGTTATGGGACGTCGATCAAACTGGCGCTGAAGAATGATTGAAGTCGGTTCATAACACCTTCGTTACTGACGCTCGGTCGGTTTCTTTATTAATTACTGAATCCTTTACACCCTAATGAATATTCAACACGGTGCGAGAACTAATTCAACCCGACCTTAATACGGCGGAGGTCGTACTAGTTTTTAGTTTGTTTTACGAGCGTGTAACGCTATATCATTACATGCCGATAAACGATAAGTGCAACGTATTGGGGCTTTCGCTGTTGTCAGCTCAATAAAATAAACGGCCGATATCGACCTACATTACTACCCCGTGTTCCCAAGCCTGTCATCGTTTTATGACTTTTTTATTTGGCCTGATGGCCAGAGAAATGCAACACCATTCCCGATTCAGATTTCCACTCCGATACTGAAGCGTGGTGTCCTATAAAATGTGTAAATGAATCGTTTTGGAGCAATCGCGGTGCAATAAAGTAGGTCATTTCCGAAGCGACCAAAATTATGTATCGTTAGAAGATTAAGTAAAAAGAGCTCTTACTGAACTTAATCTCCTAACGAGACATAATTTTGATCGCATGCAACAAACGAGAAAGAAAACAAAGTAGATGCCATCCACGTAGATCATAAAAGGACAAAAATTGAAATTCGATACCACAACGGATACTTCGTAATAATCATGTCTTATTATGGCGTCCTGTCATAATAGTGAGAATGTAAAACAAAACCCGACGTACAATATATTTCGAAGGGAAGACACTCAGTTCTCAGAGGTTTTTCTGACTCCAATACCTTTAAAGGGCTCCCTTCTATATTATTATTTTACAAGTTCATAGGACCACACATTACACATTAAACCGGAGATGTATCGATACTGACACCGATTTAGTTTCGTAGCTATTACAACGGCATAGCAATTACCCATTAAATCGATTAAAGATGTGAGATATCGGTCAATAACATTAAATCGGATAATGCATTACCGATTGACACTTTCACAATAAAGTCGAAGTTAATCGTTTCTTTCTAATTGTTGAAGTAGAGATATTATTTCAGGTGTGGGAGGTCTGAGGCTGATCAATATAACACAGAATATTATCAAGCGTCGCTATATAACACAAAAGAAACTTCGTAAAAATAAATAGATACAGAATGACAGGTTTATTTTTCTCTGGTCCAGCTCATAAGTCGGGTCAAAACAAAATTACTGCGAGGGCAGTAAGAAATGGCTGTCGCTTAAAACTTTATATCTTCGTGTGTGCATAATGAACACATGAGCGTACATCAAAGTCACGGACCAATTGTGTTCGCCAGCCCTAGAGGTGATATCGTAAAAATATATTGCGAAAAGAAAATATTGTTACGCTGGCCCGTTGAAATATTTGACTGATTGATACAATGTGTTACGACTGGCATCTGTTCAATACATCGCTCTTACTGATGAAAGTCAAAACACAACATAAGATCAAAAGAAATACTGATCGCAGTATCAAAACAGTGTGTCGAATATTAAACATTTCTCAACATTCTAATAAACTCTCGCTCAAATGTCGGCTCAAGCACGGAGACGTACAGACAAATAAATGACAAGCCAAAACGGTGCCATCTGCCACCTGGATGAATAGCAAACGCCCTTGTAACTGTCATCATTCATCATAATTATAATGAAAACGAAAAAAATATGACTAAAGCCTTTATAGACCATAAAGGCTGTAGAATTCCCAATATAACGGACATTTCCTATGATAGAAAAGAATTTGCAAGTGTAGTATTTGAGTAAAAAACACGTCCTAATAAAAACTAACACTTAGATAATAGTTAAACAGCAGCAAAGTGAAGTTTTTTAAAATGATTTTAGACAAAGATAAGAAATTCAACCTTACGATGAGAAAGCAAAGGTCGATAGTGAATCATAATAAAGTAACAGTTGTGGATCCATGAATGATATCAAATTACACCTACCGATTGCCATTAACGTAATACCCTTTATAACTCAAAGAGAACAAAACTATCTTAATTTATAGCCAGATACCGTTGAATAAAGAAACGGAATCAAAGCGCCACGGATACCGTATAAAGGGCTATATTTTGAAAAAAGAATCAAAAGATGTATAGATAAAAAGATTCATAGAGCGGCGTGCGAGGCACCCGCTGCTTTATCAAATACGGGATTAGTCCTTTGGATGTTTGGACCCGTTTCTTTTCCCTCGACAAACAAATATTATGACGCGCTGTTCGGCAAATAAAGCTAAAATACGTCGTGAATATTGGGATTAAAGCTTATTTTGACGAAAAGTAAACTTCAAGACTTGCTTTTAAAAATTTTGAAATTATTCACATCCATGCAGTTAATGAGATGAACAAATACTCAGTGAACCAGTTAAATTCTCAAATATCATTCACAAAGCTTCTTATACGTCCCACATAGTCGATTTCAAGACTGAGGGTGACATCAAAAGACGTACCTACTGCATATCCGCATGTCTGGGGACAGGGGCGCGTATCAGAGAAACTCTCCGCGATATCGCTTTAAAGCCTCAGTAACCGGTCAACGTTTGCTGAACTGTGCAGTGTCTAAACTAGGCCTTGTACTTAACAAAAAAAAAAAACGCAAAATGGGGCTTGAAGAGGACTTTTGATTTTCATTGTGATGACCTTCATAGCATCTCGTAAGTATTCTCGTTTCCATGATGTAATTGTGAACGCTGCCCTCGATTTTAAATCATTATTAAAATAACCAAGGGCTTGGATCAGATCTGGATCTGGATATCGATACATAATTGGACGCCCAAAATTATTGGATTATTATTGGACAATAACCAAAAGCTTAATCGACGGCAGAAATGAAACACCTCACAGGAATTCTCGAAATCAATTCGGATTATACCGTTTTTAGGTGCAAACGTTAGTTGGGGTGCACGCGTACATAATGGCACGCGCGCAATCCTCGCATCAAGCTTTGACCGGCCGGCATAGTTGACGAGGCTGGCTCCGCAATCCGCCCTGAATTGTCAGGGTTACGAGTATTGTTCAAGCATTGGTACGCGGTAATAAACTTATCTTTAAATGCCGCTTTGTATGAGGAAAAATACATTTACCTATTCATAAATATTTTTTTCACTTAAATTCTTTAGCACTTTCTTCGATGTCATGAGTTTTTGAGGAAACATGGACTGGACTGTGTGAATTAGAACACGAAAGTAAGTTTTTGACACAAACTAGACGACATACAAACTGGTGCAAACAAACTTAAAAATGCTCAACCATAATTCTCATGATTTCTTTCTTGAAACATTGCTCAAGCACCTCGATTAAGGCACCATGGTACATGTGCTTAGTTTACTGAGAATGTTTTGTTGACTGTAACAATAACGTGGCGAGTTAAGCCCACAGTTTCAACAAATATGGAGGCTGATACTGCGTAGTATTAATCTTTGATGTCAAGTGGCGAAACCTGGAGGACTTCCTACCGATTTAACTGAAGAGAGTGCTGATCAATTGACTTTCATATCGTGTCTTCAGACATAGTAACTAGGTGCTTTAGTGCCTGTTTCCATGTCAGATTTTACAATACAAATGGCAGGTCGGTCAGTGTAAGTAAAGAATCTTTGCACCTTTTTGTTATAAATAAAAATCTCACTGCCTTATTAAATAAATAGATAAGAATAAAAATGCCGTAATGGAAGAGTTTCAAAGATCCACCAATTTTTCACTTCATAGTGAAAATATTACTTAGTAGGTTGTCACTTCCGTCGACAAAACAATCTGTGCAAATCTGGGCCACTGAAACGATTCAGCTCGCAAATAATCGATATCCCGCACCGATCGATTATCGTGCGATCTCGAGAGGCAAGCCAAACACTCGGCTGATATCGCCACGATGCAAGCGCTATGCAGAACAAATTAACACAGATCGTCAAGAGTCTGTTTGCCATCTAACTGTGGTACGGTCAAGTGAACGCCCAGGCAGACGGACAGTTATACAAACACGCATTGTGCGTCGCGCTTATGGACCAATAATGCATTTCATTGTCGGCTTACCTCTGCTAATGCAGGTGCAAATGCTACCATTTTAGTTATATCTCTGAACTAAAGCGTTGAAAGTTGAGTAGTAACTAGTAGTCAACAGACACGAAAAAAGAGGAGCTTTGTATTCGAAAGCACGTTGAATGTTTTAATACATATAGTTTTGAAGTTAGTTCCTTTTGAATTTTAAGAACCAGATTGGTGCACAAAATCTACTCCCTTACAACTTTAGAAGGTAAATTTCCTATTTTTTTCCTATTTAATAGGAAACGCGGTCACGTGATCTTTGGCGTTTACTCCATACAAACGTATTCCTGTTTTCACCCTGAATAATGACACTACAGCAATTTTTATGATTCTATCTTCAGGCAACTACCACCGCTATGTCCCATAGAGATGTCTTAGCCAAAGAATTAAGATGGCCTAATTTAATTCAAACTAATTCTAAAATAATGTCATAACTACACTTCAGACACCTCTTACGTTTTTTAGTAACGAATTTAATATTATTATTCTGGCATTTCATGCTTGATAACCCTAAAAATACCATTGAACTTCATACACCACAAAATCGTTTTGTAGCGCCATCTATTATAAACTGCATGAAACTACTGAACATATGTCACAAGTTGCTAACAGATGGCAGTGATTCATAAAACCAAAAATTTCCTTATTGGTATCCTTTCATTACAATTAATTAATTTCAAAGTTGTTTTGATAGAATGCTCACAACCGAAAAGCAATGCTTCCTTAGGCATTGGTACTTTTTTTAGAATGGTTCTATGGTCAAAGACATTATTATTGAAATAATAATGCTAACTAATGATGAGTAATTGCAAACTGTTAGTTCTCAAAACATGATAGAGCTCAAATTCCAACATTGTCATAATATTTAACATTCCTAATGATAGAATAGAATAGAATATACTTTATTGTACACCAAAATTGAAACAGAACAGTTTTACAAAATCAAAAGGCAGTGTCTAGACACTAGTGTTAGTAAAAATATTCACAAGTTCGGGAATTGACAGACTTTTTATAAAGAATTCTTCTCATCTAATCTTTACTCGATGGAGGTCTGTGTTGGCATCAATTTCTGCAGTTGCTTCTTCTCATAGAGAACTTATCTTGATATTATAATGGTTTCAATAGAAAATTGTCATAATATACAATAAAGATGCATGCATAACAAATGGATAGAACTTAAACTATTTGTAAGTTCTAAATCTCCAAGCAGGATACCCTGTTCATTAGATTTAACCCCTCGTACGCCGGGCGACAATGCGCACCGAAGGCGCTGTTTGCCGCGGAAAATAGTACGCGCGCGGCAGTCCATGTTAATATTTCAAAAATATATTTTAAACTAACAACGTAACTTACATAGTTTTACGCGTAGATATACGCTCCGGCAGACTTACACTGACTTATTTTGAGCGTTGATCTACGTTCCGGTACACGAGAGGTTAATAGCATTTATGCTTAAATTCCCCAAAAGTGAAGGCAGGCTAGTACTGATGTAAATCTACTTTTTTATGTTATGTTTAAATTACAGAGATCAACTTAATGCAAGCAGGGCAAGTATCCAGGCTCCACTGCCATACAGTATGTATTTTATCATGATAATTATATTTGTATTTCCTGGTGTTGTTATTGTTGTACTCGCACTCTATCTAGCTCGACCAGCCTACATTTTAATGTATTTAATAATGTTTCCAAAATATTATTAGTACATACTTTTTTTAGAGGTACCTTGAAGCAGACAAACCTGGTACCTTCGATAACGTTTCCACAGGCTTTATACGGTATCCATCTGGAATATAATTAAACAGGAATATAGTAATCAAAAACATTGCCAACACATTCACTAAGACTTCATTGCAAATATAAAATTAAAGAACCTATCAGGAATAGCAGGCGGCATCTTGATTAGTTGCTATAACTAATTCAATAGTAATAATTGTTAATAAATCAAGGAATTTTGAATCTGAAATAATTTTATTTGTCGAATAATTTACAAAACATAACCTCTAACTATGTTATGTTCTCTTGACTTTTCACTTTCGTCCCGCAATGTGTTTGGCTACGATGAAGGTTTTTAATTTGTTATAAATATTACTTATTTTAAACTCTAGAAAAACGATGAAATGCTTCAGTGTAAGTAACTCAAAAACAGATAAACAATTCATTTTATTCACAACAATTTTATTGAATTTATTTTAAATAGTCGAAGCCTTCAGATTTCAAAGACATAAATATTTTATTTTCCGAACGAAGCATCTTGTCTATACTTTCAACTCACATAATGTTACCAATTTCGAAAGTTTTCCGCTATTTAAACGAAAAAGTGTTTTTCCTATAAAATGTAATTATAATCATCAATAATTATCATCTCAAGACATTTATAAAATATATTTCAATGATTTTAATTTTTACATTTCAAATCGATAACATCCTATGTGTATTGTCAGCCGTTGGTCCCGGCTATCAATAATCAATTGTAGATCTTTAACAGTCACAGGTAATCACTTAGTCAGCGACCCGAAAGTCTGACCACCAGTCTTTCCAAAGGGGTATCGTATTACCCAGTACTAACTGGGTTGTGGAAGTAAGACAGGCAGTCACTCCATGTAAAATACTAGTATTCAGTTGCATCCAGTTAGGACTGGAAGCCGACTCCAACATAGTTGGGAAAAGGCTAGACAGATAATGATGATGAATATCTTATATTTGACCATGGGGCAGTGAATTTAGAAGAAAACTTCGCTCCTAGGATGACCCACTGACTGAAAATTGTATTTTTATTTGGGTAAGAGACAGATTAAGTACGTAACTTAACAATAGTTTACTCATCCATCTAACATCCAATGATCCAACTATTTCTCCACCGAGCGGCCGGAGTAGTTTTAATATTAGTAATCAAGGCGGGGAATTTATTATTCTTTTTTCAATACTAATGTTTCCAAGGATGGCCACATTGCAAAAACCATAGACAACACCGTCATTTTTTATTGTTGTTTTCGTATTTCTATTTACTTTTGATTTGATTTGGGATTTTGTTTTGTTAAGAATTTAGTCTGATTATAAATAAACCATGTTTCATAAAAACAAATTAACGAATACTTAAAATAGAAATACACAAACAATAATTTTAGGCATGGGTTAACAAAGAGGTTAACTACCAAGAAGTTTATTTTTCAGTAAACAAGCACATTACTCCGTTACTATAGAAACAATATGAAAAGAAATTGTTTGATCGAAGACTTCGATAAAGGCTTTGATAGTAACCAAAAACGAATTAAAGTTTCGCTCTGCGCCTCTAAAATGTTCAGGAACACCATTTGGTATCGTTCACTGCTCGATGCAGAGAAATCGTGTATGAAGGAGGATAAACTAAAAAAGATTCACTACAAGTTTCAAGATGACAAGGAAATGGTGGAAGAGTACAATGTGGACACGCAGGTTTTACTCCGCCGCGCTTGGAAAGTGAAGGGAAAAATCGGCGGTGAGGGAAAGTGGGATGTTGAGATCGGTGACCCGATTCCTGATGCTACTCCTCGCATCGAAGGTGCTGGAGCGGATATCATTGAGAGTAAGGATCAGGTACGTTTCTCAGACCCTAGAAGTCATCACCAACTATGAAATAGAGTATTTAAAATTCACTACTACCAGGTACTTTAAATTACTACTATGCCCACTGTCTGGTACTTGATAGTGTGATTACATAATAAATTCTCCATAAAAGACGACAAATATTAATACTCATACTCACGTCTTTTCCCATTGGGGTTGACAGAAACTACAGAAGTTCTAATAAGTTCTGAATTAAAAAATGAATTTTCATTACAGCCAATACTGACAAGACGTAACACAAGAATAAACTTGGAATGGAGAATCAGAAACCTGCCCTATCCTATTGAAACTTACTCCGTCAGTGCCAACAATGATGAAAGATGCATTATCATCCGCACAACAAATAAAAAATACTTTAAACGACTTCAAGTGCCTGAACTGGATAGACTAAACATACCATTAGAGCAAGCAAACATACAATGTACTCACTCATTCAATACTTTGATTATTACGGTAAGTTGTTTCATTTTCGATTTTATTAGCTATATGAATTCTTTTTGGCCTTTACATAAGACAACAATACAAAATAGTAGCTGGAAACAAGGACAACTTCGTACTGGAATCATTTGCAAGCAGTATCCATTTGCAAATATTCCTATTGATCTGACAAATTCCCCATATTTCATTATAAAGATAAAGATATATTTATTTTGTAAAAACATGAGTAGTATGTATACAGGTCTTATAAGTAAATTAGATGTAGCTACATGTTTTGCCATTTAGGAGTGGCGTACAATTTTTTTTTTTTTTTTGCCTTATGCCATAGGATGAACTTAATTAGTATAAAATTTAAAAAGTTGAGGTAATTACATAGTTATATTAGATGAAGAAATGTCGTAATTGAATAGCCGATACTTTCGTTTTTTAATCGTTTAAGAATTCTGATAGGCTGTAATAGCATTTAGTTAAAAGAAATCGTTTAAGGCGTGGATATACGTGAATTGAGCTTCATTTAGGATACATTAGAACCTTTTTGTTCCGTAACCATCACCGGATGTTTTTTCCAAAAAATATATATTAATCTACACAATGTAAAGCATGTCCTCTTGGCTTTAAAAAAATTAAAAATATAATTTAAACATCATAAATAAATACGCAAAGTAGCCTCTGTTTTTGTAACTAACTACCATTTTTCTCCTAAACTATCAATCATAGGATCTTTTTATTGCCATCAATATATTATATTAAGTAATGCCGAGGGGACCTTTGGCTTATTTTTGCCAATAACTTTCTTAATTATTTATATGGATTTTTTTACGTAATCGAGGCGCACGCGGGGGGCTTTATCGTCGAAACGCCCACATGACCAAGGTCATTGGCGTATATTCAGCTCTTAAGCTGTTTTTTAAAGAGTCTAGTTGGTAATTGTCTAATAAGTTTAGGGATTTTATTATATATTACTGGTGCCAAATAGAATATGCTAGTATGCATCAGTGTCGTGTTCGGCCTAACTATTTCTAGCATATCATTATCACGACGACTCCGAATCGAGACTTCTGACATTTTTTTGAATAATTTAAGATTAGTTTGTACAAAATTAGCTACTTCATATATAAATAAGGAAGGTAAACTTAAAATATTGTGCTCAATAAAATATGGTTTGCAACTATCGGTAACCTTTAGACCGAACATAGCCCTAATGCACCTTTTTTGTGACTTAAATATCATTTCCTTATTGACCGAGTTTCCCCAGAATATAACGCCAAACCTTAATATAGAACCGACAATCCCATGGTAGGCAGTAATAAGCGCATCGGTGCTTATAACGGGTGCAAGTTTGTAGAGTGCGTAAGCCGAGGAATTAATTCTTTTATTTAAAAGCTCTGTGTGCTCTTTCCAATTTAGACTTTTATCAATTGTTACACCTAGAAATTTTGTGGAGTTTACTTGTTTTAGAATTGATCCTTGGTAATTGATATTTAGGTTTGGTGCTGCTAGACGTTGACTGAAAAATATCACTTTTGTTTTATCTAGGTTAATTTTTAAATTATTGTTATTTAGCCATTTAATTATTGAAGTAATTGTTTCATTAATTTCGTTTTCGTAATTATTTTTATTGTTAGAGTTTATGGTGACCGTACTGTCATCAGCAAAAAGTGAAATCGGATATTTTGTTATTCCGGGTAGATCGTTTATGTAGATAATAAATAGTAAGGGACCCAATACACTCCCCTGTGGGACTCCGTACTTCACTATTCGTTCTTCCGATTTATATACTTCTTCTTTTTTAGTTGAGATGTTTATTTTGGAAATTTCAGTGTATTGTTTACGATTTTTTAAGTAGGTTTTTATTAGTTCTAGTATGTTTCCCCTGATGCCGTATGCTTCTAATTTACTGATGAGAATATCATGATTGACGTAGTCGAAAGCCTGGGTCATGTCGCAGAAAATTGCACAGACCGGCTTTCTTTTGTCTACGTTAGCCATGACATTATTAATGAAATCAAAAATGGCCATATTTATGGTTTTATTTTTACGGAAACCTTTTTGATCCTCTGTAAGAATGTTTTGTTTTTCTAAATAATTGTACATTTGTGTGTATTTTTCAAAGAATTATTTCAATCACATTGTGACTTCTCAAAATATATTTTTCATCTTATTATTTTCAGTATAAAAAGCCTCAGCCGCTACTGGATATGGAGAAAGAGTGGTATCAAGAGTTGAGCAAAGTGAAACCTATCAAAGATATCCCCAGTGACTGTAAAACGCAATAAAATACAAAAAAAAATTGTTGTTTTAATCTACCTCATGTATTGTATGGTGAAAACAGATTGATATTTCAAAGCTTTACCAGCATACTTCTCAATGTTCTCTGTATTTAATGAGTTATGCTCGAAATTCACACATTCATGCTTGTATTAAGAGTGTTAGAGCAAGTTAACATTTTTGATGCTAAGTACCTAGCATATGGGTCGAACAATAATTCTTTCGCGTGCCCACAACCCACCTCCCGAATCGTCCTTATATATGCAGCTATAATGACGTGCATACAAGTAAAAATTAATTATTTGAACTTAGAAGCAAAAGCTTTAATGCAAAAACTTGGAACAGATAGTTGAGCAAAGGATATCATCTGTCAAGTATATAATACTCTATAAATACTCTGAATTTAATTGTATCTAATGTTAACAAGGAATCGCTGATGTGGGCTGGGTTGAAGTGGAATTGGGTGGGCCATGTCTGCAAAATGCATCAGAACTGATGCACCAGAGTCGTTGCTCAGTGGGTGCCAGAAGACGGACGTCGTCGCCCAGGGAGGCCTAATAAACGCTGGGGTGACGACATAGAGGCTTTTGAAAGAGATTGGCCGGAGAGAAGAGTGGAAGGCTATGGGGGAAGCCTTTGCCCAGCAGTGGGACAATAAAGGCCAAGGAAAAAAAATGTTTAAACAAGATACAGATTCCAATGTTTACGAGATCAACCCCTAGGTGTCAAAGGGGATTTGCCTTAGCATTGAACATATTGGAATCTGTATCTCAATCCCACTAGCTACATAAGAATTTATGTTGGGTAAAGATAAAGAGCTCTGCCCTGCCAGCTCTGATGCAGGCTGGCCTTAAATCAAACTCTGTTGCCTTAAAAATATTTTTATTTACAGTTCAAAGTTATAATATGTACTCCTAACAAGTAATCAGTTGAGATAATTCAACCATAGAGGTCGCACTTAAATTAACAATACAATCTAATCATCTGAAACCAAGCCTTTTGCTATTTTTTTCAGCTCTTCATCATCTTCCTCTTTATCTAACAGGCCTTTGGATGCTAAATATTCACCGTACTGTTTGGGAATACCCATGAATGTTTTAACCTTTGCCCGCAACTGTTTCCACGTTTCTTGATAATAGTTCTTCTTGTCTCTTTCCATAGCTTTGTAATCATGTCCATATTTGTCTAGTAAATATGTTATGAATTCAACTTGTGGTTTTGGTAACCTGCAAACAAGGTTAATTTAAATTACAAACTGCTGTGTAGTATGGTATGGTGCAATCATTACAAATGTTACAAAATACACCACTACATTAACATACCTCATCCCACTAATAGTAATATTTTGAGGAAAATCTTTAGAGAAAAGAAAGCCAATTGTTAATTCAAAACTCACATGAATCGCCTAGGCCGAAGTGCTTTTGCTTCTTTCTCTAATATCTGAACTACCTCTGTTTTCACTACTGGCTGCATAACGTCTTCTTCCTCTTCAGTGTCTTCGTCAGATTCTTCTTGATTTACAATCTTTTTAGCTTCTCTGACTTTGGATTGTTTGAAATTAGGTATCTTGATAACTTTATTGGGATCACTGGCAAGTCCCATTTCTTTCATGTTACGAAGAGAAGACTTCTTAAAATCCCAAGCGTCTTTTATTGGTTTACTGTAAGTGTAAGTTGTTATTATTATTACAGGACGAAGTAACGAATAAATACGACAATCGACAAAACAAATGGAACGAATTCTAACCAAGTAACTTCGCCGGTGCTACGTTGTTTAATGTGCATTCTCTTCCTATTCAGTTTATGGAGATACTTCTTTTTACGGTGCTGCTTCTTGATCTTCATTTTGAAAGATAGGGATAGGAACGAAACTGTTTAAACTTCTGTAATAGAAATCAACACAACACGTTCCACGTGAGAAATGACAATAAAGTATAAAGAGGTGACAGTGACAGTTTCTGAGGATCACCTTTCTGCTGCCTTGATACTAAATTTAACTGTTGGGCTTTTGGATCTCAGTCCTAGCTTTAAGTGGGAGTTCTATGTTTAGTAGTAGACGTCTTTCCTTTTGTTGTGGATGATGTGATGACTTAATTAATTAAAATTATCTAAGGAAACAAAAGATATAGAAATACAATTTTAGTAAAAATGATGAAAATACAATGAAGTGACGATGATGGCCGGGTTAACTGTTCAACTAAAATTGGCCGCATAATGACTGTTTATGTGTTTCGGGTATTCGCGTGATAGGTCTCATTTCTAATCCAGAATCACAAAAATCTTCACCTCATTATTAAAGCGCGAATGGTGCATGATCTTAAAAGCAAAGGTTATTTTTTAGAGACGGAGAACTTTAAGTTTAAATCGAAATAAAACAAGTTTTTTTTTTCTCTGTTCCGCTTACGTTCTGACTAGTGAACATCATCACTTTTGAACCTTTGACGGACGACAAATTTCACGACCCTTTGGACCCGTTAACCTCGTTTGTGCGATTTGACGCTATTAGATCATTTTCTCTGAGGATATGTATGTAAAGTCGCATGTTTACGCCGATAATACAGAAACAATAATTGAGCACTTGGAAGAAAAAATTCAACGTATTATTGCTGAAATATAGCCTGATTTACCGCGAATGTGTGCAAATTGGACAAAAAACATTTTTATTTAAGAGAAATTGGACCTCCAGTTTTGCGCCATGGACGTGCCAAAACATAATAAAAATTAGGAGGATTGGTGGCCACGTGCCCGATATTATATTCTAGATAACGGTATAAAATTATCAGTAAGTAGTATTAGCAGTAGTCTGATTTTATGAATATTAACATTTTAACGTGTTTTATTTCAATTTGAAGTTCTCTGTTTCTATATAAAAACAATCTTTGTTTATGAATCCGTAATCAATCGATTTCTATATAATTGAAAAGTTTTGCTGAATAAGCATAACATTTTTTTAACGATGCAACATTTCAGTCCTGTCATTCTTTAGTAAATTGTCACTATTGTCAGCAAGGGACAGGTTAGTAAGTTGAAAACGGGAAATCAATTTTATACATAAAAATGCCTCAAACAGGAGCAACACGACGCCAGAAATTTCTCAAAAAAGAGAAATCTAAAACAAAGCTCAAAGCAAAAAATAGAGAACTCCCCAAGGGCACAAATGTGACGAAAACTAATTTCAAAATTAAGAAGATTATGATAAGGGAACAGCTAAAGAAGCATGGTGAAACTGAAGCATTGTCTGCAAGGAAACTGAATATAAAAGAGCTGTTATCCCGTCTGAATCATTTTAATACTCACTCCAGAACTGAAGCCCTCAACGGACTAAAGGAACTCATTGAAGCGCATCCTAAAGTGCTTGAACACAATCTTGGAGAACTTGTTCATGGGATTACACCTTTGGTTCTAAATATTGAAAAAGTCGTGAGTAATTGTAATAATCCATATAATCCTCCACAGCTAGGCACATTAAGAGATGCTCCCACTGGCCAATCTTTTATTCTTTCTTCTTATTTTGTTCATTTTGCTACACACATGATCATCATCTGCCTAGTCTTTTCCAATCATGTTGGGGTCGGCTTCCTGTCTAACCGGATGCAGTTGAATACCAGTATTTTACATGGAGCGACTGCCTATCTGACCTCCACAACCCATTTAGTACTGGGTAATACAATACCCTTGGTAAGACTGATTGTCAGACTTTCGGGCCACTGACTATCTGTAATAATTGTCAAATATCAACAAATGACAGCTGGGATCAACGGTTTTTGCTACACACAGTATATTATTAAAAGATAATTGAAATATATGAAACATAAGAGACTAATAAGTGTCATATTTCAGGTGCGCCATGAATCCCTCAAGACACTACATTTAATGCTGTCAAAGGCAAATATTGAGAGAATTGATCCATTCTTTGACATCCTGTGCACATACTTAAGGAGTGCCATGACCCATATTGATGGTAGGATACAAGAGGATTCCCTTTTATTTCTGGATACTCTCCTTGTATGCACACCTGAAAAAGTAGCTCAAGATTTCCACAAAATCATACCTAACTTTCTAGACATGATCTCCAAGTTACGGGTTGATTCAAAGCCTGGAAGAACACTGACTGTTAACTTGGGAAGCCAAATCACCAGTGTAAAATGGAGAGTGAAAGTATTACACCGCCTGAAAGACTACTTAAATAAGTTTGTGAGATACAACAACATTCAAGAATATAGAGGGCCAGTTGTGGCGACCACAAAGATTTTTGACTCCTCTAAAATGAATCATGTTCCTCTGTTTAACCCAATTTATGCCCAAAATTGTCAACTCTCTTGCTTTTCATCCAAAAACTTGCAAGATGCTGTGCCATTGGATGAAGTGGATAAATTCAGGCAATATACTTACACTCTGATGCCTTTGCTGTTTGAAACCTGGCTGGAAGTATGTCCTAATGTAAGCTCAGAAAAGAATACTGAGACAGTTATCAGTGAAGATGCTGCTTCATTGCTGAAGCACTCACTTGAAGTTATTTCCTTGATCTGGGCACTTGTGAAACATTTCAATATGAAATACCCGAGCTCGAACATACAACAGGCATTTTCTCAAAAGTACCGCCAGCCGTATTTACAACATTTCGTCAACGGTTTTCCTTATGTAACTAACATAAGATCAAAACAAAGAAATGTGAATGCCCAATTGGAAGACGCAATCACTGATACCAAATTAGTTGCACAGAATTTGGAAATATGTCAAGTGTTCATTTTGCTGAATCCCAACATAAATGTGAAGAACCAGAATAAAGACATGGTAGCTGTACTGAACTACATAGAGAAAACTTTTAATAAGAACACTCAAGCTGAAATCAATGATATTATCATAAAAATCTTGGAAACATTATTTTCAAATGAAATTAACAATTGGACAAGAACTCTTTCAGTAATGGATAATTTATTCAGACAGATTCTTTGGGCATACTTTAATAAGGACCTGTCTAGTTCATTCAGACAGCAGATCTTTAGTCTGTTATGTAAAATTGCTTTGAATGATAAGCTCATACACTTTCAGGAAAGTGAAGTTTACCAGTCTTGGCTCAATAACTTGCCAGACATTTTGCTAGAGGAGACCGTAACCATGCAAACAATAGATATAATTCACAAGTTTGCTGTTCAGAATAATAAAACTTTTAACCTGTTTGCTAGACCAAAGTTGTTAGAGATCATACAAAATCTGCCAAAACTTGTAATATCTGATGTTGACAGTAATCGAAGTGGCTATTACAAACTATTTTCATTGCTGCATTATGTCAAAAAATGGGATGACGAGTCTTTGAGCATGCTTATATTACAACTAACAAAAAAAGTTTATGATTGTGATTATGACACTTTCATATATGATATGTTGGACATAAGAACTGGAGGCCCCTAATGATCATGTTATAATGTATAAGAAATAAAATAAATGTATATAATATGATAGTCATTTATTTCAATAAACTCAAACACAAAATTATAATGCAAAATTGTGACAGTCAACTAGTAAACGAATGTACACTTTAATTTAACGAGGTAACGAAACCATGGGGTAACATCAAATTAATATAAAATGCTGTAACAATCCATCAAGTTACACAGAACTTGCTAACTGCATTGCAAACTGTTTTAGAATAGTTTACATTATTGTATTATAAATACTGCAATCAGTTATTATTACCTACATAATATTGATTACACATAATTTACATTAATTAGGAAGTAAGGGTAAAAGGAACTTTCTTAAAATTCTGGGGAAAAAAGAATTGGGATTACCTATTCTTTTTAACAAACACTCAAACATATTCTATACTTCACATATTTTTGCATTTGTGCTGTACCATTCTCGTCTAGATTTCCTGGTGTAAATGAGCTCAAATTCGGTATCATAAAACCAGGACTACTCTTGTATCACAAAACAATACATCTGCATAATAGTAAGCAAATATAGTTGCAGGCATTTAGCATTTCAACGTAATAATTCGTGATTTCGAAATTATTTAATAAAATTATGTCCCTTCCCACATCTCGCCTGATGTACTCATACAATTCCGATATGAAGCCTCATTGAAGCTATTTACTTATTAAATTCATTATTAACGACTAGTTTTATCTTTCTCTAAGCTAATTCTATAATAAATATGACTAAATAGAAAATAACTTCTGCTAATTGTTGAGTCGTTTAGTGTCAATTTGGCAATTTTTGGCTAAAATTATAAATTACCAATAATGAGTCCGCGAACTTGCTATTAAAATATTATTTGGGTAACATTGCTTATCATTTCTAGTATGAATTTATGAAAAAGTATGTCCTAACGGCCTCATAATGGTTTGCTTGACAATGCGGCAAATTTTAACTAACTTAACATTTATCTTATCTCTTTGAAACATTTGTAATGAATGACATAGCCATGCAAAACTAATACAAATACTGGCATTTAGTTTAAAAGGAGCATTATTGAGAATTATGTTCTCATAAAATATCAATAAAAACAATGACGCATTTAATGCCTAATATAATAAACATGACGGATAGCTATCGTTACTTTTACAAATTAATTATCAGCTCACAAATGCTGACCTGATAACAAAGCCGAGATCAGCGAGTTTTCAATTGAAATAAAATCCTACTATTACTAGACTACGTATTTATTTGATACGTCTGCTGCTGTCTTATTATTACAAATAGAAGATAATAAATTAGATGCCTTTAATAGATCAAAAATATGTTCAAAGTCTTTACGTAAAGACAAGTCCATATAATGTAGCATGTACTTTTCATTTCGGTCTACTATCAGCTACAGATTAATCAAATCCGAAGAGTTTAAAAAAGCCGTTTGCTGCTATTCCTCCAACGACCGTTCAGCCTGTTTAATTTAGAGGAGCCGCATATTTTTTCTAACATCTTTAAAAATGAACAACTAAGTGAATTTGCATGCAAGTCTTATTCAAAGGCCAATGATATACATAGTAAACATACATTTATGAAATTACTTCCAAAAGCGCGGAAAATAGGAAAAACATTATGCTCCCTAATAGCTGCTCACAAACGTTTTAAGTTTCGCTAAGTAAGTAAAATAAAATAATAAGATAATTTTTCAGAATATAGAGAGCATAAATCGTTCTTGCACGAAGCTTGACTGAAAGGATTATTAATATACACCGATCGTTTTAATCCCGTGGAGGGTCGATCCGGTGCATGAAACACTATTTGTAAAGGTAAAATTTAAAAATTAAATTATTTTTTCTTGTAACCTCGAATCAATTCTCGCATTAGTTAAAAAGCAATGCGAATCATTAGTAGGTACCATTCGAAATATGATATATGAAGTGTGTATGTGTGTTAGATAACATTCAAAGAACCAACACTAACACGACCCATTTCACGAATGATGCGCGAGCGTAGTCCACACTCCACGTTGACTCACAAAAATTAGCCAATGCTCGACCAGACTCCGCCCCCAAACCCCATTTGATTGGCAATGCATAAGCTGCATGCCCCGCGCGCTAAGGGCTGCACTTGTGAACAAATCAGTTTCTCTAAGACGTCATCGATGTATCGTTGTTTCCTTATCGCGCGAAAATAATGTCTACTCCAACCTGGAGCACAGATTACCTGGAGTTTGTTGCTGTGTTTTTGTTTGTGTTTGTTTGTTATTGGTGCAATTATACGCGATCGTGGGTTACGATGCGCAAGCGCATCGCCGTCTCTAAAGCGAACCAAACCACATGCAGTCTTTACGACTGCGTGGTATGTACCCAACCCGCAAATACCGTCAGGTCAGACAATTATGGCGTGGCGGCTACGCAGCGGTTCATCACGGACAATTCCGTACACCTTCACACGCTCAGGGCCGTGGTCGCCAACCAGTCTACACACCCGAACTAGATGAAGACATCCTAGGCTACTTTGAACGAGATCCCAGGCGTTGTATAACTTTTATCTTTTCAAATTGTTGTAAATTATTTTGATTCCACATTTTTAAATACGCCATAACTACGTAACCGGCTTGTAGGGTACTTATTTTTACATTTACCGCTTTTAGCATAATTCTTTTTTATTATAATTTTTTAAACAATTATGACGGTCTAAGCCCGTAAAAGTATGAAGAAAAATTTAGAATAATTAATTTAATTTGCTAACATAAACATCAGCTAAGCGATCAATGGCCTTAGATGATAAATCGGGCGGACTGTAGGTACGCACCAACGCACGAGGCTTTGTAGGTAACTAAACTCGCGGCGCTACTACTGGTTAATGCATTTTGCGAATATTATGTTATCACTTCCTATTTTTATTTTATTTTAAGAGATACAATGCGGTGAAGTTGTTGATGAATAGTATTTTGTATGTTAAACCACCCGTCCAAGGAATTAAAACGATCAAAAAACGGTGTATACTTATTTGGGTAAGATCTACTGTGTTTTCCTTTTATTAGATTTTTTTGCGCGAGGTATAGTATTGGTAGCAGAGGCCGTCAGCATTGCCTGAAAATAAAAGGAGTAAATTGAAAACTAACTCAAAAAAGCACAAGCACGCTACTCATTTATAGTTGTATGGTGGCATTTTATTTATTATTTTTCAGTACGTGAAACTTTTATTAAAAAAGTGCGACCATAAAATATAAAAGTTACAAATTGGCTTAGATTGTCAGTGATTACATAGGGTTAGAGAAGAAAAACACTGATTAAAATAAATAAAATAAAATACGACACAGCACTCGTAATAAAATGCAAAGCAAATAATTTTAAAGAAAGATATGTTGAAACATACGCTTCAGATTTACAATATTATGCATTAGTGAGTGAATTCTGTTAAAATAGGCGTTCAAATTAAAACCATGCACGACAGAAACACTCGCAAAACAAACTAAAATAAACATACTGTTTTGCCTAACTTCAGCTGCAAGTAAAAGCGGTCTTGGGATTTAAGGAAAGCCTCTACACGTCTGTGGTTTTTGACGAAGACGGCGCTTCGTCATGTAATGATATAAACTTATATTCTGGATGACCAGCTATTTTTGCATCAATCAGTTTTTGTAAAGCATCACTCTTATCGATTATGTCTTGGGATATGTCCTCATCATCTAACTCAGAGGCATCTATGAAACTAAGTTCATCAGATTTTTCGACTTGAGACACTGCATTTGTATCTTGAGCTTTGCCCTCGTCTGTGCCGAGTGTGTCTAATTCAGTACAACTTTGAAAGCCATCAGCTTCCTTTTCAATAGTAGATGATCTTCTACTATTATCATCAGTTGAAGAGGTTGATGTGTCATCTGACTTTGGTTTCTCTTCACTCTTGTGCCAAAAAGCAAGTTTGCCTGGCAACTGTAATAGTTTCCCTATACCTGAACTGCTGCCCTTAGGAATTCGCGCTGGCGATTTAGATTTATGCCGCTTTTTGTTTTCGGCTATAGGATTAACAACTTGAAGACTCTTTGGTAATCCAGATTCTTTAATACTGGTGTTTGGTAATTTATTTACGATATCATTTAAACTTTTTTGGGATGTCATACTTTTCAGATTCGTATCTGTTTCTGGTTTACTGGCTTCTTTGTTATCATCTGTTGTTACCTCATCTGAATCGACTTTAGGCGGTGGAGGAGGCGCCTTTGCTTTACCATATTTACCTTTTGGGGATTTTCTTTTACTTTTAGGGGAATCTTCTGGAGTTCCAAAAGACGCTTCGTCATCGCTTTCGGCAGAGTCGTTCTCGTTTACAAAGGTATCAAGGCTCGTAGTATCAGTGCGTTCGTCTGACAGTACAGTTACTGCTTCTTTTATAGCAGTTTCAACTATTTCTTTATCTGTATTGTCCAGGGCAGTCTCAAACGGAATATCTTCATTGTTTGCACTAGTTTGGTCATCATTATTGTCTTTTTGTTGACTTGCAACAGGAATGTCGGAAACAATATCGATTTCTTCAACTTTATTATCTTCTTGTTTTGTTATAGAATCATCTGTAGTATTTTCTTTACTTTTATCTACTGAACTAATTAATGTAATTTCTTCAGAAGTGCCTTCTTTTTGGTCCCAGTGATCTGTATTGTTATCAGTTTGATTATTAACACTTGCATTGAAGGGGAAATTACCTAAGACTTGGAGGATCTTTACTTGATCGCCAACATATTGGTATATAAAGGGGGGCTGCGTGTGGGATAAGAAGATGGGGGACGGGTGACTAATAAGAGCGGGCATATTCGAATATTCAAAACTATCGTCGTCCTGTAGCTCCTCGATGATTACTTCACTTTCCTTTAAATAAAAAGTTCTTAAGTCTATATCAAAATAAAGAAAACCCAACACACAAAATAATATAAGCTAATAAATGCAATAAAAGAATTGGAAAGAAGTAGCCCAGAATCGTGACCGTTGGAAGGAATGGAGGGAGGCCTTTGCCCAGCAGTGGGACAGTATAGGCTAGCTATAATATAATAATAATAATAATAAATGCAATAAACAGACTTATTGGCATAATATAGTGATTGCAGTGGTTTACTGGTGTAACCATTATGACAGAATCTTGAACTCATGCACTAAGAAAATATATGTTCTATAAAACCTTAATCAAGTTTTTATACTAAAATAAAACAACCCAGTATGACTTGAATATGAAGGAATTTCCTTAATAAGCCAATCTGTTTAGCTACTACTAGCATAATACTTTTCTTTATATTTGTATCTTACACAAACCATTATGATTATAACACTTTGAAGCCGAATAGCAATAACGTTAGGAGGTAGGCATGTACTTTTCTACATTGAGCCTTTACACATACCTAGCCATCGAAAAGACATCATTCTTTCAAAGATATATTTGTTCAGTCAAATAGCCAATATTTAATAGATTTTCACACATTTCATAATAATGTTCTGGCTTCAAGCAAGACCCAGCACCAATCATACCCTGGCACACCAAAACATTAAAAAAACCTTTATGTAGGGTAGTTTTACAGCTCATAATTTTATCTAACGTGACATTTAAAGCTTCACATCTAAATTTTTAACAATTTTAATTAATTTTATGATAGTGTGAAAGCACTCTGCAGAATACCCTACATAAATGAATCCCCATAGAATCTTTCATAAGTAATACAATTTTAGAATAAAATAAGTGTCAGGAACGTGATATAAATTTAGTTTTATTGCTGTAATTCTTCCATTCACGAATACATACGAGAATTAAACAGTAACTTTGTTGTGTAAAAGAAATAATTACAACAATAATTAAAAATATCTAAGCTAGTTGCCACTAGTCCTAGTTCAGAAGATGATAAATGATTTATTTTATATAAAACTTTAAATTGACTGTCCAAAATCAGTAAAGTAAAAGTATAATTTTGTGCGTTTTCTTTGGACACCTTTAAGTTATAAACTGTTCTTATATTTTTTTGGAGAAAACCTTACATGATGCGGTCAAACATGCCAGTTTCAACATCATTACTAGACCATGAATTTCACAAACAAAACGAAACATCCTCCCTTTGTTTGTGTAACTTAACATTGAGCCATAATATTAATTAGGTGAAACCAATTCACTTAGTCTAAAGTAGGTCTTATTATCTCCCTTAAAAGGTTAAAATTAAAAATAGTATAACAGTATTGTGTGTCAAAGCCAGTGATTACTGTATATTCACTGAATCACATACAAAGATACTATAATTTAGATCAAAACTAGCACTTAATTATAAATGATATTGAATCCGGCACCAGTTGCTTAAACATACACTCTTGAACTAGGGCTAATTGACAGATTACATACCATACCGAGACTTGATTGACCACACACGAAAAGCTTTTCATAGACATTACTCATTTTGTACTTAGCCAAGTGTCTGTACAGTATGCAATCATTGTTTCGGCGCATGAGTACAGCCATTGGATCGTAATGTGAACAAAAAACTGAATGGAAAAAAGAACATTTTCCAGTGGCTAAGCTCACACTATCCCCCAGTTTCTGGAACAAAAATTATTGACAGGTCAAATTAAACGCAAGCCATGTGCTGTGACTTGTTAAATGAATTATCCACAAGCAACCGCATAACTTGACCGGCCATTAAATCGCGGCGCGCTCTGTTTCTTACTCTAGCAAATGACTAGGTTCTGAGCGACAGAAAAGGATAGGAACATGGAAAAGTGCGATTCCGTGCCGCCGATGTCGCGCAACCCTAATTTTGACAGGTCGATCATTTTTGTTCCAGAAACGGGGCATATGTCATTCAAGTTTTAATTCAGTGTTACCAGACCTCAGCGGCTTGCGGTCGCTTGATGGAAGTGACCGTGGTCCGCGACGAGCGGCCGCGCGCGCGGGCGCCGGCGCCGAGTGACGCCGTGCGCGTCAGGGAAGCACTGTTGTCTGCGCTCGAGTAGCCCGAGCTTATGTCCTCCGATGACTTTATGTGACTGAAATGTTTTAATGGGCAATAAATTAAGTAGTCCCATTTACTGGTGATTTACTGATATAATTATATAGGTCCTCGCCACCTATTACTTAGCCTACATTGTCCGAGTGTCGGGCAAAAGCATACCTCTCTCAACTCATTCATAGGGTAGGAATACTATATGACATTCTGTTTTTTTTAAAGGTGGCAAGGACTATCAACTGTTTCTAACAGAACGACTGCACGCCTCTTATAAAACTCGGAAACTCGTGCAATCTGAATAAGATTTTAAGGACCACTAAGATAAAATCCCAGCATCAGCAGCAATCTAGCATAGGGTTCGGAGTGAAATCCAATGTTTTTTAAGTAAACATGTCTAGGCGTGACTATTCAAACAACAGCTTATTTACAACAAAATATTAACGCAATACCAACCTGAAATCCGGTTCGTCAGTCCGAGGACGAGGTCTAACATCAACATCAACCTCTGGGAAGTACATCGGCGAACGACTGTTCGACTCTGAAGCGCTGCGACGAGTGGAGAATCCACTGTTAATAAATTTATTACTTAGTTTGTCTAATAAACTGCATAAAGCAAGGGTTTGCCGCAATGATAGTTGTTTCTACAAACAACTTTGAATCTAATCGTTGTTTCAGTCCAACATTGGATAAATTTACTCGCTGATTATATTTGGAATATTTCTGTGCCCAGGAAAGACCACCGAAAAAGGCTTGGCATATTGAGTAGGAACCTTTTTGTTTTATAAATCTTGATAAGCGATCTTAGGGCATGTCACACCTGTTAAAATCAGGATCCTCCTCGGTCCTGATATTTCGTGACTGTTTGATCGCTGCTATGATTAGTTTGATCGGAATAGGTAGAGCTAATGTGCCTAAAGTTCAAAGAACAGAAACGATAAGTGGAGACTTCCTTACGATAAAATTATTTTTTCGGAATATTTGTTCCGAACATTACTTAAGTACAACTAAAATTAATAAAGTAAAACAACTATCGAATTAATTTACAGTTTGTTTAAAAAAAAGTGCACGATTTTTATTGTTTAAAAAATAAAGGTAATCTCCTTATCTTCGTTTGAACGCCGTAAGTGCGGAAGCTAATTTAATTTTCATACCAGCTTCTGTAACTGAATTAATAACAATAGAAAACGTATCTACTGGTTTTTTGAGAACGTTCTCCTTGTTGTCGAAGTCAGTTAAAAAGGAAAAATAATGAATTCAATTAGTTTACTGTACTGATTAATAAATAACATTATTATTAAATGTACTTAACTGATTCCGAGACATTTCCGAGTTTCAGAAAAAAAAATCGTATTTTTTTTGTCATAAGGAAGTCCCCACTTTTCGTTTCTGTTCCTTGAACTTTAGGTACATTAGCTCTACCTATTCCGATCACTGGTTATGACAGTTGATGATTTTTAGCCAGTACTCACCTCTTACCACCTCGTCGTATAAGCCGTGGCTCTGTGAGCACATCATCGGCTTCATCGCTGCCTCGCTCCTCGCGCGGATCGCATTCCGTCAAGTCGGATAGGCTGTAACTCTTGCGCAGTTGCTGGACCAACCCACCGCCGCCCTGGGGAATTGTTATAAAAAGATTTAGTTATGCTCAGTATAAAACAATCAAGTACATTTTAGTTTGCCTGGACTGGAAACTGACCTCAACATAACATAGGGAAAAAGTATTAGAGTTCATACAATAATTACACAATATTGTGGTCGTTTGGTGCGCCTGTGTCAAAATCAGCACTCGTTCTTGAAAACAGTTTTCTTGCTATTTCGTTTTTAAGGCGATAATGTGTTATAGCGTAGGACTACGTATAGCAGATGGCTCTGGTAACATGAAGTGATGGCTTCAAGCTTCTATCTATTGTTAGAAAATCGTCTCTTTCATAAAGTGATTTACTTACTGTGTAGTCACAAATTGGGCTTCGCTTAAAAATATAAAAATAGTACTCACGTGGAATCTGCAGTAATGCTTCAGTTAAGCTTTGTGAGGCAAAGCGCATGCTGTCAGAATGTCTATTAAAGCGATGATATTTAACGCTTTACACAAAAACAAACAATACTGAGGACACTATATTGATTTAATGAGAAATCATCGAATATAAAACTAAATCAGTCACACAACTAAATCTAAATAACATAATACACAACGTTGGTGGTATCACAACACATGCGTTCTTTACAAATAAGGTATGTCTAGAGGTAATATACATACAGTCGACAAGTCTTACTGTTATTTCAATAGAAAGAGACGCAAGATTAAGTGGCCCATTACAGGCTAGGCTAACTTGAGTGGGCCATTCAATCTTCTATATTTTTCTTTCGACAATAGTCCATTACATTCCGTTTCTTGCCTCCTCTATTTGTATCACATCTAAGTATTTATAAACTAATTATGTAATTAATTACAGACGTCATGCGATGTAACGTAATATAAAATAACTCGGCTCGTCCATGAGGTTGTGCGGGACAGATTAGGAACAGTGAAAATGTAAGCATAGCAAAATATTACGACAATTTCGAAGAAATGCCTGGATACCATAATGTTACCATATGATGGATATAATATGCCTGAGTTAGGGACCCCCTAACTTGCATTATACAAAGAAAGACAAATGTTTATGTAGTTTAGAGAGAGAGTGTGAAAAATATACCAGAATATATAATTTATATAAAACAAAAAATCATTTTATTATAAAAACCACAATATTAGCATTTAAAAGATCGCTATTAGAATGAATTTTATTGTAGCTTTGGTTTGAGTTACATTAATTAAAACTGTGGAATCGTAATAAATAAAGTATAACAAAAATATGAAAACAGTTGTTCCAAACATGTAAAATATCATTTATTCCAAAGAGATTACAAAGAGAGCCTCAAATAATCCGGTTTTCAAAACAACTGCACAAGAGGCGTTTGCTCAGCATAGCCTCCTAGTATTATAATGGTTTAAATTGTAAAAAAATCTATAGTATTTGACATTTTTTATAAGATCTCAAAATCTTTTGGTAATAGAGCTCAGACCTACCTACCATCTTTTAACAACTATGAATAATATGATATTTTATTTAAAGTGACTTATGCCACCAAAAGCTCAGTTTTCGAGAATACTAAAATGAGTCATTTCTCACAAAATAAGTTCCTGCTATGCCGGATATGGTGGCAATAAAATGTCCAACGGCCTAGTGACTGAACAGTTTATATAGCTCAGTTCACTAAACTAATTCAACGCGATAAAATGACGAAATTTTGTCGACATGATACAGTGGGAACGAACTCAAGATTACCTTAGAACTTTATGAGAAGTAGATAACAACATTTCAATCTTCTTCTTTTAGCCAACTTGAGAATTGTTATTCAATTTTAACAAGAACACGAAAATCAAGTCCAATACCGGTGGCTGTCAATTTGAAATTTCGCAAACATACTATTCGAACTATTGATTCTAATTGTTCAAATGTGAACTATTGATACTTTAAAAACAACGGGTCATCCTAATCGTTGCCTAAAATTATCTAAACATCACAGTTGAGCTTCATTCGTACTCGTTACTCAGTCGACCATAATTTCGTTGTTCTCTTTATCTAAGGCCGCTTGGGATCTAGTCCGGCGACCTCGGGACTTGCTTCGAGGTCGTTTTTCTTTTTCTTTGGCAACTTTACGTTTACGTACGACGTTGCCTCGGCTGCGGGCTGATGTGTCATCGGGCTCGTAGTCTGGGTCGTGTGGGTCGCCGTCTCCTAGCATATTATAGTCTTGTCGCTCGTCATCGCGGTCCAGTTCCACTATCTCCACAATACCAGGCAGGTCAGAACGTTGATACTCCAAGTCGTCGTAGGTATCGTGGTAACCGTCGGTGACGTCACGCGGCCTGATCGCTTGTCTAGCGCGCACCTCTCTGTCTTGCTCAGGACTCGGCAGATTGAAGTTCTGCGTGAAGCAGCAATGGAAAGGATATTTGGAAAAGATGGGGTGGAAGGGGAGAAATTAAAAAAGCGTGTTAATAAAAATTAAAAAAGACGAAATTAAACAAAGCGGCTATGTGGTTTGATCTAATCGATGTGAGAGTTGAGATATGTATTACATGGTCTTGATGTGGTCATGCCCGATGACTGGTGGCTACTGGGTGGCTAGCTTGCTAAGTGCGATTAGGCCGATTTGGGAAATACAAAAGAAAAAAACATGTAAAGCTGTGTGCAAATTAGCACTGTGGGTGTAATTCACGTTTTGCTAACTTATTTACATTATACACACTGTAATCAAACATGCCACACTATTGCTTTGTTAAACCTATTTGCTCTGTGACAACTTTAATTGTAATAAAACAACACAAAGTTAAACATCTCATTAACACTTGTAACTGTGTATTTTAGTTAAGGGTTAAAGCCCACCGACACCCTTATTTGGCTCATTAAAGAACTGTCGAAATTATATAAACGTTTCGTTTAACTACAGATCTTACATGAGAGCGAAGTTATAAAAATAAGCATGCCACAATGGTAATTACAGGGTTGTGAAAACTTACCTTTATGGCAGTCTGCATAATAACAGTTGTGGCATAGTTGACGCCTTTGGTGCCCAAATTGAGCACCGTGTGGTAACCTTGGTCTTTGGCCTTCGCTATGTACTCATCTATTTCCTGGAAAATGGAAAAATTACAATTTAAGTAAAATTGTAATTGTTTTATAACGATGCTTATGTATGAGTCACGCGTCTTATTGTTCGTGATTTTAGGTACCTACGCAATTAATAACTAGTTCCTCATGTTCATTAGTAAAATTGTAACAAAGTATTGTGCTTCCGTAATGTAATGTTGCAAGCTTCACCCCGATGATAAAAACACAATGATATTGATTGGAACAATGAAATCGTATTTCACATTTGCGCCAATCAGTTTGAACGATAAGCTGCAAAGAAAATTCTATCAATAATGTACTACATCCTCTACCTAAAATACCCGAATATTGCGAATCATTTCAATAGCTATGGAGCATAAAGTATTAGAATGAAAACAATAGACTATTTAAGGCTCGTAGCACCTGGCATTCTATAGTTTCTGCTTTGAAGTAAATACGTGAGTATCTGTATGAAAACAAATGCATTTCTTACATCGTATAAACAAATGCTTGCTATGTAATCTCTACTACGCGGCTACGTAGAAAATGTCATCTTATCGCCACCACGTGGGTGTTAAGTATTGTTAATTTGTCAACGCTACAATAGGATTAAATTACTCGGATAGGCAGCAAAACTAATTCTGTACTAACAACATCGTAACTACTGCGAATGCAGTGAGTATCGATTACGGAAATAGACCACAACACAACCTACGTTACACGGTCGACAAAACATGTGTGTCGTGGATTTTGCCGTATAGATCACAATGTGACAAAATTCATAACACTCTTTTGTCTGCAAATATACTCTAATTTCTTTTTATACAATATTCGACCTCCGTCTGACTTTCTATTATGGTTATGTTCAGACGGTATACTGGAAAAATCGAAGCTCAAAAGTGGACATTAGGGACGTTGTATATCAAGTTATGATCCCGAACGAGTTGACTGCGTTTGGTTAGCATCAATATTTAGATCCAGTATCATGTGTTTACTATTAAACTTACAAACTTACGACTAGTGCCTGTGTACTTCATAAACTGCAACCGTTCCAACGTACCGGTTCGGATAAAAGGGACGCGGCTCCGGACAGAGACACCTCCATACCAGGGTTGTTGCGGATGCAAAAATTTTGACATCCGCGGATGCAGATGCGGATGCGGATTATTAGAGGTTCACATCCGCGGATGCGGATTTCAGTTTTTTTTTTTAAAGATATTTCAATTTTAAGTAGGTACTTACATTAATAAATGAAAATCGATCAAATTTTTAAAAGGTATGTTTTATGTAAACATATTTTGAGAACACTTTTTAGTGTTGTGTGTTGTTTTTTCGGAATTATGTGCGTATTGTATAATTATCACTACTGCTTCGGTGAAGGAAAACATCGTGATAAAACCAGCATGCCTGAGATGTATTTTTCGACGGCATGTTAAGCCAAGTCAGAGGCCCATAGGCTGGTAATAAAAACTCTGAACCCAGGTTACAACCATTACAATAACCACACGATAAAGAGAGTGTTTAAAACAGCTTTTAGTCGTACTTATTAGAATTTTAAGCCTCGAATTACATAACTTAAACAAAACCTGTAGGACCTTATCGCCAATGTGTGCTTTCGTTTTAGTCAGATAGCGCAGGAAGAAAGCAACTAACAAACGCGCGAGGCACGCGCCTCTTTGGCCCGCCCACTTTCTTTACATGTCGTTCGTTACTTGTTACAAATATGAATCCGCATCCGTAAAAGCTCCGCATTAATTGATGAAGATGCGGATGCGGATGCAGATGTCTGAATTAATGCGGATGTTCCGCATTTGCGGATGCGGATGCGAATATCCGTAACAACCCTGCTCCATACAAATACTTATTAAAGCATCTCTCAGTGTCCGACGTCCGCAATTGTCCGAGCCAGTTTGAGTGAGGACGGGACTTAAAAAGGGGACGTACTCACTAGAAGGAATAGACCTCGCGCTCCAAACCAGCACAATATCTATTAATAGCTTGGATTGGAAAGCTGATTACAAGATTATATATTATAAAAATTGCCCGCCATTCATATAATTTACGTTTTTATTTTATACGGATTCTATTCCAACAAAAGCAAGTATTCTGCACTCTAATAGCGTAACACACTTTTATATTGCATTCCGGAGGATTTTGAAGTAAGTCGTAATACATTGCACATTTGTACAATGCTATACACTTCATATGTTTGGAAAATTCGTCTGCTCGACAACGTAAAAGACGCAATGAATGTTGTTGAATTGACAAAATGAATGAGCATTGGGAATGTTACGCAATTAACCCGCTGGGCAGATAGATTCTGCTATTCGTTGGGCTTCTCGAAATATCTTGAACGTACAAAGAAAATAAATAAGTGTTTCTCACCTGTTCCCTCCTGCAAAGCGCCGGATGCACGAACTTCCGGTACAATATCGAGGAGCCCTTGGTTGCCGGTGACAGCAGCCACAGCACCAGCACAATCTTCACCTCGTAGTAGAACGGGAACCATGACAGGAACACGTCCGTGAAAGTCTCCGTACACGTGAATAAAGCGAACACTATCCAGTACATCATCCATTTTACCTGGAATTGGCAGATTGGGTTTTGTTTTATGGCTAGTTAAAGATGATTTGGCTAGAAAGGAGGTAAATAATTTGAATACTGAAATGAGGACTGATAGAGATGTTGAATGACGAAGAAATACTGCGTGAACCCCAAATAATTTGGGAGGGCCGCCTAGAACATATGATTATTACGTTTGGCTTTACACCGTCCCTGTTTCAACTTTCTATGAAATACTGACGTTTACAGCGTTGTAAGACCATAATACAAGCCAACAATGTCATGTTCAGGGTAGCAGAAAAAATTAATGAACACCCATACAACATAGTATAAAGCATAATGAGTCTAGAAGGGGCGAATAGGGTGGGACAGACGTACATAGGCGAACCGGCGAACCTTAGTCAATTAAATTGGTTTCCTAGGTGATGGAGGGCAAAACTGACGGGCGCTTTTTCAATATCAGGCTGTGAGTGAAGTATTTCCGATCAGGAAAACAGTTCCTATTTTAGTCTTTTTTGTAGGTGTATAACTTTTACATTGAGCAAGATTTCGTAAACAAAGAACGGTAATTTTAGTCATGAATGAAAAATTTTAAGTGGTTGTCATGGTTGATGAACAAAGTGAGTAGCAAATACAACGGTCACAAAGTTATTCGGAAATTGCTAAATTACTACATTACTCACTTGAAATTATGTTTATTTAAGTTATTGTTTGCCAACTTAAATACACGAGGAAAATGCTGTGTTAACTGGGTCTAAATCTAGAGCAACGTGAACAATATTGCGGCAAAAAAACAGTAATCGGTTTACTACGAATCCTCTCAGTTCGACATCACATCGGTAACCAAATACTCATTTTGATCATGACACCCTGGGCTACATTCTGGGTATTGTTTATAAAACAATACCAAGGGATATGTACCTGTTACCGGCGGCTAGTAATTAGTCATAGGAAGCCGGGAACAAGGTAAAGGACACAGTGGGAGCCGAAGCGTTTCAAACACGAGCGAGTGCCCGTCACAAGGCCATCGATGTACTTTACAGAACCATTTACAGTAAATTACACATTTTTTCAACACGCCAAATTGTCGCTCCACAAATGGTAATTCGTCGTTTGACAATTACTTTTGAAGCTTATAGACAGTAATGTCGTTCAATTGTTGTCTAATGGTTCAAGCGTCACAGAATATGGAGCACAGATAATGGCTTATTATTGTAGGACTGTATAAAGAATAGTACTTACGTATTCCTTTAAGTTCTTCGTCCGGACAGCTTTATATGAGGCATAAGCCGGGTAGAGGGTCCCGAATACCAATCTGCAAAACGGATACACCACCAGATAAGTGATCATCTTCGGTGCGAAGAATCCAGTCGTTAGGGCGAACAGGCCAAAGTTCCCAAACGAGACACTAGGGATGCATCTACTGAGGGCCAATCCTAGGTTCGTGGCGAATCGATTCCAGACTTGTCCTCTCGGTTGACCGAGAGGGGAGTCATCGTAATCGCCGTAACCCTCGTCGACGTTCGGGTCGTATGTGACGACTTCTTTGCAGGATTCAAATGTGTCAGCCGCAGTGACACGAGTGTATTCCGCCTCGAGCTTGTTGACAATGAATCGGACGCTGGACAGTCCGAGGCTCAGCGGCGGCAGGCGAGGGCTGTCGTCACGGTTACCGGTCGCACGACCCACCGCCATGGATACGGTATCAACGTCATTTGTTTTCTAGCAACGCATGTATATTCACTGTTTATCTATCGTTTTATAGTGTCTGTTCGAGTGCACTGCACATTAATATTTAAGACGCACGCTCTAGATGAATCGCAGAGACTGATTGAATAAAGATCTGTCTCGGCGTGATTGGCGAGCTGTTAGCTACCTTGTAAATCAATACAACCGTGCTCGGTGCACAGTAAGGCCGCGTGGACTGGTGTTTAGGTTGAAAGGTAATAGTCACAAAAGGTATACAAAGACGACCTTCAAGTAGTAATTAGGTTCTCAATTTTATTTGACTGTTGACTCTAAACGCCTAACTGGAAATTAATTGTTGGGTTAGGTAACTTCGTCGAGGAATACAATTGGTTGTATTTTACTTGGTAATGACTAGTATCTTGTAATTGGTAAACGGTACAAACCGCGTGGGTGTTTTGCAAGGTTTAGATATGCTGCGGTCTATAGTAAAGTGTTAAATAAATATGACCAGCAGTTCATGATTGGATATAAAAGTTTGCTTCGCTTGTCGACAGTTCGGCATTTGGTCGTTAAAATATTTTTACATTTTTACATCATGCGGTATACTACTTGCTCACTATCCGGTTAAGTGCACGAATGCGTGAAATTTTAACGAGTTAGTGCTTACAGAAAGTAGGCACCGATAGTCTGTATTAGTGGTATTATTTTCAATCAATACTTGTAGAGCCAGTTTCTCATGATAGAGCGAAATATGAATCGCAGCCATGATGTAATACAAGAGCATTCCATTTACAGGCTTTTAAAGATAGCACGACGGAAGCCAATAATGCAAGAGTGGACGAACCAGATGAATAATAAATGGAGGACGGCTTGGAGTTTTGGCCAGTTTAATATGAGCCACCCCGAACGTTGTATTGCTTAGACAGATTAGATATCAAGATTCCTATTATACTGGACGACTTTAAAAATACACACAATTGCACCGCTGTTGCAAGATGTATAACTAGATAGATAGATTACCTGTGGGTGTGTCTAAGTTTAGTCTGGAACAATATCAGTATTGTGTTTTATACCATCCCAGACAATGATACGTTTGTTTTCATTTATTATCATCTTTGTATTGTTTTCTGTTCTTTATCAATTATCATGAACGCCTTTGTTATAAACCGCAAAACGTGATACCCCAAATACATTAAGCATCTATTTAGAATTAGATTAGATAACTTTCCTTATCGCTTAGCAGAAAACAGATATCCAATTTTGGTAGGTAATGGATTTGATAACAAGGTTTTTTGATGACTAATACATATCTTACCAAATACTTATTCATGTACTGGCAAAAACGTAATGCAAGTTTCTCAATTTCAGTTCAACAATGATCATATTGATCATCCATATACGAAAACTGTATGATGTCATTCTTCGTAAACTACACCCACCTGAGGGAGACAATAAGCTATGTTACCAACTATGTTACCGAATAAGGAATCGATCATAAATCATTATGTAAAATGTTATCGTAAATCCTTGCAATTTTTCGTTTCTTAATTTTTTATGGGTATGCTAGCTGTTGCTTTCCGCAAAATACCTTATTTGATGCCGCGGTTCACTAGCAGGACTTCAGAAATGTGAAGTATACGAGTAACAACCTTGTCCACAAGTTTGTAGGTATCATTTCAAAATCGGAAATGTACACGGAATGTATCTGTTTCGTATCAGGCGAAGTGGAACACTAAATGTGGATAAAACTAGATCATCATGCGTGCGAAACGAACGTGCACGCACATGGTGAGGTTTCACAACTCCCTAATAACGTCCTAAAATAAATAGGCGAGAAACTCGACCCATTTGGGCTAAATCGGTAGCCGTTGCCAAAGCATGTGTACTGTTATACTTTTAGAGCATGCCCTTACGTGGGTCGGGAACAGCCAAAAGGCCAACGTGAAGTGCTGCAAAATGTGTACCTAAAAGGTCATATTTCGGTTCTCAGTTCACTTACACCTCGTGGGCTTCATGGATACATATTATATTGGATACGTCCCAAATTCGATGGCCATCAATCTATCTGCTGCGGTAGGACTACAAAATCATCTAGAAACGTTCCTATTTGGAAGGATTAATAAATTAGGCAGGTTCTAAGAATTCTCTGAAACTAAGGCGCATTAATTATGTATTGGGTGATGGTGACCTTTACCCTTTCATCGCTCTGAATGTTGGGTGTGTCACCTTTAACACAATGATAGCAACGTGCTCGAATCAAAATCAAGTTTTTCTCCGTCAATTCTATGCTAAGGTGGAAGTTTCTAAAATTACTACGGATGAATGAAATCAAACTTGGGAGCATTACTAGAAATGATTACGCAAATTCAGCCAATGCGCTAATAAATGATGCGTTAAATCCAATCATCTATGAAAATTGTTTAACCTATCGATTTCCTGAACGTCGAAACATGAATAAATCTTTACACTTCGATGTGTGGGTGTAATAACTTTATTAAGCATTCGACCTTATGGTGAATGCGTTAATACCTTTTATAGCGGAATGAAATTTAAATAAACGTCCATAAGTATGAACTTTAATTATTTCCAGTATAAAGAAGAGTATCGAGTAGCTCTCATAAATCCCCAGCTTAACAAGTCGTGAAGAAAATGATCGGTTATAAAAATATACGCCACGCATATTAGGTCAAGAACCTCTAATACAGTG
This sequence comes from Standfussiana lucernea, assembly GCA_964057025.1. Taxonomy (NCBI): domain Eukaryota; kingdom Metazoa; phylum Arthropoda; class Insecta; order Lepidoptera; family Noctuidae; genus Standfussiana; species Standfussiana lucernea. The sequence goes on from OZ059796.1 coordinate 11,425,360, forward strand.
TGGTGCATCCGAGCATCTCACGCGATGTTAGAAACCTTTGTTCAGCTGAATTTCAGCTTCACGGTTGGAAGTATGCCGCAAACGAGCATGCAATAATCGAGATTCTATAACTATCCAATATAAGAACTACAGTAACATCAGCATTTAGCAACCCTACGTCGAGATTGCAAGGCTAATTCATGCTCGTTACTTCATTGTGTTGTGCATCGCAGAACAAATTATACCCTTGTGGGTTTTATTCGAAAGGTTATCTATTCATAAAACGAGTTATTATGAATAATAAACAATAACTTTGTCGAACTTCTTTGTTGTGCACACTTTGTCATTTTATAGTTTTGATTTTGTCGGAATAGGTACTGTACCTAAACATAAAACAGAATTTACATTTACATAGAGTAACTTTCTATTCATTTTTTTTTTATCAAAACGGAACAGGTTGTTTTGAATAGGCCTATGGGTTACTTATCGAAACCGGTTAACTAGCTTCCATATTCAAATCACGTTTTATTGGAATGCATCCTGTTATATCGCTAATGAAACGGCTTGATCCTTTCTATACGGACGATTACGGCCATTGGTGGGCTAAATAAGGAGTGTGTGCATCGAATCGTGCGCATCGTTCTTCAGGGTCGACGTAACAGTCAGTTGAGCGTGTCCAGCGTGGCTTATGATTAGGCGTATTGAATAACGGGTGTGCTTCTTCGGAAACCATTTAGTTCTTAGATTCAGAGTTTTTCTAGTTCATAATTGAAGCAATTTGTACTAATTTGTAGAACGTCTTCGATTATGTTATTTGTGTTCTTATGCTGATTTAAATAGCTATGCAAGTCTGTTTGTCTTGCTATAAGCAAGTCATAAACGCCATCGGAAATGTGACCTGAATGAACTCATTTTTATTTTTAGATTTATCCCCATTTCCATTATAAACAAATACATAAACCGTCATTTGGAGCACTCGTTGTTTAGACAACCAGACGGAACGTTCAGATCTTTATGCGCATTCAACGTTCCTTTACGTCATCAATGCGATCTCACAATGTAAATACTCTTGTTGTAATGCATTCGCATCTTATCAATTTACATTAAACACAAGTTTGCGTAAACGGCCCTAGTAATATGTAAACTTCCTGTGTATTGTAAGAATCGGTCAAGCGTGCCATTGGTTCATTACAATTTTAAATTACTTCGGCGTTTGTTGAAAACACTCCTCAGCCCAAGTTCGGTTATTGGTATACAAATGCTATTGTATGAATAACTTTGAATAGTCAAACGTTTTGCCCAAAACAAAAATTGCCGAATATTTAAGGACTTGAAGTTCGTGGTCTACAACTCTACACATAGCGACACAGAAAAATGAATGTCAGATCTAAAAATGGTATGAAACATTAGTTTGTTTTGGTTCAAATTTGATGGGACAACAGAACAATTATAAAAGTTAGCCGAGAGTTTCAAGTTAGCCGGTTATTTTTAAAAATAAATGTACAATAAGCACGTTTCCTTTAATGAAATAATAGCATCGAACGTATTCTGACATTTTCGTTTATTAGTGAAATCTAGCGGCCTAACAAATAAATGCTATCTAGTTTTATAGTTTCAAATCAAAGCGAAGTTCGCTTATCAATATTAGGAATAAGTTCAATTTTATTGACTCACTGTGCACTAGTCACAACTCACAAAATTATGCCACAGTTATTTTGGGTGAGTAACCCAGTTATACACGCACTACGCTTCAACTATCCAGTACATTTGGACGTTAATTTACGTAATTAACTTCACGGTACTTGAGGCAGGTTACTGAATAGGAAAAGGAACATTATCCTGTGGCTGAAGGATTTTGTGCTCTCTTGTGTTACTGTGAGTGTGAGTATTAGATTTCAAACACGTCGCAAGGCATTCGAAAATAAACACAGGGTACAACTCATTATATATTTATAGGAACTTACATTCAAGTTAATATAGCAATTACATACCGTTAGTTAAATATAAATCACAACTACATGATCCTCGTAATAAATAGTTATTCTTATGTCAAGTTTCGTTCGCGAAGACATTTAAAAATTATACAAAAATATGTCACCAGCGAAACTGGGTAAAGGTACACGTAATTCAGCCGAGGCTGTTCCTAATAAGGCAAGACAAGCGCTCTTAATAAGCACATAACGTGGCGCAGTCAAGGTGTACGACCTCCTGACTGCGCGAACAGATTGTGCGCACTCGGAACAGACACTAATAACTCTTCGCGAAGACCGAATGTCGATAAATGAATCACTCTACAGTTAGGTGTCAACGCACTTCACTTGTTGCATAGAACAGCGACGCGGACGCAAGCCGTGAGCGCCACAGACTAAACCTTCTCCTCGCTGCACCAGAGGCGAACGCCCGAGCTTAGCCGAAAATAGCACCCGGCAGTGCACTGGGATACCCTAGTGACGAATTCCGCAACGAAGCTCCACTTTTCTTTGTTTCATGAATCACCACATATTCAGTCACTAAAGTACTTCACTGCAAATCAGTGTTACTAATATCTTAAAATATCACAACAAAACTGGGGTTTGATATTTTTGAAACTTGATCCAATAAATATACAACTATTCCTCAGGAAAGCTGGTTTACGTCTGAAGGTGAAAAGAATGATAAAAGGCGTACACAAGTCTAAAGTGTTGCCAAATTTTAGGGCGGCAGGCGCTCCCAAAATCAAGATATTTGGACCACTGCCAATATTGAACTATTCTCTCGGCTAGCTTGAACTGATGAACAATTGCAATAATGAACTAAACCGATGACAAGAATTAAATTACACAATTTAGAAATAAATCTGCAAGATAAGATGGAACTGGGCAGGCCATGTCTGCCGACACAGCTGTGAGCCTGAATATCGCAAGACTAGAGCCCGGAGACAGCTAGACGGGGTCGCGGCGGACCGAGAAGAAGATGGCGGGACGCCTTGGATGACTTCCTCGCTAATTGAAGGAGAGAAGAAGCACACCATCGTGAGAAGTGGAAGGAATGGGGGGAGGCCTTTGCCCAGGAGTGGGAAAATACGAGCTAAACAAAAAAAAATTGAAATAAATGACCCAACATTATTAATTCTTACTGAAAAAACTGTTGTGATGTTGCACACTAATTACTGAAATAAAGTTGCCTAGATAAAGTTTAAAATAACCAATAATTGTTCGGGCTTAATGACAGAATAGAAATGGACAGAAGAACAAACAATATCCGAGAAAGAAATATGTTCAATTATCATGTAGTTAAACATGAACACAAACTGTCTTAGTCACACAAAATAAGTATAATAATGAAAACCGTCTGACTGGGTTGATAATTAACATAAATTAATTTAATTTTCTAACCGCTACAAGTACAAAGCTAGTTTCAAAGACGCAGAAAGAAATCACATTACTTGCAATTCAAGTAAACAATTTATTGTAATTCTATCTAGAAAGTAAAACATTATTTTGTTTTAGATTTTAGGTGGGCATCGGACACAGTGTGTGGTGTTTTTATGGCCTGTGTAATTAACATTCAAAACCTGTAATTGCAGCTGTACCTGTATAATGTCAATATTTAAAACAAGATACTTGAGAATACCTATTTATATAAATATGCTATAGTCCAAAGCATCAGTAAGCGTAGGTATGGTGTAACACTGTTATCTGCCTAGCCTTTTCCCAACTATGTTGGCGTCAGCTTCCTTTCTAATCGGATGCAGATGAATACCAGGTGGTGTAGTGTAACGCTGTCAATTATCAGATATTATTTGCTACAACATTCAGTAAATTTCAGTAATTGTTGATGTTGAATATGTTGGTTACATTTTTAGAGAGCAGTGCTTTTCTTAATGATGCATATTTAGTCAGTTTTTTTTAACAATGTTTCCAGACTATGCAAGCAGGCTGTTTATTTATGAACCACCAATTCGCACTTTTGACAATGGTGTAGGCTTATTATTTTGCACTTGATATAAAGTTACAGTTAAATCAAGTTTAACCCTAGATTTGTAATGGCATTGAAATAACCAAGAGACATTTACACCTACAAACTAATGGAATTTGATAAAAATTTAAGTAATTATTGTGTTGAACTAATCAGATATGAATCTGTAGCATTCTAATGTTATTTAATTGTAAGACACAAGTACAGTTACATCAATGGGTCTAGATTAAAAATAATAAAGTGTTGGTCAAGTTGCAAGGTCATCTTTGAATGTGAAAATAACACCAGCAAATTAACCTACAAAAAGACACATCATCCGAAGATCAAGACTACTTTGATTTAAATTGGCGACTATTTTACAGCTGGAATGGATATATGTATTAAGTGTGGTCCAAGCCTGGTGCTTCAATAGAAGTGCTAAGATAGTTATGTGTAATAGAAATAAACTAAACGAGAAACCTCTTAACAACTGTTCACCGCCAGTACATTAGGGGCAAACAGAAGAATAAAATTAATATCAAATACAAGCAATATGCTCGATGACGACTGAATTGAGCAAGATTTTCTGGAAATACGTCTGTATAAAATGTTGCAATAGATAAATTCAATCACCAAGAGCATGAAAACCAATTGTTTTAGCAGCGAGCACTAACAGGAAATTATAATTAATTTTTTTTTTCATCTTTCAAACAAAGGAGTCGAGAAAAATAATTTTCATCGATAAACGTTTCGAGAAGGAGCAAGTGAAAAATATGCTTACATGACCAGTCGAGAGATTATAGATGATATCATATTAATAATCACATATGAAAAATTCACTCAAATAATCACAATACAAAACATAGCAAAACACAACCGCCCGTTGAAAAGTCTAATACGCCATGATGATATTGAATTGACAGTTGTTTTGATCACGTGACGGCACAAATCAATATGGCTTCAAGAGAGCGGTCCAAAAGACTAAACTTGAGAATTACATACATTTATTTATATTTTTATTAAAATATCGACACGTGATCTGCACATTTTATCTTGATTTATTGTGTAACTTATAAGGGGAAAAAAGATATCGTATTATTTTATAAAAAAGTTACTAATTATTTCCTTCTCCTAGCGCCATCTTTTGGCAAGTGATGCCCATTGCGCACAGCCCTCACCCGAAATACCTCGGCATAACCTTAGACCATATTGTCAAACTGTAAAATTAAAAGTGCATGCCAGAAACCACCTGTTACGCCGTCTGCCATCTACCAAATGGGGGGCCTCTCCAACAGTTCTGCGAACAACTGGGATGGCGCTCTGCTTCTCTGCTGGTGAATATGCCTGTCCAGTATGGGACCGTTCTGCTCACGCACACCTAGTGGATACACCTCTAAATGAGACGTACCGGATACTTACTGGTTGTCTTATCCGACCCCGGTACGTATGCTGTATCCACTGTCCGGCATTGCACCTCCAAAAGTTCGCAGGACCATAGCCAGCCGTATCGAGAGGACAAAGCTACAAGCTGTCTCTCGCCATCCAATGCACAGCCATGTCTCGGTGCCCCAAAGGCGGCAAAGTCGTTTTGTTGGGTAGGTGGGCCCAGCTAGTCCAGCCAATTTCAATGCCTCCACAGCAAGATCCAATATTTAGCGGGAGCAGTTTAAACCCCCCGACTAGTTCAAGGATCCATCTGAAAACCTTCCACCTGGGCACGAGTTGCCGTGGCCGACTTGGAAATGTCTAAACAGGCTTCGAACCCAAGTCGGCCGGAGCAAAGACAATCTCTGCAAATGGGGGTTCATGGCCGACTCAGACCTCAAGTGCGTATTTTTTTTTTTTTAATAACTTTAGTGGTCTGGTTGCTGAGACCTTTTAGCAAACCTCAATTGCGTATGCGGCGCTTCCCCACAGACAATGAAACACCTTCCATCTTGCACCGCATGCCCTACCACCTGCGCACTTGATGATTTACTTACTGCATCAGTGAGCGGAGTTCGCGTGCCTGAGTTTTGGGCTAAACATAACATTTGAACTTTTTGCCATCGATACGCTAAGAAGAAAATTGTTAAAAGTAAACTTTTTAGACTTCGAAGCAATTTTGAATTTGCAAGGGGCGTACCTTCCTACCTTCATTTGTTTACTTAAAGTTTTTTAATTTTGCTTGGACGTCACACGGTTTGATAGATTACACTTACGTAATTTTATTATCAATTACTATGGCTTTTCAGGCAGACATGCATTTGCAAATTGTTAGTCAAGATATTTACTAAAAACCCTCCTTAAATCGTAAGTTGACTATTTGTTTCAAGAAAACCTTTGTGTTCATCAAAAGTTAATTGAATGAAGTATTGAACTATCTTCCCTCTATCGGTATTCTTTTGAACTAACACGTAAATTCTACGTCCTTGTAAAATGAGCCTATAATGCGAACAATTTTAGGAGCTCGGTATATCGACGTTGTGTTCGTAAAACCGTGCGATCATTTTGCCCTAGCAGGTTCATAACAAGTTTCTTCATAACACCGCCAGTTGTGAAAGTGCAGATTAAAGTTTGCAATGTAGTCGAACGAGGTTATCTTTCGAATTTAGTCGCGTAACATATACGTTCCGCAGAAACGTTTCTTGTGTTTTCCACGTAGTTTCCCTTCGCTCGACGAAGAGTGTGACGTGTAGTGTGTATAACGCTGAGTTTCTTGACGTTTGTGTAGTTTTTAATGTGAATAATGTGATTGTGTAGTTCGTTATGGCTTATAAGTACCGTGAAGATTTAGTTGGCAAACGATTTCTAGCTGTGAGTGGTGTGACAAAAATTAACGTGAATAAAGTTTCCGAATGGGGATGGAAAGCTGGTGTTATCAGAGCAGCATCGCTCAAAGATAACAAGAATAAGGAGCTTCAGGTAAAACCTAGTGTTTTATTAAATATTTAATTTAAATAATCAAGAGTTTCATTCATATTTTTTGCGAATTTCGCAATTCTGTCTAGGAACTAAGTACGCGGTTCAAACTAACCGGCCCGACGCGCGGTTTTTCTAGCTGTAAGTTAGTACCTAACTACTATAGTTGACGAACTGAGTATATACTTCATTGGCTACTTTCCATAATCTCATTGCTTTTCATAGCCAACTTCAGAAGATTTTATCAATGTCGTAAAACGCGAATCAATGCCAAGAAAATTTATTATTTTACTGTGATTGCTGTTTGTTTCTATAATTTTTATATGACCTTCAGAGCTGACAAATGCATTGATGTGTAAAATTAAATATCTACATAACAAGTAGGTATTAGTAGGTACTTACCGCAGAAGGTGTTATATGCCTAGCTATAGCATATACCTATCTAGAGTAGGTACATTTCGTCCTACAAGCGCGGGAGGGGTAGAGGTGGAGGGGGGGGGCAAGAAAGGGCTCCGGCTCCCGAGCTACGGGCAGTTGGGAAGGGCCTGGGACTAGTACCTAAACCCTGGAATATTGCGGCCCTTATATACCTACCTACCTACATAGCTAGCTACAGTATGTACTTTATTCATATACATACCTACGTAAAACATTGGGTACCTATCCATATGATTAGAAAGGTTAACTTCTCTAGTAGGTACCTGGTCAGAATTAATTAGATGTTCTTCAAAGTAGTAACAGGTAGCTAAGCTTACCTGAATTATCTTCCTACTACATAATCATACATAGAATTTGTCAAGTGGGCGTGGATTCCAATTCCGATTCTAAATCCGAAACTATGAGGAATAGCGAACAATACTCAAAGGAGTCTCGAGCCCAATGTTAATTAAAACTAAAACTGCATCATTAGATTTAAATAAAAATACGATATTCCTAGGCAGGAATTGAACGCGTTGATTTTAGAAAAAAACACACTGTATTATTTAGGTACACCATTCGATAGCGTCGTTATTATGGATCAAATTCTGGAAATTAATGGCATACGGCAATCTATAGACACAGACAGATATCCAACTTGAAAGTTCGTTTTCACTGTAAACTGATTCTGAGAGGCATGACATTGTTGCGTGTTCACACATACTCATTGCATTCAAGTACATTATACATATACAGACGTATACCTAGAGCATGTACTTTAATTACAATTACAACACGACCATACAAAGGTGCTATTTGTTTCATAATAACATCATATTCAAAACCATAATGTTTGTTGCAAAATACGGCATACAACAATAATTGTAAAACAAAGCCATAAATACTTGAAACATTTCTTTTCTTTGTTAAATCATTATCTGCCTAGCCTTTCTCCAACTATGTTGGGATCGGCTTCCAGTCTAACCGGATGCAGCTGAATACCAGTACCTTCATTCAATGCAGATAGTATAAAGTCAAAGTCAGAAAAAAGTGTTTATTTTTCTTTAATTTTGCTCTTTAATTTCAAATTGCGGAACTGGACCACGCAAAGCAAAATAAAAGCACACACAGGGTGAACTAACAGTGATGGTAACAAACACTAAATTATAATTCAATGGTAGAGAAGCAGAGCATGTTTCGATGTAATTGCTCACGTAATTATTGCATTACTGACCTTTAGCATAAAACATAGTAAATAGCCAGATAGAAAAAGGACAAAGTAGTTAATTAACCACAAAATATTTATCTAGATAAGATATCATTCTTGCTAGGTATTCTTGTATGTCTCAATTGCTTTTTATTATTGTAGCCGAAAATAAACTCTGGTGGATCTAAAAGTTTAAAATCTACTTTTTATCTAAAATAAGTAAAAATGTGCCTGTAGCCTCCATTCAATTAGTAATTAAGCTGGCTTTTAGTGCTGTAAAACATAGAATTTAGTTAAAAAATAAAAGCTGCCTTTTACCTGAAAATTATGAAATAAAAGCGCTGTTTTCCGTGATTGGCTACAGGAACAAGAAGATTATAAGTCGCTCTTGCTCACCCTCGTGATCGAATGAAAGGAAATGATCTAATTTTAAGATTAAGCATGAGCATAGCATGCTGCCTTTTCCTAATTAACTTTAATGAGCTAGTTATCAAAAAGATAAGAAAAAGTTTACAAACAGACGTTGGTTAGGTAAACTAAATAGTACTTTGTCAATAATATCATAAATAAAAGTTGTTACACGTACATACACCTCACTTATGAATACAACTAACAAGTACTGATAAAGAAGTAATAATTAATTTATTATACAAACACTTTTTACAAGTTATCAATAAGTTTAGTTTCATGAAAAAATGAACAGCGGACATAATAAAACATACTGTATACTTACGCAATATTAGAACGCATTTCAAATGACACATTTTCAGTGTCTATTGTACTACATGAACACTGATCAACCGATACTACACACCATAGCACTAAAATTGCAATTAGGTACAAAATTGTACAAATCTAAGTGCACATGGCGGGAGGTTCAACGACCCCGCTCTCACCGCGTTCGATGCACCGTCCGTACGCACCGCTGGCTGTGTCGACTCGGCCCAATCAGTTTTTGGATGAAGAAAAAAAAATTATTAGACATGGAAAGGTTTTACGGGTCTCGGATTTTTCTTGAAAGGAGGAATTCCAATTTGGAAATAAATTATTCCAATTGATTGGTCCCATGTTCTCCTCCGAATCCTCAGCTGGATCCTTTCTTCGTGAATTTTAAAAGGGATTGTATTAGTATTGTCTCGTTACATATGGAAAACCTGAATAGAAAAGCAAAATAACAATAAGATAAAATTAAGCAACTGAGCCCTCTTTAATCCACTTTATTAAACTTTGGAGTTTGGACTACAGTATTTTCTTCACACTACACGTCTTATGAAACTGGATTCTTGGATCTTGACCTAATACGGTTACTACAGTTTTATGTTTCATTTATTTTGAGCACGAGAAGACTCTCGTAATATTATACAAGTTAGTTAAATCCCAATCTTATAATACATTACATAAGATTTTTTTTCTTAAAAGAAAAGCTTGCGTTTTGGAACTGATTAATGTTCAAAAATTGCTTTTCGTTAGCCAAATTTGAATAAATTATTTGATACAGGGGTTTTGTTGATCAGTAACCAAATAATTAATGAGTACAACTTCTTCATTACTTGCGTCATTCATAAATTAAAGTTTTACTTCCTTGTACCTACTACTCTGATACGAATACCCAAATGTTTGCTTAGCCAAGAATTGGAGTATATTACAAAAGTTTCAACTCTGGTTGAGGCGGCATTATCGTAAAAAATAAGGAGGTTGACGTAAATTATGATGCCTTAGCAAAAAACAAACCTTATTATTACTAGAACCAGTATACGGAATATAATAATGGTCTCCTATTGAATTGAAAACGTAATAAGAACTGGTAGCAGAAGGAAGTATACGCAGTTAAGTTTTGCGTTTGTTTTAAAGTAACGATAAACTGCCTACAAAAAGTTTGCAAAGCACTTAAATTCAGTTCGACATCCTGAGCCTTGGGAATATACAAACTAGGTAGCTTAGTTGGCCTAAAACACTCCGACTTGCTGGAGCTCGGGAGATAAAGGCAAGGGGTGAGTATCAGATAAAACATGTAAGGGATGTAGCTGGAATGGTTCTTTCGGAAAATGAGAAAACTAAAGATAGATGGAACGACTAGTATGGAAATCTAATGACTGGAGTACTGTGAAAAGCCAGGAAGGCTCCTGTAGATTCAGATGTCTCAAATATTTTCTTTGTAGTGACCAACGTTTTACTTAAATCGAAAGAGCTATTCTATTGGTCATCAATATCCAAGAATCCTTTTTTTAACATACCTGTGTTTATCAGATTATTATTTACCCAAAGAGCAGCTTGCGAGTGAAGTAGCCGCTCTAATTACCTATAACACACCTATAAATACCTTGCTCACACGTTGCGTAACCAGTTATTCAAATTGGCAACTTCACACACAACATAACGAGAATTCATAATTAACTATATGATCTTATTAGTAAAGTTAATTCTTACAATACTCCAGTTATCGAATCGAATTATTCTTATCAGGCGTATTGCAACGGATAATGACTTGATTTGTGAAGAGATAGCACGCAAAGATACGATGACTGGCATGTTTCTGCAGTATCTGTGTGTCCCGTCGCATAAACATCAGGTATAACACAAAACATTCAAAATCAAGAGACACGACAAAAGCCAAGTAGCTCTGTGATGCGTCCGCACGCTTGCATTACTCGTCCGTTATAAATAGACGACATATCTTTATACCACTGCATCGCTATTCGCCTGCAGCTCTCCCGCCGAGTGAGAGACGCCAGACCAACTTCACACAGCTATACGCCACATGAAAGATAATTTGTTTAGATTACCTACGCGTTTTGAACACTGGCTGCGAACGCAGGTGTCTTTTGTTTTTGGATAGCAAAATTAAACATGAAAACAAAGTACAGTTTCAAATGGTTTTATAGCAAAGCAAACTTGTCACGACACACGCAGTAGTCTAGTTGATATGTCCGTCGTGTCAGTCAAAGTGATCTATGTCTCTGGTTTCCTGGTCTACTAATTAGCGAGTTATGTATAACAATACTTTGCTACATACCTCAGAACCTAACTTAGCCACTAATTTGCTAGTATTGATCTATAAAATGCTGTTCCCAGAAAATATAGAAAATTTGGTATCGATTGGGTTAAAATTTCACACACAAATGAGTGAATGTTTACGTTTTAACCCAAAACAAGCATTTACATAATAAACTAAGTGTTTTTACCCTAGTCTTCTAAAGGCAATATTTTTATAAGCTTCCAGAGAAAACTGGTGTCCTAAATTCGCTGGGAATAAATAACCCTTTGATGTGCGGGATGAAAAGAATATATTTAAAGGGCGTTACTGGTGTACATGTATTCGTCAAACGAATTTTACATTAATTCTTACTTGAAGAACATTATTAAATATTGTCAAAAATGCTGTAGCCGGATCCCTAAAGCTGCGTCTCGAGATTTTGAATTTAGTCAATGTTTTTTTTTCTGGTGATGAGTAATATGTAGGTAGGTTCCTTTCATGGACAAATAATCCTGTTTAAACATACTTGTTTTAAACCCGATCAAACGAGTTTAAATATACACGATACTTACATTCTTATAGGTCACACCGGTTTCGATAAAATTGTACGTAGGTACACATTGTTTTTCTTTTGTTAATTTTACATGCGCATTATACTTCATTCTGGCTTGATAATTTATAATCTGAGTATTTCTGAGGCACTTTGCTCTTATTCTGAGTGACTGACGTGAAGTATTTATTTATGATTATCTTCAAAATATCGTTATTTCGAACGCAACTGTCTGAGTTTATCTGTAACACTCTGTGATCTGTCTGTAATCTCTTAAAACTCTTGGAACTAAAGAAAAATGACCGAGACAACCTGGTGAGAATCTAAACGAATATTTAGCCCATCACCAAAGTGATGTCAAGTCAATTGAGTCGAACCAGATGTCAATATTAATAGGTCATTTGTTGTTAATTGAACTGTGGCCAGAGACCGGTTTGTTAATCAATCCTATTTTATTTCTAGTTAACTATTACGTCAGCATCACCTAGGCAACTGCTACTATTGTAGGATGATTGTGTAATGTGTACGTTCTATGGTCTACTCTCTACTCTGCAACCGCTTTGTGCTGAATTCATCGTAATCTACTCATTATAGTTTTTGTTCGAGCAAGTATTATCTGGGCTCGTTTGGTTTACAACAAAAACTTTTATCTTTAAATAAGACTTGAGTTTTGTCCCACTTGACGACAGTACTGACTGCTGATAAAAGTCTGCCGTTTTTTAATCACGAAGATGTTTGGAACTGGTTATAGTTATACGAGTTTCCTCAGCCTTGGATTTCTTAGTTAAAAGCGTTAACAAAAGATATGTAATTTATCAGTCTTTGTTCTTAGCGATCATTTTAAATGATTGTAGGGATTAGTCACTGGTTAACGGCGACACAGTTTTATTGGACAAGCACGTAATGTTATGTTGAGTTAAAACATTGTCAAGGCCATCTTTAGAAGGGCAAGACATCATGGTCCCTTGCTTCAGTATTTTGGATGTTGCCCAAAGAAGAGTCCAGAATAATTTTGATTTATTTCCAGTATCCAGGTGACGAAATCATTTATCACTTCACGTGACATATTGCGGAAAATTGGTGTCAGAAACCTGATCTTCTTCGACATACTTTGGCCACGTCCCTGAACACTCATAGTAGCTACTCTTGCGTGCTTATAGAAATTGACTGTTGACATTGCTGAGTCAGGATTCAGTTGGCCTTCATAAATGTTTTATTGATCTAACTCAGGTTCATTAGCGATTTGACGCACCGTCATTTTTATAATGGTCATTGTTTAGCTGGTGTTCATAAATATTGAATTGTTGGGCCTTCAGTGTCTACTACACAAATATTTTATGTTTGGTGTTGATCTCTGGTCATGTTCAAGTATTATACCTAGTAATTTTCTGTGGCCTAATGATTTACCTCGATGATATTGTTTTCGCAATTTTATTGTACAGTCATCTTCGACGTCTTTCCATACTTATTTTACGTTGTTTACTGAAGTGTGGATAAGGCGATATAATTATTGTTAAGACAACAGTCATATCCAAGTGTTAATTGTTTTGTAATCAAAACACAATCAGGGAAGCGGAAGATGGTAAAAAGTTCAGCAGTAAAATATCCATTAGAGGTCGACCTTCGCAACGCTTGGAACTGGAAAATAGTCTGACGTTTACGAGAACATTCTAAAAACAAAACTTGCAACTGCAAACGAAATTGGCGGTTGTGTACACTGTAATGTTTACAAAACATGACAGGTATGTCTTACAAATAACCAATGAAAACAAAGGAGTAAGTATATCAACGATCGTCATAAAACAAAAAGTTACTGTGAAAGTTATTTGGTGCCCATGTACCTAACTCCCAGTCGTCGACATAAAGAAAGTTGTAAAAGCAATAGAGTCAAGTATAAAGAGGATTTAAACGAAGCCAACGCAAAATGAGTGCAGGTGGCTTAATACTGGTCGGGTACTATTTAAGTTCATCGACACGCAAAGAAGAAGAAGTCAAGTATAACAAGTTATCTAAATCGTTATAACAACCAATATGTACGAGACGAAGAGTACAAGTTCCACAAACTCACTGAGAGTTTCGCAATGCGATCCAAATTCAGAATAGAGGTGGTGCCTATGATCCAATCAACATTATCATCCAGCTGATATCAAACGAGTTGTGCAAGTGGCAGCACAAAGATCGCGAGGGCGAGGGCGGGAAGTAGGTCACAGAAGTGAGGGGGAGCCCTTAGGCCACTTATCAAGCGAGCGACCGGGGCCGCGGCTAGCGGGGAAAGCGAGTTTGTCTCTTGAAATTTTTGTTGGTAGATATCTGGCACTGTTGTGCTCGTTGGCTCGAGTTTAATGCTTCTCCACAGATGAGATAATTATATTTTACCTTTATTAATAATGCGGTGCGAGCTGTGCCCTTCCTAAAGCGTAGTAAAACTTTATCAATACAAGGTGAATCGTTTCAGGGTAACTTCTGGATCAACTACGCTTAAGAGCTGGTGAATGACTGAATCATCTCTGTGTTTGTCAATTTGTAAATAAATGACTATAACTTTCTAAATATTTTGAAACAACTGCCCACTGGCTAGATAGAGGTGAAATCACTCGTATTCACGCGTGTGTCGCTTTCCATCTGCCCTGATACCAGTTTGAGTGGGCTTGACAAAGTGGAGGCAGCTGGCAAACTAGTTGGGTAGTTATCAACCACTTCATGTTTGCCCTCTAAAGATAAAGTGGTTGAAAGAAGTCCAGAGATTGAATCTGGGGAAAGGAGGTAAACGTTTTGAGTGCTGAACGAATGAACTTGCAGAAGTGAAAGCTTGATAGTCAACGATGGTGGCCAGTGCGGGCAGGAAGTAACAAGACGAATATATGGACGTGGTCAGCATCCAAAAGGGCCCTTACCTGAAATGTACTCAGCATTTCACTAACAAAACCAACAAATATAGAAATAACAATCCCATCTTCAGTGTTTGTAAAACTTGAAGTAGTTAATAGTGCCTAGTTTTTGTTCGGTTCGATGTTTACCGTCCAAATAAGGTTTAGCTATTGTAACCTCGCAAAGCCCTTCGCGACGAACAACCTGCGAGGCCCCCGATTCTCAGTGCCATCGACAAAAATAATACTTATAAAATTCGTCTGTTTGTGTTTACTCTGTCTTTGCTGATGTCGATAAATGATTGAGTATGGTAACTAAGGCGAGTTTTCTCAATTGAGCACTTAATGCAATTCTATTCCCCTAACACTTCTAAGCTCTTATGTTAATAACCAAGGTGCTGTTTGATAAAAATATTAGATTTCATCACAAAGTTTCAATGTAAAGTAACTTTTCCGGATACATTCCGGTCAAACAATTGTTTTCTCTACAGTTTTTAAACAACCCACCACCTCGTTGATGAGTTTTTAAGCAAACTTTTCGTAATTTAGGTCATAATCGTCAGAGATGTCGATATTAATCACATTTCCAGTGAGTAGTTACTGTAAAACCAGTGTTTCCTGTTTGTTTATGTAAGCAATTGTCGATCAGTCGATGCAACTTGCAATGAACAAAGACACATAATAAATACTTCATTCGAGTCAGTTTCTTTGTTGCTGAATAAAATGTTATTGTTCTCTGAGCAAGCCGTTGTTTTCTTTAAATACGTAGTTCAATTATTATTTTCTTGTTCGAACCGTTCAGCAGATAATGTAGAATTGGATCTAGAAACCAAGGTTGGTTACTGTTTTGTTTTAATCATTTATGGCACGTGTAGGAAGAGTCTGTATTTGCTTTTAATTCTTGAATGTAGATTTTACTCAGAGGGTACGACCCTCTGAGTAAATAGAAGTAGTTTGTGAAATGTGGGTCTATTTACAGATGGTATAATTCAGAATACGTAGTTGAAAGGTCAAGCTTTTCATGAAGGCTTTGATAAATAACAAGAAAACATGTTTACGAGGACGCGATACTCTAAAAGTAGCTAGTCTACAATACGTATGTAAAGGAATGAAAGGTGCAAATGAAATAGATATATCTTAACACATAGTCTCACGCGGTTGGAATCCACTGCACGGGAAGATTGGAAATAGCTTGCCGCCCAAACTGCACGACCTGAATTCTCAAGGCATCTTTACTTTTATAAATCCAAACTCCGATTCTCAAAATAAATGTTTCATGACAACCGTGGAAACCAACAAAATTGCATTTATGATTATGAAGGGAATATTACAGGAAACTGTGAGAGATGAAATGATGATTCTATTGTTAATTTTAAAATGGGCTATAGATCATTTGAATTGATCTATAGCCTAGAATTATCATAAGAACAATAAAAAAATATTTAGCTTTGACTGCAATACGTTACGAATTATTTACACACGAATTCATTGATTGGTGGTCCTGATTTAGAATTTAAAAACATAATTCAATGAATTGTAAAGCAATCACAAATCAGATTTGGCCTATTTTCATGAAACCAAAACCTTTTCGCAAAGTCCGAGAACCTTTAATAATAAAGGACCTCCCGTAGCATCGATCGGTACCGTTATGTTAAATTCTGCAGAACAAAGCCGAGGACACATAGCCGGCGGTCACGCACCATGGTTCTTCCGTCCGTGTGTTACTTGACCTGCATTCATAGCAACCACTCTTACATAACAAGTATTAAAATATGAGAAGTAATGATCTGTGATTTCAATTACGTTCAATGAGCCAAGTGTAATAATGATTCTATATTTGTTGATGATGTGCCGTCTTCCAATGGGAGATGTAATCATGTTGCTAATGTGTATTGGGCGATCCACGATGATGGACTCTGTAATAAGATGCTGTTTTTAAAATATGCAATAAAATGCTAATGACTGTTTTTACTTCTTTATCATCAAGTGCTTGATGCAAGAATTGCAAGACTGGCAGACGACGACACGGGTTTTTTGTGAACTCAAAATTGATGACCATAAAAAATACTTCGTGAGTGGTCAAGACATCACGAATCAGTCGATAGCCAAAGACACAAACTATAGTTAAATGTAATGGAATCTGTCGAGGCAAACCAGGAAGCATCGGTGGGCACGCGACGCGATCTAACGGAGCGTGACACGAGAAATTAACTGTTATTTATACCAACAACGATGGCCCCGTTGAAATAACCTGTTACAACACCGACGAAAGTATTTCGGCATCGATTTCGGATTGTAATGACAACTCTAATGTCCGCATTTTAGTTTAACTACCGGTTAGAATCTGCCGAAAGTAACCACTTTCACTTCACTTTTTCGCTTCACTTTTGGATAGCGTAATGCACCAATTATCTTTTATCTGTGATTTATTTTCTGCGTTTCTGTTTCATGAATTTGTACTGGGTTTCATGAATCTATACAACCGAGATTTTCTGTTTTATTATCTTTCTCGTTCGATCTTGTATTACTTTGTTATGTAGTACCATGACCAGCCATGACCGTCGGCCTTCGTTTGTGAGCGGTTCAGTCTGAAGGCTCATTTCAAAGGTTTCTGCTGACGATTTTGCAACGTCAATGTCTGCTCACTGGTGGTGGGATAGATGTTTAGATTGTCCCGTTCTGATTTATGCGATTTGCGACTGTTAGAGCCCATCAAAATGACTGCAATATGATACTGACAAACAAGCATCTACCTCTACTTATTTGTCATGATTATCGTTCTGAATCACTAATATTATGATTGATCGCAATCGTGCACTATAAAATAATTAGATACGATCATATTTATGCAATTTTTTCTAAACCACAACATCGATTGCTCAGTCAGTCAGCTGGAATAAATCACATGATTCTTATTGCAGCTATTCCTGTATTTCTTGTGGTTGCTTCCGCGAAGAGGTCTAAGAAAGAAAGCCTGGTGAATAAGAAACAAAAGCTTCTAATAAGATCGTAGTCCGGTCATCTAGTCGACTGCCAAGCGTATCAAAAATGGCATTATTTTCCCAGGATCGTTTGTTGTCTACCATCAAGAAATTATCCTATATATGAAGGTCGTAGCGGTTTATTAAGTATAACCCTGTTCGTCGGTAAGCATTACACGCTTAGTTACGTGTCCCAGAATAATTTTTAAAAATAACTCGCAATAAGGACTCTGTTTTCTGTGATGTTGATGGCGTTCGGAGTGTTAGGACCAACGGAGGGCTGACACCGCCTGTAGCTGACGATCGCAATAACGCAACGGTCCAGCATGGTTCTAATGAAACCCCTGGCCTAATTAAAGTAACTGAACAAGCTACATAGACATCTATAAGTACGTAAGTCTCTGTAGGAATGCGATGATCTGCTATAAACGTATTATGTATATCGATCTCATGAATCGTGTTTGGACTGATGATATAATGGTTTTGTAATGGTTGTAACTTTATGGAAGAAGGTTAAGCTCCATTGTGATTCACAGTCGCCTCATTGAGGCCAAAGTGAACGTAAACAATGAAAATTGTTTAAAATTATAAACAAATCGCAGGAAACAAAGCTTTATTTAGGTTTTCTGATGGTAACAATCACAAGATCGTCTCATGCACTATTTTCCTTACTTTAGTAAACAATCATACAATTGTTATCGATTGTTCAATGGTTGACATTGAGATTAATAACGTTGCAAGCTAACCTGCGTTTCCCAGGGTAGAATAGTCCACCCAGTTTCTGCGCAGAAATGTCAATGGAAACGAAGAAGACTATAGTGATCTACTAGACTCCAGTAGATCACTATGGTCTTCTTCGTCTGTCTGTATGATAGTTCAGTGTCATTCAGCATTGAATATGTATGCGACTTATATGATGATCGAGTATCAAGTAGTCTAAGTAACCTCTTCCTACACAACGCTGACTGATGATATCAGACATTACAGACGATAACCACAGGCGACTTTTGTAAAACTAAAGGTTGTAGCATTTCGAAGAAAGAACTCGCTGTCTAGCTAATGTATTGGGCTCACAAGAAAAGCGTTGAAGACTAAAGCACACCATTTTCTGGTACATTAAGCAATGAAAAGAAAATTTACTTAGCCTCCTTGTAGTACATTATCTTGAACAATAGACTGTACTGCTGTTACTTACTTAAGTTTAGACTTGTTTTAGTTCTCTCTCCACTAATTATTATCATATTTGTTACGACAATGCAATTAAGATAATGTGCACATAACTATGCAACTGTGTGTTGTGTTTGTCTTTATTGTTTGTCTCTGATAACGACTACTGAGGTTTTATCACGCCAGCTTCTATAAATAACGTGATACGTGCTAAGTACCTACTAGGTATGAATGTCAATCAAGTAAACAGATCAACTTGTGTTGCGTTGTACTTTGATATTGGATATCTGAATACATTACCGAGTTGTACATCATTATGCATTTCAAAGACGAAGAGGAGCATCTTCTTTATAATTATTTTGCTAAACCTTTCTAAGGCCTATCTGCTCAAAGGTTCAAATATCAATGATGTTGAAAATGTATGATTTGTCTGTGTGTCATATTTGGTATATTTTATTACGATTGCTTGGATTTCACAGTTTGTCGATTTCTTCTTTCTACCCCCGCTGCCAATCTCTTTGTTTTCTTCGCAATTTTCTTTACCAAAAGAAATAATGTTCTTTTCATGAAATCTTTCGGATTCTCTAAATGTTAACTCATAAATGGGTAGAAAAAAAATGAATGGGTGGAAAATTTCATTCTGATGATTATGACATTAAAATGAAAACAGTCTACAACAATGCGATGTTTACTAGCCTACACCTATCAATTTGCGGATCGTCTTCTACAACATTATTTATATCGCTTTGTTCACAAATAACTGAACAAAGAGCTTTTAAATGAATTTATATCACTATCTAAACTGCTCTTCAAACACCTACACTTAATCTAAGTTAGAATCAATGGATAACCAGATAATCGTTATTTACCTGCAAATCCTGCAATCTTGATCCGGGGCCGATAAATCGGGCTTTAGTTGTGCAATAGGACACAATCTTGCTCGACAGTTGGGGTCAGTCCTGAAAACCGGTCCCCAAGTCGTGTCGTGGGTACTCCGTTCTTTGCCCCGCCACACGGTGGACGATATTTTTCGCTCGCCTTTCGTAGGAATTTTTGAAAAATTAAGTTTTTTTTTGGTAAACTTTGAGTATGCAGTATTGTTGGGGACATCAAAGCATACACTAATTAATGGTTTTAGGTACTTAGAAAAATTTATACACGATAATAAATGGGTTTGTTCATTTTCAATGTATGGAAACGGAACTTCTCTTCTTCATAAAACCTTTCGTTCTTGTAGAGTTAGGATGAAACTTTCAGGGATTGTTTTTCAGACCTTAGTGAAGGCTCTTAATCAATCAGCTTGGTCAAGAAGGGTCCAGCAAAAAAGATATGGTCAAAATAAAATTGCCTGTTTTTGTTATTTTAATCGTTCCTATTTAGGTACCTAGTTGGTAGTTTTTTTAACTTTTATCCATCTTATTAAGTACATAGCATAGTATTTGTTTACTTTTGATCTAATATACCCCCATTTCGCGCGTTATACGTAAAGAAATACCTACATCATAGTCTTTGTGACTGTTATATTCTTATGTATTGATTTCATATTACTTTTTTACTAAAATCATTGTCGAATATCAGTATTGATTTACTGACTGAGTGCGACAAGTATTCCGTGTCACAGACCCCATATAATAATAGTACATATTTACTCAATCTAGATTACCGAGAATCGTAAAATAGCCACTTGAACGGTCCTATTGTTAATAATCTGGTATTTTTGTAACTTTCTACGAAAATTTATTATCGAATACTTCTTCAGCGACATGTGATATATGCCAAGTGAAACCCAAGGAGATGAATGACATCGACAAGGTTTTACTTAGAAATCCCACAGAAGAAATTTATAGGTTTGGCCTGTCTTCACTTCATGCTCGCATTAGATGCATGGAATGCATCCTACATATTGCATACCGTCTAGAATTTAAGAAATGGCAAGCTAAAGGCGATGAATTTAAAGAACAGATGGCTACTAGGAAGAAACTTATACAAGATAGGTTCTGGAATCAAATGGGACTTCGTGTAGATGTGGTGAAACAGGGTGCTGGAACTACGAACGACGGAAACACTGCTAGAAGATTTTTTGCTGATCCTGCAGCCACTGCTCAAATCACAGGGATAGATGAAGATCTCATAAGAAGCTTGGGAGTAATTCTTCAGGTGATCTCATGCGGAGAATTTGTTGATGTTGAAAAGTTCAGAACCTATTGTCACGCAACTACACGAAAATATATTGAACTTTATTCATGGTACTACATGCCTTCAAGTATGCATAAGTTGTTAATCCATGGTGCCGACATAATTGAGCACAACAACTTTGTTCCTATCGGCAAATTATCTGAAGAGGCATCTGAAGCTCGAAATAAAGACTTCAAGCATTTTCGGTGTTTCCGCTCACGAAAGAATAGCAGAAAAGCGACAAATGAAGACATCATTAATAATCTGTTGGTTTCGTCTGATCCTTACGTTTCCAGTTTCAGACCTAAAATAAGGCAACTTAAATACCAACCTCTTTCAGAAGATGCCAAATTACTGTTGTTATTAACTTCTAGCGCAGATAAAGAAAATTTTGAGTTTTTAAATGTTGGACACTGTCCTGATTGTGAATAGTAGTTTTTTTATTAATTTACATTTATTTTAAATTTATTGATTTAAGATAAGTAATTTTAGTTTTATTTTAAGTAGCTGAATTAGCCTATACAGGAATGTGTATAATATACGTATTATTTTAAATGGATTGATTCATTAAGCGGTCAGCGCAAGGCGGTCATTAGTACAGTCGGTATTTATGACTTTGTTAGCGCTACCTGTTCCTTTGTTGTTGCCGTTTTCGTAGAAAGGTGCAAAAATACCAGATTAGTAACAATAGGACCGTTCATGTGGCTATTTTACGATTCTAGGTAATCTAGATTGAGTAAATATGTACTATTATTATATGGGATCTGTGACACGGAATACTTGTCGCACTCAGTCAGTAAATCAATACTGATATTCGACAATGATTTTAGTAAAAAAGTAATATGAAATCAATACATAAGAATATAACAGTCACAAAGACTATGATGTAGGTATTTCTTTACGTATAACGCGCGAAATGGGGGTATATTAGATCAAAAGTAAACAAATACTATGCTATGTACTTAATAAGATGGATAAAAGTTAAAAAAACTACCAACTAGGTACCTAAATAGGAACGATTAAAATAACAAAAACAGGTAATTTTATTTTGACCATATCTTTTTTGCTGGACCCTTCTTGACCAAGCTGATTGATTAAGAGCCTTCACTAAGGTCTGAAAAACAATCCCTGAAAGTTTCATCCTAACTCTACAAGAACGAAAGGTTTTATGAAGAAGAGAAGTTCCGTTTCCATACATTGAAAATGAACAAACCCATTTATTATCGTGTATAAATTTTTCTAAGTACCTAAAACCATTAATTAGTGTATGCTTTGATGTCCCCAACAATACTGCATACTCAAAGTTTACCAAAAAAAACTTAATTTTTCAAAAATTCCTACGAAAGGCGAGCGAAAAATATCGTCCACCGTGCGCCATGCCGGTAAACACTGGCCACTTTCACAACACAAATAACTTAAATAAGTAATCCGTTTGCAGAGAAACAATAAAATTGCCTCAGAGAATTTAGTTGGATTCTACTCGTATATAATTATTGGAAGCGTTCAAGAAAAATTAGTACGAGCCTGAATTTGTCGGAACTTTATTTCGTTTAATCAGTAGTACGGCTATATTAATGGCGTCCGAAAATTGAGCTTCGTTGGTTTTGACATAAAACTAATTTAACACATGTTTTCCTTTTATCGAGTTTTTTTTTTTTAATTTATATTGTCTTGACATTTGGAAATATAAACGGATCTATTCTTGTAATTGCGTCTGGGAAAACTTTTATTTTTGTGTCTTTGGATCACACAGAAGACACCTACCCCTACCTACACCTTTTATTTTTTCCAATCAAGGCCTAATATTGGTAACAGTCTCCAAATATAATGAAACTAGCTGACCCGCGCAACTTCGTCTGTGTAACATTATTAATTTGACTGATGCTCTGCTCGTATTGGTCGCAGCGTGATGTTACATAGCCTATAGCCTTCCTCCATAAATGGATTATCCAACACCTAAAGAATTTTTCAATTCAAACCAGTAGTTCCTGAGATAAGCGCGTTCAACCAAACAAACAAACTCTTCAGCTTTATAAAGTATAGATTTAAGGCCTAAGGTCATCATCCTTTGAAAGACCCGGCCACCCGGTTCTGGGTGTTTTCGTGGGTACGACGATCCTAAAAGCAAAGACCTTTTAAAGAATTTTAATCTAATGAGTTAAGTCCGATCTCCATACTAA
This sequence comes from Standfussiana lucernea, assembly GCA_964057025.1. NCBI lineage: Eukaryota > Metazoa > Arthropoda > Insecta > Lepidoptera > Noctuidae > Standfussiana > Standfussiana lucernea. The sequence goes on from OZ059796.1 coordinate 11,448,694, forward strand.
TATGTTCTTAGAATTACCGATACAGTTAAACTAAACGTGTTTCCTTTGGCCGTTACAGCGCATATTAAAGATGTAAGTAGGTGCGACCTGAATAGCCAGTATTATTTGTTTATGATATAAGCAAAATATATCAATGTCACATCGTGCTTAATGGCTGTGACTGATGAACTATTTTGCATAATATTAAGTAACGGTTACAATTCAAGAATACCAGACAACGTCTTTTTTAATTAGATTTTAATCGCACTGTTCATTAGCGGTCTAGCTACAATCTGATTACTTATGACATATTCAGAAAGAGAATAAAAAACTGTAGTAGTTAAACCGTTTTGTTAATGCACCGACATCTATACATGTATGTATATCTAAGTCACTATTGCTCTACGCCCATTTGCAGACGTTACTCAGCCAAAGGAAATTGTTCAACTGTGATGATCACAGCGATCAGCAAACGCTTCTGATGCCATTTGAGCTTTACTCGTGTAATCGTAGCTTTATAATTTAAGTAGGTGTATTTTTTAAATCAGGTTCTATTAACCTGTTATTTAACTACTATAAATTATGTCCAATGAGTTAATGAGCTATCAAACTAAGGCGTAGCGATGGCGACATAATTGTGTCGTTGATGAGGAAAAATTCAATCATCCAAATATTTTTGTCGATTAGGACGCGAATGTAGAAAACCGAGTTGAATTACATGATCATCGTAATCCATACGAATCAGAAGTCATTAATATTGATGATATATCTAAGTTTCCTCGAGTAAAATTCATACAAAAGTAGGTCAAGGGTTTCACACATCGGAGACGAGGAAAATTCTTAATGGCGAAGGCGATGTTGTAGATGTCAGCATACAATTTACGGCTGTGGAAAAAAACATCTGAAGGTGACATAAAGAATTATATATTATATATGAATCAATTCTTCTGATGATGGGCAATCATAATCTACAGTAATAATGTTCTGTACTACGAGTATTATAACTATACACACCACACGAACAAGTACAAAAGCAATTTATATTGTGCTATTACACCTATCTGAAATGAAAACGAAAGTGCATAATACTACGTTCCGTCGTCGATTCAAGCAAAATCAATTTTCCGGATTAACTCATTTTAATTGTAATCTTACTTTCCCACCGTTCCGAGCCTTGGTAGAAGTATTTCCTTTCGTCGTCACGGTCTTCTTTCTGTATCGTGTGGTTAGTGCCTAACCTGGTGTCAGTTTTTATGTCGCCCATGGGCCTCTGACTTGGCTTCATGCCGTCGAGAAATACCTATCTATTAGGCTTGCTGGTTTCGTCACGATGTTTTCCTTTCCCCGAAGCAAGTTATAATTATGCAATACACACATGAATCCGGAAAATCAGAGGTCTTGGGTTCGGACTCGAGATCTATGACTTAACGTCTTCGTCACGTCGTCGTTGTCGCCGTCACGGTGACTTTATTAAACGCTATGTAAGTTACCATAAGATCTTATTTGTTTTGATCTTAATGTTGTGGATCATGGCCTGTCTCTACATAATATTATTGAAGGCCCTGGGGAGTTACCATGATCTGTTAGTGCAGGAATGTTTTAAGACTATTCCGAGAGTGGGAAAGTGACAGCGCTACACAGCTGTCTAGCGCCATCTCTTACCCACTCTCGGAATAATACGGGCCTTCAATAATATTATGTAGATCATGGTAACCCACCAGATCTTGAAGTCAAGGCTCTTTAAAACGTTATCCAGTACTAACTTGCAGTTTGTATCTGCTTTGCTTTAAGTCAATCTCAGTATAGTAGTGGTTCCATCCATAATTTTCTTTCTTTCAATGGTCATCATTTCCGTTGTCTTATCCAAAGTTAAAACTACGTCTCCTTTTAACATTAATTTTATAGTTTAGTAGACGTAGGTTTTATACTAATTGTTCTGTAATTTGTTTCCTTTGACGCGGTCATGAGATCAATCTTTGTTTGTTCGACGCAATAAGCTACCATGCCATTTTGAATGACTGCGTTCGCTGGTTACACAACCACTAGTTACTGTACTAGTACGAGTCTTCGATTCTTAGCAGAGTTCTTGGAAAAATCTCTCGTAAACCTTTTCGGTGTTTAGCTTTCTTTATAAGCAGGCGTCTGTTGTTTCATCAACCTATTCGATTTTACTACCCAGATTTATATATCCACTTACGTTTAGTGTATTTTTTATTTCTTTTGAATTGACTCTACTTATTTTAGATTCATTTAGTTCTTTTTTCTTTTAAAACTTTAGGTCGGAGCCATTTTGTTCATCATGAAAAGACCTAACCACAATATTTTTTTAGGATTTCATGTAAAGGTGTGTATTTAGAAATAATTGTTTTAGGTTGTTGTTATAACCTTAGGAATTCAAGGAAAATATTGTAAAAAGTGCTTTCTTTATCGTTTAATTTTTGATTATAAAATTCAATGTATAACCTTTTCTGGTGGTTTTTTAAATCTTTTTACAGAGCTGCCTAATCTGACACCGATAAGCTGCAAATAAATGTCATGTATAGAATCTATTATCGAAATCAATGGAAACCCAGTGTCAATGCCAATTTATGTCGATTATCTTTTCAAAAGAACATCAAATACTTAAATCTCACACAATTCTCCATTCAGTTAAAATTTACTTCCACATCACTATGATATTTTTACGAAACACTCATTATCGTAATTTTCGTGATGTTAAATTCTCATACTGGTCCGAGGCGCCAACCTTGTGGCACTCTTGCAACATTCTTCGGTCGTTCACCTGCCGAGAAGTGGACCTTGTTTTTAGTTTGACACTTTCATATGATTTGTTGTTAAATACTAAAGATAGATAAGTGTAAAATATGATGCAAGTGAATTCCACGCCGTTTGCCTGTCGTGTCGAGGTAAACAACGGCCGGAGTAACATGTACCGAACGAAATCCCGTTTGAGCAGCTCGCTAAGAAGTATTTTCATATCATTGCATGTATTTGTGCATTTTCGTATGCAATTTTGCTTGGATTTAAGAACTTGGCGCCAATAATATAATCAATAATTTTCCGGCTACTAGTAAGTAGGTTTAAGTACAAGATAATATATTGAGATATTCATATTTAATACACTGTTGTCAATATCTACATTTTCATTAGTGCTCTTTCTCCCGTAGAAACCAAATATCATGTTCCAAACGATGATCTTTAAACATGAACACATAAATTTAACTAAAGAACGAATGAATAGAAAACGTCCATTTTAAAATTGCCAACTCGTATTGCTTTGTAGTACACGTCACGTCAAAGACTCCGAGACAGACACGACATATTTTAGCCAAAACCAAAAACCAGTTTTCCTGATGATGATTTTTTTGTCTTCGTTGTTTCGAAGTATTTCCGCTGTAAATGGTTACATGTTCAGTAACTAGCCAGTATCCAACCTCATAATACGAGTATCATCTATGTAAGGAAAATCATCGTCGACAAAAAATTGTTTGTAGATCAACAATGCTTTCTCCTGCACTGAAAGATCAATTTGTGTGAAAGAGAAGGGACATTTCCAGCTGAGTACTGAAACCCTCCGAGTATGAGGGCAAAGAACGATTACATGCAACCCCATTTTAAACCTACGGTGGCAAATGAGCGGCTTTCAGAACTGGGTCACAGTGTGAAGGGACGAAATTGGGACGAACCCTAGGGGAGAGATGAGGGCTGGTTAGTTACTGCTTTCCTACGCCGCTATTTGAAATTGTATCGACTTGAAATTTCATTTTAATGCCATTCGGCTTTCAGGGGATTTGCCTAATGATATTGCGGGTGTGCGCTTTTGGAATACAAAAAAGATGATTCATGGCATCGACGTGTATTTTTTTCGTATTGATCGTCTCTGTTATGCTAGTCAACAATGTGGAGTGTTATGTACTAGATCGCTGCCAGTTTTAATCAAAATTGAATAACTGCTTCTACATTAAAATTAACATCGCGCGACATTTCAATTCTTGTCGTTTAGAAACCTCCAGCCATCCTCCATCTTACTGAAATTAATTAATCTGAAGTTAGGGTTTGTTTGCCTCGTACTGTGGTTTCGTGTGATTTGTCAAGTCTAAAGTATTAAGTTTGTTAAACTTGCATAATACCGAGGTCGTGACCTGAGACGTTTTCAATAACAAATACTATAGCCATAATGTATAATACTGCTTAATTGCTTACAAACATCGCCAGTTTAATCAATTTGCTATGAGCACAATTTCTTGGGCCGTCTCTCTAAAATTAATATTTGACACCAATACGAAAAGTCATGCTGGTTGTTATATTTTGAATACAAGCAAATATTAATAATCTACAGGATTTCCATTTCATTTTACGCCTTTGCTTAATGATAATAGAAAATTAAGGGTTGGCAAAGGAGATTTAAATTGGAAATCACACGAGCACAATATTTAAGTGGTAGCAGCTCCAATCAGTTTAAGTACTACCTAAGTCGTTCTTTCACGATGTTTAAAAAAACTTTTAACGATAGTAAATTATTGTTCCAAGGTAGTCAAGAGTTAAAAAGGGTTTTATTGACATAGGACTTGTAGCTATTGAAGAGAACTGGAGAAATTCTTTTGAATATTTATATTCGCATGGTTAAGAGTCTCGACAGACATGAATGTTACATTCAACTTCCATGTTTCTCTGAATTAATTAGTATGCAGAGAAGAATTGTTAGTACTCTATTAAATTTTATTGTAGAATCAGTACTGGTTTGTAGTAAAAAGTCAGCTCACGTTTCAAAATTTGAGGCCAGAGCTGTAGCGTATTGTCGCAACAATGGCATTTCGTAATAACTAATTTTATTTCATTGAATACGTGACATGCATTTCATAGATACTTTATTTATAGTACATTTTATTATTTATTGAAGATAATGCGGTGGACATTGGGCAAGCATGCAAAATTGAATGAAATATTGCAATTGCAAGCTTGTTGTGGTTTCTGAGGTACTTGGCGTCAATTCAAATGCTCGAATAGTGTTAGTGCAAGAGATTAAATAAGATTTCTATTTATAGTTACTTTATTAAGTTTTGGTTATAAGAGATGCTAGTTTTATTTTCTAACCTCTGTATTAGCTACCAACTTCCTTGATCTTTTGAATTATTTTCCTATTAAGGTGAACCAAGTCATCATCATAATTCTCCTGCCCTTATCCTAATTTATTTGGGGTCGGCGCAGCATGTCTTCTTCTTCGTCTTTGTCTTCGTCATCCTAGCAGTCATAACTTGGACCAAATACAGTATAGTTACTACCAAATGTGTTGTGTGTGTAATGCTAAACACTACACATTCCTTCCTTATCTCAAATTCTCAATTCGTTCCAAATTGAGTACGCATAAAAGAGTGATTGCAACTAGTTGATGTCGTTTTACTAGCAAATTGAATTGCAAATACGTTGTATAGTAAACTAGCGGAGTGCATCGTTGTTGTGTTAATTCTGTATAATTCATAAGTTTGTACGTTCAAGGAAAGCGGTTGCGTATTCCGATCATTTTTAATGCTTACAGTTGTTGATGTATTATTCATTCACGGTGCGCGGCTTCCTGACGTAACTCCTGCAAATAATACCTGTAAAGATCTAAGGTTAAGTTTTATTATAAATAGAAGCACTGCATTGTACTACGCTTGATGAAAGAAACTGGGAGTTGATGAAATACTGTTTGTATATGAGGCGTAAAGTAAAGTCAGAATACGTTTAGATTTTTCCACGCTATCTTTGAGTACATTGCTTTCTGGACTAATAATATTACTGACCTCTATCTGTTTCGCTTCGTTTTTGATCATTGCAATTGGTTTCATTTCTACAAATTCATCAATTTTATCAGTGAACTCTATTTCACAATTCACTTCTTCCTCTTCAGCATCCAAGTCTACTAAATATTCTCTTCGTTTGTTTCTGAAATAAGTTATTAAATAGGGGGTGTGTTAACGCTGCCACCACTCAAGGTTGCATGAGAAAATAACCAGGCGTGACAGTCGAAATAGCAATGGTAAACAGATTGCTAATATATGTTATTATATATGTAAATAATTCAGAAATACATATTTTTCGCTAATGCATATTTTTGCGTATATCCCACACAGAGCGGAAAATTGATCTCAATGTTGTGGTGTGAGCTGAATTTACATTTTCATGTGAAAAGTTTTGCTACGACGAATTGGCTGTCCTTTGCTGTTCGTATTGAAATGTTACTTATGTTCTTCTGTTTAGGTATGTCTCCTCTTATTCTTTCTTATGTGATATGCTGTTCTAGCCAAGCATTATTTCCAATATCCTATAAACTACAGCTAAAATCTTTACAAGACCTTACAATATAACATAACTGCAAGTCCCATAACTCGTTTCTATCGATCGTCGCCAGCAGCCACCGAGACTTCAACCCGTTCCACGTCTAATTCACCGCGAATGAAAAATTAACGCCTTTTCCAAAGGAACGGGACTTTTTGTGTCTCAATCTTTCTAATTGCTATGCTGGTCCCGTCTCGCCAATCTACGGGCGGTGCTACGACTGCTTGTTTTTTAATAGTCGGTAGACCGCTTAATTTGCCGCGAAATAACTCCGTACTTGCTTGTGTGTCTGGTGAAATTGTACGGTTGATCTGTAGATAATTTAAATGTTTTTGGAACGTACATTTCATGATGTCTGTCTGTTCTTTTTTATTTTGGAGAAAGTTTCTTTTTTGATCTGTTTGGTTTAGAAATGTTTATTTATACTTAGAGTTACCTACTTCGTATCTATTTACTTGGAAGTAGCGGGAACTACTTTAGTTGTCCTGTTGTTTAATGTAGTTCTGCTTTAGTTGCGAAGCATCATAAGAAGTTAGACGCGTATCAGCAACTATGTAGATTGTATGTACACGATTTCACAAGCAAACTCCTCCGAAATTCTCTCTGAATTTCAAATCCAACAACTGAATTTATAAGCAGGTACGAGCTTATGAAAGTTACATGTTTAAAGTAGAGATCATAATGATTTTAGACGGCTGTTTGCCGTCGAGGTGTTTTCATTCGATGTAAGACCATGGTATTACGTGATCGATAGGGCACGACCGGTTATAGTGCGGGGTTTTAAAACTTACGAGGGCATTATTATGTGTGGATAAGATAAAAGTTACTTTGAGTGTATAATAGGCTGTTTGTCGTGAAATGCACTATCGCTATATGGTAGAAAATTCTACCATTTTGCACATAACGATTGGTAATAGAGGCGTTTATTATGCAATGCTGTATGCAGTAAGAAACAAACAGAATTACTTGCTAGAGTCTATATATGTATTTCCTAGTATTTATAACCTTAGAATGTTCAAAAAAATACCTCTTTCCTCAAATTACTAGGTTCTAGGCAAAGGGCCATCTTCGACCACACAGGTGTAAAAGTGGTCACACGGTACTAAAAGGAGTAATAACTGGTGATTGTTGTATGTACTAAAGTCATGCGCAGTGAGTGCGCGCGCGTGCGTTGACCGCTAGGAATGCATCGCACGCGCATGGGCAGTCACACACACTCAGCTGTTCCCTGTTCCGCTGGCGTTTAGACGGCCTGCTGAGAATATTAATTATATAAAAAAAATACTTACAACCAAATTGAGAACCTCCTCCTTTTTTTGAAGTCGGTTAAAATGGTTATTTGAGCGAACTGCGTAAGTAAAGTTGAAGAAGTTCTGTTAGACGTATTGACTATTAAACAATTGCAGGATTCATTAGATGGAAAATAATTTAAATATCTAAAATAACACATTTAATATAACATCACGTCTGATCCCGCAGTGTTTTTTTTCTTGCCTTTCCCCACACTAGGAAATTTCGCCTGTATCGTGGGTGCAAAACATATAAACTCACATACACGAACAAAACCTTTGCCAGAAGTGTACTTACCAATTTTTTTCGCCAACTTTATATTTAAGTCTCATGTAATAGGGGCGAACCTAACGTTAGTGAATGACAATTTTATAAATTAGGTCCATCTGAATTGAGCCTCGATACTCAATCACTCTAAATTGTTTGCGTCATAGATACAGTGCACCATTATGCATTATACCCGTCGTATGCCAACATTCTCTCGAGTCATTCCAATCTTCCGCATTCATCATCTTCCTTACTCATAGATCATATTTAGTCATTCCGACGTTAGATTTCTCATTTTGTAGAAATTCCAGTAAAACCTGTATTCTACTTAGTAAAGTGTACAGTTGGGTTACCATGACGTCTTAAAGCAGGATCGTTTTAATGTCATTCCAGTGTTGGAAAGAGACAGAGCTATACAGGATGTTTTACGCCATCTCTTTCCCACACTGGAATAATACTAAAACATTCCTGCTTTAAGACGTCATGGTAGACCACCAGAACATGAAAGTATTTCGCTTAATTCCATGCGAATCTAGGTACTCCGTGACTTTAGTCTTTCTAAAACTCAACCGCTTTCAGAACTGTACATTTCTTCTAAGAAACAGTATTTTAATGTCCGTGGGAACAACAACGCTACAAAATGTCAACACGATATTCCAAGCACATGTAGATTACCATCAGCATTAAGGGGGGAAAGGGGGAATGGTGCGCAGTAAGGAAGTTCCCTCGGAACTCGGAAGAGCTAACGGTCGGCCTGGGGCTGGGGGTAACAGGATACTCGCTGGGGAATGGCAGAAAACAGTAGATAGCTTCACCCTGTGATATATGACGAGAAAAGGAAAAATAATGTTTAGAGGCGCGTTCAGTTAGACGTTTATTTATGTTTTAATAAAGCCTTACGTCGAAAAGTTTACGCCTGGTGTTAAAAAAAGCAATATACGAAAAATTTCTCATCAGTTATCAAAATGTATGCCTCAGCATAAATCATCGAATATTCTAGTTTTATCCCAAACAATCCTTTAATATAACTTACCCCCGATACTCAAATCCAAATATGACAACTTTCTTTACAACATACACAAATTTCGAAACTTCGCCCTGTACGTGTTTCCCCCACTTCACCCCGTCTGCCCCCTTATCCCTCAGGACCGGAGGCTTTATCAGGGACGCTTTATGAGCAACATCAGAAGCCAGCGCACTTATAAATGGAATCTGGTTTTACTGCCGATGCCCCTTCTCGCTTCAAGGAAATATCGTTGGGAAAATACTCGTAAATATTTCATGATACTGTTACGGCGTGTGTCTCATCTCTGTTGGGGAGAAAATTACCAATAAAAGAGTTCGAGCGTATGTTGTGAATGTCGGGAATTTTACAGAAAAAAATGCTGTATTTATGTCACATGTCCATGATAATATAATTCAGCTGTCTTCATAAAAGAAACCCTGACTTAATCATCAATGACCTAATATTTCAGCGAGACAGCAATTTCCTTTGGACTCTTGGAATTACTGTCGTAAACATCCAGCGGAGCTGAGATTATTTTCTCGTGAAAATTCTTTCAGCCCTCTCCATTCAGCGAAATAGGCCGAGAGCGTAAAGGTCTTGTTTGACAACACTAGCGCGACGGGTAACCTAAATTTGAGCGTATCCAAATACGGAGCGGTCTACAAAGTAAAACATTGAACAAAGTTGTTTGTTTTGATGTGTACTTCCACTGAGAATTTAACTGCGGAATAGTCTCATTGAATATGCATCACAACGAGGTCGGTCAGTGCCAGCAAGGTCACTACAAAGAATCCACGATTTTATGTGTATAAAACATGAAAGTTAACTCATGCAACCCGATTTCTTTTGATTTAATTTACTGTCTTGCTCATAAATTCTTCACGAATGACAACGTTTAACATTCCGTGTAGGAAGAAGAGTATTGTGTTGAAAAAAAACAATTTACATACATGAAACATGTACACAGGGAAAATGATTCGTGTTTCTGTATTAAAGTAAGAAAGCCGAAGAGCATGCACATTTGCATTTTAGATTAACGTCTAGCAATGTTGCATAATGCAGCGATAAGAGCGAAATACTCATGAAGGTGGGAGGTGATACTTAACTACCGTTAACGTTGTTTTCTTCCGCCTTCAGGGAAACTGGTTTCGTTGCTTTTCATTACCTAATGTGAAAATGTTCGTAGCATCTTCAAATTTTTGTAAAGTAGCAACTTGTGTAGACTTTATTAAATCATCAAAATATTTACCTTATTTAAAAGCTAATATTAGATCTAAAATAAGAATAAAAATATGTACAGTTACGGGGCGTCAAAAAATTCATCCACATCGCTGTCAACAGTCATCAACTTGTGTATGATGAATTCGCAAAAATTGCACTACTTGAATTACTGTAGTGAGGAATTGGAATTCCACAGGGCAGACACAGAAATTAAAATAAATAATAAATTCATCAGACTACCTGCTCCCAATGAAGAAAATGTAAAATTAGACCACTTTCATGGGAAAAAGAATACATCGTCAATACAGAAAATCTTACACCAAATACTAGAACTAGCATTACATTAATAAACTTGCAATTCAGCAAAGTACAGTAAGGTCCATCTATTATTATACCACCATTACTTTAAAAGCGTATTTTCAAGAGATAAGTCTTGTGAACCCATTTGTCAACTTCAATTTTAATTTTCGTACCAAGTACCTACTGCTCTATCGGAGCTGGCTTTCAATGGATTAATTTGTCTAGAGGACATTGCCCTTCATTCAAAGATTAATGAAGGTGAATATTTAAACAGACACGGTCTCCGTTGTCAAGCGGCAAGTGACAGACAGATTCAGAGCTATCTATAGTCAGCATGGAGGAATCTAAATCTGCATCTAAAACTGCGGTATAATTGCGTAACCATAAATCCATGGCAATTCAACAACATTCATTGCGTTGCTTACGTGGTTAAGCAGACAATGTTTTCAAGCTTATAAAGCATTGCATTAGGAATATACTTTAAAATCCAAAGGTGATTATTTCTGTAAGTACGTTTCGCAAATGAGGTGCTGGTCATACGCTAAATATTTCATCAAGTTCTTTTCTTAAAAGTGCTTCCTTATGGCACTTCCACAACTGATCGTAAGAGAAAATTGCCATAATCATAAACTTTTGGGATAGGAATAGTAGATAAACAGCTGGTTTTTCTGAGCGCTCAAGAAACCGGCTGAACAGCCGGTACAGCTGTCGAATATGGTGCTCCATTCTAGCTTGTAATCATACCATAGTTAGATGAACGACCCTACGGCAGATAAGGTGACCTGACTTTCGCAAGTCTAGTAACCACACAGATTTCACCAGTTCACCTTCATAATGATTATGAATCATGGTAATAACACCCAGTTCAATGAGATGCGGAGGTTACATGGTCGATGCTCCATGAAAGAAAACACAGACATTTAGTTAGAAGCCCGAATAGACGATAAAAGTTTTAGGTAGAAGTCCGAATATATCTCAAGCCGGGAAGAAGATAAATTGGAGGCTCAGAAAACTAGTTTTTTTGTTTCTAAACGCGTATAATTAAATAAATACTTCACGGTGTAGTTAAACTGAGCGTATCAACTTCAAGGTCATTGTTATCATGTCGTTTGGTGATGTAAGTTAAATTCTTATCTGATATTCTCACGCTATGTTAGTTTTAAGATTGGAACCGGCTGGCGTGGATTCGTGTCATATTTCGTTGGTTGTTACGATTATTTGAAAATGGAATGTTATAATGTCTTTCTTTTGTTTTGCACTGTCCCTGAATGGTACTGGGATCTATATTGGTGTCTGAATCTTTGTTCGATATTCTAGAGTCTTCTTCTTCTCATAAATCGTAAAGCCAGGCCTCTCGAATCGTTAGTCGTATAGTGAGTCAGTTGTGCATTTTTGTTGTTTTGGTGAAACTGCTCTTTTCTCAACTTCGTATATCATGGATGTTTCGAAACCATTTTTTGCCAATCTATTTTCATAAACATAAACTTATCATGAATCATTTATTTGCGTAAAACATGGTATACAATGGTGGGGATGGTTCAAACATATTCATGTTCTTTGACCATCATCTTTTCCCTTCATCTTATCATAGGAAAATTCCAAGATTGAATTTTGTTTTTATCCCAGTGACTTCTGGGAGGCCAAATCTGCTGCATTCCTTTTCTCCCGTTTTGCTTGCCTTATTCAGAGTTATGTTAATCAATATTTGGGTTTTGTCTATCTTTCTTTAGGGATGTCCAGATAGCAATTAATTTATTTGAATACCTTCATCTATAACGTTCTTCATACGATGTATTAGAGGTTTATATAGGTTTTACAAATACATTAGTACAGCACAGCATTGATCAGGAAAATTATATTGAAAACACATAATCCGAGTGTAGATAGTCAAAGCTTCAAGAGATAAAACCTGATGAAGAAATATTATCACCAAAGGGTAGGGGAGAGCTCAATTTATTAACCTTTGAATCCCACCCGAGGGATGTATCGTACCTACTTGTACCTAGGAAGTACCTAGGTAGATAAGGGTTCCTACTAGGAACCCTTATCTACCTACGTATAAAGAACTATTAGGTGCTAGTCTACGGTATCATACGCGGTGTGAAGTACCTTCACGCAATGATTTATATCTCGCAAAGATAAATGAAATACTTTAGTTGGCTCTCGGATAAGGATAGCAATTTACTCAAAGATTAATGTAGAACTAGTACACATTATAAACTATAATGCATAGACACTTCTAACTGAACACATGAATAGTGTAATGGAAGACACATTTTCAGAAGGTGACCATATAATCACGTCTTACTCAGCAGCATCCCGATGGATATTAAATGTTGACTGGATACAAGAATATTGATCGAAATCAAGAAACACCTGCTAGTCTACTACATACATAACCTCACGCTTTTTTCCCTTGGGGGTAGGCAGAAACCACAGAACGCCACCTGCTACGATCCTTACAAACATACTCCTTTCGCCACGTCCACGTAAATACACGCACGCCGCCGGTTGCCAGTACTGTGTACTAGTTTACCAAACAGACAGAAACTCGACTTGCCATAAAGCGAACAGACTGATTCAGCACTTGCTAAAAGATCTTGAACCCATAAGACAATCTGACAATGAACCATATAGAGAGAAAACCCTGCGATAAAGTAGATGACATCCCATACGTCTCCGAACCGACCAACCTTCAAACCAATTTCAGTTTGAGGGTATCTACAAATTAGGGTCGTGCGGTTGGTACCTACGCCTGATGATAGATGGCGCTAAGTTTTCACACGAGCCGAGACGTTTGAGCTATCAACACGGTCTACGCCTGTTATTAACGACCGGTCTTGGATACGCATTAATATCACTACACATGTATCATAGAATGTACTGTAATTATAGTGTACTGAAGGTTTTCACATCGACTATATAGTACGGTGCGAATAAACGACGCGTTTAACTTCAGAGTGTTGAAGAGACGGGGTATCCAAGTTCCCCAGATGAGTTTCTGTTTCGCAATCCCTGATCTACTAGATCAGGGATGGCGAACCAATGGCACGCGACACAATATTTTGGGCACGCCACCGATTTTAACTATATTTTCATCTACATCTGGCCCGCCAGCCATAATTTTCAGAGATGATTAACATTAAAGACTAGCTTAGAAAACCGTTTGGCAGATGACTTGAAAGTAACCTCTTACAACCCTAATTTAAGTTATTTGTCATCTAATCTGCAACACAGAAGACACACTTATGTCAAGTACTTTAATTTGAGTTACACGTATAACTGAAACCTTTATTACAGTGCAAAATGTATTTTTTGGTAGTAAAGAATTTTGAGTCGTTATTTTGCCAATAATCAGAATCACTTAGTCAAAATTGTTTGACGGCACATTTATGGCCTCGAAACATTTATTTAGAAAAAAATGGCACGTTGATTCATAAAGGTTCGCCACCCCTGCACTAGATTATACACACTGGAACAGAACTAAAACATATATAACATATATAGCATTAAGACGTCATGGTAGACCACCTGTGCTGGATTTAGGCATCTTCAATTACATTCTAATAACACAATCCTTTTCCATGGCCAGCCTGACCAAGCTACCGCAGCATTTGTTCTTCACTGTTTGTTTCACTGTCTACTTCTTTAAAATTGTCGACAGATACGTATATTTCTGGTGCTCCCTGCTAACAGATGATCTGAACTCAAGCATATTCTTGTGACATTTATGTACATATGTGTTTCTTATTCAAGATTGCATAATTTTCCGCGGTACGCCTTTTATCATTCCAGTCATGTTCAGTATGCTACGGTTTATACTTCCGTACACGCATTGTGTTATATAGTATTATGTGCATGTAGCTTGACTTATTTATTTTCTAAGCACAACACAAACCAACACTAATATTTAAACAGCAACTTTCAAATAAAACGAAATTACATCGTAGTTCGTAATGGTATAGGTGTCATATTTTATGTACAGTCACGAGCACCAATATGTAAACAATTTTCGTGAGAAATAAAGATAGTAACTTGGAGATATAATCTATTTCATACAAATAGGAGTTCCAAAATACTATATTCGTAACAACATGAAATTTTAAATAGAACAGTAGGCGATAATCACTTTTAAAAGTTGCTAAGTATTTACATATTCGTGCTCGTGACTGTACATGTGCATCTGCCACCTTAACGGCAAGGGGTCCAGTTACCTTACAGTTGTATTTGGTTCAATAAACTCCTAAACTTCGGTATGACAGCCGCACACAACGGGTTCAATTTCTCCCGTCTGCCAATCCGTCATTAAACCTTCTTTGTCTGTCGTCATATTAAAATAGGGATAAGTTAAGGCGTGGATATACGTGAATTGAGCTTCATTTAGGATACATTAGAACCTTTTTGTTCCGTAACCATCACCGGATGTTTTTTCCAAAAAATATATATTAATCTACACAATGTAAAGCATGTCCTCTTGGCTTTAAAAAAATTAAAAATATAATTTAAACATCATAAATAAATACGCAAAGTAGCCTCTGTTTTTGTAACTAACTACCATTTTTCTCCTAAACTATCAATCATAGGATCTTTTTATTGCCATCAATATATTATATTAAGTAATGCCGATAACTTTCTTAATTATTTATATGGATTTTTTTACGTAATCGAGGCGCACGCGGGGGGCTTTATCGTCGAAACGCCCACATGACCAAGGTCATTGGCGTATATCCAGCTCTTAACAGGTTTATACCTTCATCTAATGGATTTTTTTTCGCAATCAATGGACTCGCTACAAATTGTGTAAGTTGATGTTTGAGCAAGGTGTACAAGGCAAACCGTCTTTGATGTTTTACTAAAAGCCCCGATAATATTCATTGTTTTATTTAATCTTAATGGAGTTAGCCTTTGCATACTTCTAAAATAACTTTCTTTTAAAATCAAGGGAGTAATGTAGCAGACGAGCAGATGAATGAAAGATTGATTATAGTTTGACCGCGTTCGTGTTTTTGTATACATCGAATTTTCTATTCCAAATAAATGTAGCAGAAATAGTTTTAGTATTTTTGAACACCAAACAACGTACCTGCGAATCTGGTCGAGCTGTGGAATGTGTAGGTATTCTACATAATTTAGTGTTAAACATTTCAATATTAAAGCCGGTATTTTTTGAGTCTTTGAACTCTTTATCTTTGCCGGGAATTAGCGTAAAAATATTATTAGCGTAAAAATAAATAAAACTGTAATAAACGTTAGTAACTAATAACTATGTGCGAAATAATTTAACATCCTTTATTGTATGAGCGTAGTGTTAGACATTATGTGCAATAAACATGTCAGGTGCGAAAAAAAAAAATCTTAAACTAGTTTCAGAAAAGGTAAACGTAGTGAAGCTTCATACATCTTGAGGGTACATCCGAAGCTAGGTAAATTTATGTAGCAAATTATTATCAGAGCGGCGGAATTTGTCCGTCAAGTGTCATTCATTAGGTTCGATATGATGTCGAAGACCTCTGCAATGATAATGCATACCTACTCGTCTATCACACTATCGATATGGACGCAATTATGTACTGTTTTATTGCGAGATGCCCGTTTATTACAAACTATAATATTACAATGTCTGACACGAATTGTAGTTCGTCTGGATATTGTAACTTGACCCGATTCAACTGTAATTTGTTCATTTTTTTGAAGTTTTAAGAGTTTTCTAGGTTAACTCGGAGTTTTTTAAACTACACAGTAAACCTGCAATTAATCTCAATTCGTTCTATTGCCAAAATTACCTGATTGTTATTTTCGTTCGTTTTAAAAACATAGACTTTCTTGATTTTTAAATCCATCTTCAGGTTTAAAGGATCAATCCGAAGTTGAACAGTCTGTACAAAAAACCCCAGCTCGTCTCAATTTTTGAACAGCACACTCGCGCCTTCGCCATTAGTAATCTTTTGTTTAGTTTCACTGAGACACGCTCGTGGCACAAACCAAGGTCGGGCGGCGGTGACAATGTTTTGCAACGGATCGCACGACAGGTCCGGACCGCGCGCTCGCGTCTGCACAGCGTTCATTGACCCACTGAACCCGGCCTTACGGGGGCTGCGCCTCGAGCCGGCCGCCTCGCCTCGCAGCGTCGGAGCCCTATACAACCTATAGTATGTATGATCGATTCTTTTGGCGGGAAACTGCTTTTTTTTCGTTGAAGCTCGCTGGGACAAAGGAAACATCTGGTTTGATAAATTTGAAAATAGAATTAGAGGTGGTCTTGTGTTGCGTAGATGAAGTTGTAGATGCGTAGATACTTTTTAATTATTTTGCGAACTAGAGATTTGTGGTTTAAGATAAGAATTTTTTGCTTTAATATACTAAAAATAATAAACAAGGCGTGTAAGAAATATAGCAAATACCTCCTACAGAATTTGTTACCAATTTCGGATGTTTGAATATTATTTTCATACAGCTATAAAACTTTGTCAATATTCGTCGGTCGAGTCACTGTCACTGGTGTCGATATTCGATATCGAAAGTGTAAGTGCGGCCTGCTCTTATTACGTGCCCTATATTTGGCCCTCCAGCGAATCGACGTTTATCAATAGTTCATTTTCAAATGTTGCATTCGAGTAGATAGATAGGCACAGTCAGTGTTGCCAGTGTTGGTATAATCTCGCGTTCGGCCTAGTTTCGCAACCTTGACGTAGGTACTTGGTGTTTCTAATAATAGTGGCAGAGTCGTTTCCAGCGCTTAGCCAAGAGGAGATGATTGAATAAATAAATAAATTAACAATAACATTGATTTAGGACAGATCCACTCCGTTGCCGAAAACATTTCAATGATAATTGAAAATATTTACATAGACTTCGATAAGTTTTTCTTTTCAGTAAATGTCTTGTTTTTCTTTACGAAGTTTTGTTAATAAACTAGTTACCGCGTCTGGCCTTGGCATATTGTTAAGTCAAAGTACCTACCTACTGAGATTTTATCTAAAGTTAATTTAAATACAAAAATATGTCGAAACAAAAACTATATTATTAAAATTTAGGCGTCTGAGTATAATTACTATAATTAGACATAGGTACTTAATTTTATTAATTCAGATCATCATACGTAAAAATTGCGGAAAAACTCTTCTGAGAAATGTTGAATGATGTTCATGTCTTTCATTTGCTTTTTAAAATGGAGCTTGGCGTCTGAAAATTGTAGGTAGGTTATACCTAAGTTCCCTGTCAAATGTTTGAATTATACGTGACCGAGTTTCACTTCAAACGGCTCGGTTTGAAGAACAGACGGTGAAACTCTTCACTACAAGTGTTTCGAAACCGCGTCTATATCTGCTTTATACCACCTCGTTAAAATTCTCACATAATTTCTGTCAGTAATTTATGAACAAAGGGAAATGTCTCGTAACTCACGATTTCCGGCAAATTTAACGTTATTAAACGTGTACTGTGCAGGCGATTTCTAGGTTTACGCCTTGTCTGCGACGCTACGAGAGTACGACCCTAGATAAACTTCCACTAACTAAAATGATAAGATAAACTAACCATAGACAGTCGTTTGTTTCTAGTCTTGCTAGAAAGGATCTCTTTCTGAAACTAAACCATTTTTTCCCAACTTTCCGACATTCTGAGCCACGAATAGCAAGCTGGCAATAAAATTACAATCAGGGGAACCAAACTGGCATTTAGATTGCAAATATTATGGTCTCCTAGTGGCGTGTGTTGGATGACAGTTGATTCGAGAATCACGGTTTATTTCTTAGAAACGAAATGAGGTTATATTACGCGGTATAACAATCTTTTTGTGCAATTATACGATAGTACTCAAGATATCGGTGGTGAATACAAATTAGAGCGTGGTTTCCAATGCATTGAATGCGCTGCAGTGTTTAATGTTTGTTTACACATTGGCTTACGTGATCGGTATTCGTAAGCACTGTAGCGCTATTTCGGAATCAAACCGGTTTCGCGGGTGTACCTAAACACCGAATTCATTTGCATAATTTGTGTAAAGGTGACATTCTAAATTGTTATCAAGTCTTTGTAATGAGACCTTTTTGACGCTTTGGTGTCATTTGAAAATAAATTGAATTCAATGACCCCATTATTAACTCCGTGTCTTGTAATAACATAAATCTGTACTTATGGTGTCAGTCAGATATTGATTTATCCTGTGCCTGTATCTTTGACTTGTCTCTTTTGAATTTTTCTGAGTGATTGCCACTTGCCAGTGTTTATTTTGAAGTTATGACTTATGACTCAGTTCTCTGTTGATATTTCTGGATTTGTTTGGTTAGTTGCCGTGTGGTTTCCACCTAGGAATAGAGCACTCCTCTATTTTCGTGGGTGTCGTCCAAAGTAGCTGAACTATGTAATCTGGGTAATAGCAACTACACTAAAGCACAAGTACTATCAATCATTTCAAAAAGCTGGACATCAGGTTTTAATGTGTTGTGAACATTTTCTTTTAGGCATGTTTGTAAAATATCTATTTTTATTCAAGTATTACTCTTTGGTACAAGGGCAGAAAGATGATGTTACTCGCACAAGTGAAAAAGTTGAAGTCGTTACAAAATTTTACATTACCATTTAAATTTTCTTTCCGCCTATTTACACAGTAATCTCTGTCATGGCACTTTGCTTGGTCGCCTGCCAAAAGTAATCAGGGTTTCACTTTGCATCCATTATAATTGTTTTTGTACACAAACATTCTGTAAATAAATAAGGTATGAGTGGACGTATGTAGGTATATTATTTATATATATGTAGGTATAGAAAGACTCGGATACTATGACAAGGTCGTTTTGACAGTAGGGCTTCGATTAAAACTAGGACGAGTACTGGCACGAGTGGCACTGGCACGGCATGCCATGCCAGTGAGTCGTGTCGTGTGCCGTGTTTGTATAGTAATGCCTTTTATGGTAATTAAGCTGAAACGGGGAAATAAAAATGACAATGTGATATTCATTATAGTAGACAATCAAAGAGTTAATTGGTTGTCTGGGGCCTAGTAGCAGACAGTCGTAAAATTGTACTATTATTGACTGAAAATACAAACAAAGCTTTTGTCATCATCATAATTTTCCGGCCCTTATCCCATATCATCTACTTGGGAGTCGGCGCAACACGTTTTCGGTGTAAGTAGTTCGAAAAATATCTGACGAAAATGTAAACAAATGGATCAGAATACGTACTCTATGTGTGGTTAAGTTTTTGATTTGAACTCATTGTCTGATGCCATAACAGTCGAATGAAGGACATTGACAAGCTGTAACTAAATTGATCTTAGGTGATCAACAACTGTAATTATTTGCTCATTACTGCGATCTTTAATTACATAGCTTCAACTAGCTTTAGGTAATACTTGACATCCTAGTTCTTGGGGTCTAGGACAAGATGCCAACCACAATTTCTTAAAGTAGTATTATTTTAAGCTTGTTCCGTGTGATCTAAGTATATCCTGGACTTCACAGACATCGGTAAAGGAAAACATCGTGAGAAAACCTGGACTTGATATAAGTCGGAAATCGCCAACTCGTCTTGAACATGCGTGATGAAGTGATGATCAATGCTCGTGCCTTATCTGTTTGTGAAGAGGTCTTTGCCCAGCAGCAGTATTTACAACAGTAATAGGCTGGTATTATTATTAATGTGAGCTAGAGTTAGGCAGTAAATAAATGGAGCTATACTTATAGCTCCATCTCCCTCCCTCACCAAAGTAAGTTTTAAGAGCGTTTACGCCGTCCATGCGCTGTTTGACTCCAAAACAGTACTTTTCAAACCCTTTAATACCATCAACCCTTTATTTTACAAAAATGATAATTACTAATAACTTTAGGAAATTTCGTTGTCTCAATAGTTGGGGAGAAAAATATTTCAATTAATAGAGTATTGGTAAATTGTATCAAGATAACTCAACAGAGGTTTTCTTAATTTCCCTTTTAGCGTCAGTTTCGACGCTCTAATTATAGGAAACCACTGGCAAACCTAATTAGATTTTTTTTTTACCTATTGCTAAGATCCTAAGGAATATAGTTGGAGAAGAAAATTTTTTGATTTAGGTTTCTTTATATAAGAAATTAAAGTTCAAACAATGTAAAATATTAAGGAATTAAAATGATTTTTTCACCGATATATCTTACTTGATTTAATATAATAATAGCATAATATAATAGAAGAACATATGCTTTAAAACATCCAATTTAAAATTTCAAATAATTTACAGTGATTATTTTTCTATAAATATTTGAAAACTACTATAAATCACTGCGCGCGAGCAATTTCAAATCAGACCGCCGCGAGGCTTTCTAGAGAGAGGACATGTCGCTCGGCGCTCTGCCTGACCCGAGTTGACCTTAGTCGTACTTGGAAGGATAGCGGACGTTTATAGTGTGATTAAAAAATCTTGGTACTTTGATGATTAAATTTTTTTATTATTATTTTTGATGACTGACAATATTTTTAGTGACAACCAATATCTACCCAATTTTTTTACATACGAATTTTATTTATTAAAACTTTTACTTATTTTTTTGTAAATAAGAACATAAATTGTTTTTAAAGTTAACGCCAACCTATTGTATTTCCCTCATAAGAGGTGTCACTAAGAGGAACATCGCGTCAGGTTAAAATATAATATAAAATAAACGTAAGTAAATCCGTATAAAGTGATTTATTTGAATAGAATAAGAAATATTTATTAATCAGTCACAAATCAATAATAATTAACGAAGTTCGGTTTCTTTCTAAAGTTTAGATCAACAAATTCATGTTTGAATAACTAAAAAACGACTTTAATATTAATCATAATTATAGCTATACTTGCAATATATTATTGAATACTTAT
Organism: Standfussiana lucernea; assembly: GCA_964057025.1. Lineage (NCBI taxonomy): Eukaryota > Metazoa > Arthropoda > Insecta > Lepidoptera > Noctuidae > Standfussiana > Standfussiana lucernea. Next base: position 11,469,912 of record OZ059796.1, read on the forward strand.
TTTATGCACTCGTACTTTAGTAATCCGTGTACGTTCAAATTCAAATTCAAATTAAATTTTACTACAACAATTGCACTCGAACGGATCATAGTGGGTTAGTTTGACTATAGCGCGCGAGAGAGCGCCAGCGCTATACACACAGGCACGCGCGCTTCTGTGTGTGTAAAAAATGCATTGAATTACCTAAACTTGACTTCGCGCGATAGACGTAAACGCTCTTAATTCAAAATATTTTATTTCACTTAAACCTACATGTATACTTATGACACGCCAAAAGATAGGAGCACAGTTCGGGTCGTTTTCTATGGAGAAGAAACGGCAAGAAATTCCATGGTTACTCTGAAATAACCCTGCCTATTTTCCTATTTTCCTAGGCTCTTGGGGGTCGGCCCCAAGAGCCTTGGAAAATCATGAAGGAACAACACAACTATAATAATAAAAGTATGTCTAGTAAAACAGTGTCAGTAGGTGTAGCCGTTGACATTGGAAACGTAACGTAACGTAGTGTTATTTGCCCGAGGGTCGCCCTGGGCCGTTCTGTTGCGTAACGCCTCAGTTAAATGATGATGGTTACGGTACATGGAATAGATAAAGCATCCAACGTTACACACACGATCCTGATATTAAAACTTCTAGTGAAGCTTTAAATTCGTGATTGGTGGCTTTTTGTAATTAGGAAGATCATTTTTTTTCATGTTTATCCTTGAATACTACACGATTGGTGAAATTCTAATGCGATTTTTGGAAAACGCCTGGAATATTATTACAGTAGTTGCAGTTCGACTCGCAATATAGTTTTGGCTATTAAATGAATCAATATAAAACTCCTTGGATGCATCAATTATTTTCTTCGCTTAAATTATCGTAAACGAGACCGATTAGTGTACCTAGTAATTTCACTGACATAAAATATGACAGGATACGGTATGAGACACATATTAGGAGAAAATACATAATTCTCAAACTCAAAGCATTTATTTCAATTAGACCATTACAGGCACTTTTGAATGTCAAAACACAAAAAATAAACTAAGCTACAGTCCCAGTCACAGGCATAATAACTTGTGAAAGTACTGTAGTTGCCCATTCGAAAGCGTAGATCTCTATGGAGAAGAATGGGCAAGAAACTCCATGGACACACTTTTAAATTATTATGTTGTTACAAAGTCTCGGTTACATCATTCATGTCGAGATTAAACATATGTTTATGTGAGAACGATGTAGAAAGACGTGCGAGTAACAGCGTCCAGGATAAAAAGATAATATTAACAATTCAAAAATACAATAATCCATGGCAGCTGCGAGATGACCAGTGACAACTGACAGCGCCCGTTCACGAACATGACGCATGGATCAGCCATCATTCAACTCAACCATTTTGGAGGGAACTAAACGGGAACTAAACTAAAATTGTGTTTAAATCCTACAAACCTACACCCCCCGTGTCATTAAGGTTATGCTCCTATCCTCATGGAGTATACCCACGTTGCATGATGTATTTTTTCGTTGAAAACACAAAGATATGAATGGATTTGTTATTATTTATTTATCAATATAATTGTTATCAAGTTTTTCTATTTCTGTCAATATTATCTGTATCCACAAAAAACTAATAAATACCATTATCTAGGTAGGCAGTTGACTTACCGTCTTGCCACTAATTTGCATAGATTTTGCGCAAGTACAGGGATCTACCTACTGTAGCGAAAATAAAGAGTCACCACTATACGTTTTTTTTTTTTATTTTGAATTTAATATAAAAAATACAAAACTTCAAATAAGTATGTTAAAAGGTTAGCAAGGTTAAATTTGGAAATTCAGAAGACCTATCATACAATTGCAATTGCAGCTGGAAATTTGGGTTTAAAAAAATTCGTATAGAGCTTTATTAGTCGAATAAATGTACACATTTAAACTTAATTCGTATTATAAAATTTAGGTAAGTTTAAAAAAAAACTAAATGTCTGACTAAGGTAACAATACTAAAATTAAAGCAGTCGAATTTGCTAATGTCCACCCCTGTCCTGACTCGCTCCGTGTGCCGGCCAACGAACCGCTTTCTCTTGGAGATAAATCCCGAAGCTCTCTGCCTTCAAACATGCGGCAGACAGGCGTCTGGAACGCTCTTTTGATGTATGATGTGGATGCTCTTTAGATGTAGTACTAGTAGTAGTAGAAACCAGTGTAAAAGTAGAAGCCAAAAGATTGGCTCTGTCTTACTTATTCTTCAACCTAATATTCCTCAGTTGGAAACAGATAAGACCCTTATTTTATGGCATTAAAACAGATTTATAACTTCATCACCACGGCAGTTGCCGGAAAACTAGCAGAGACTTGAATGTTTTTTATAATTTCCAAGAGGCTTTTTTTCTTTAACTATGGCTACACTATAAAATGTTAAAATAATGTGAGTACTATAACATGTATTTTGGTGTATGCTTTGTTGGTTGTCCTTAAATAAATAAAGAGAAGACATAAGGTTGTAAGCCACCAAAAAACTGAAAAGTTCCTAGTACAGAGGCTTTCATGCAGGGAAACACTGCACTACCTATATATCTCTCTATCAGCGATCTTACTAGTTGCCAAGATAAATTATTTACACGTCTGTGTGTTAGCTAAGATAAACAAGCATTTACTAAGTATATAAAATATACGCACGTAGGAGTAAATACGCATTCTATATCATATTTCATACTTCGCGGCAACTTTATTCAAAGTGTTTGTATCGGAGCAACTTTGACAGTAATACTACGTTATGAGATAGTTATGTAGGATAGAAAGTTGATTTGTTATTATTGTCGTCTCTTTCAAGATGCAAGTCTCTTTCCCACGCTGTATTTGGGTGGGGTCAAACTGCAGCATTGGACGGTTGAATACCCGTACTGCCATCTAGTGGCAGGATGTGTTTAACTTACCGCTTTAGACAACCTGCTTTATAACGCTCGTTGTAATGGCGCTATTCGATACAAGGTGGCGCTACGAGTAGCATGTTAAGAACTTATGCATAGCTCTTTGACGTGGAATTAATGTATTCCTGTTTTTTTTTTGTATAGATTTCGGTGTTTAATACCATTTATCTTTGTTTCAGGTGCTAGTGGAATATGACGGTGTAGACTGGCAACGTCGTGAGTGGGTGGCAGTTTATTCGCGACGGACGTTTCGTGTTTTTTTAGTGGAAAGAACTCTTGTATGGGCTCCCAAAACACACGAAGGAAAAGCCGTGAAATGGCCGGCTTTGGTAAATATATTTTTAGTTCAATCAATCTGCAGTAGATGGCGCTACTAGTACAAACTTTCTACTTTCACAAATTCAGCTAATTCAGATAATTTCTTGTAGTTGTTGTATTCTAACTAGTAAGTGACTATTAACAATTGTAGAAAAGATCGTATTATAATAAAATAACAAAATTGTAACGGTTGAATTGATCCTTGCTGCAAATGACTTGAACAAAGAAAAAACAAGTAAAGTAACACTTCAGAAGAATACAAATTATAATTTTAATACTGAATAATTCACTCTAAGCTCTCTCCTCATACCAAAATACAGACACATACCTAGGTGTACTATGTCAGAATCTTTGCCAACAATTTCAAATGGAATTACCCGTGTCCTTATTACCTATAGGTAACATCTATACATCTTAAAGTAGACCTCTCTCGTCTGACATAAAAAATAACTCAATATACGAGGGAATGTTTCAGATGTTTATAAGGTTACGTCGAAACGTAGCTCCGCACACACGTGTCCTGTACGACCTCCATTTGTGTCAGATTAACACGCACGCACGCACCTCTCTTTACGTATGTCGGTCACGTTTTGTGCACGTCTGAGCTCACACAACAACGATTTGATTCGTACTGAAAACCATACTCGTAGTGACACAAATATTTAAACAACACTAGGACCTTGACATATTGTCTATACTGTTACTGTTAGTCTGCATCATCCCACTGCCAGAGGTCTCTCTCCATAACTTCTATATTTTTAGGTCGAGGGGTAATGGACCACTGGTGGTTGGTTTGGTAAAAGTCTTTATAATGTAGTTTCACGGTTCCATAAAAATATCGGAGATCGTTAAAACATACGATCTGGCAAAAGAACCTGCTCCTTGTTTTGAAGTCAGATAAAAAGTAAGGAACAATAACATAGTGGCGATGACGTTGTTTTGTGCTAAAGTTACCTTAATTTTTTCTTGTTACCTATGTTGGCCCACTGCTGAGCAGAGGTCTCCCCCATAACCGTCTTCAACTCTTTCTTCAGTCCAGTCCAACGTCTTCAAGACGGCAAGCCAGCGTTTTCAAAGCCTCCCTCTGCTTAAGCACAGCTGATTTGTTTTTTTCTAAATGCGCTGACATGGTGCTGTCATACATTTATAGCGTATATTGTATTTAAATTGGTAGATTAGATAGTGACAGTGACCGATTACCGGTGATGATAGTGCTATGTGAGCGTACAGGTGCAGCTGTTCTTTCTAAGTGTACGCACACTGTGCACTGTACCAGTACAGTTGTATTAATACAATCCGCCATCTGCAGTTCAAAACCTTTTCAGTATTGATGCAGCTGATTCTTGCAGGGAACAAATTGGTCAGTAAAGCAAAAAATATCTTTGTGACTCACTTTAGCTTGTAGTGATTTTTGAAATCATTCGAATATTAAAGACCACTTGATAGCTGTATGGAAATCAAAACACTTTAAATAACTTGCAATTATTTAATATCCATTTTATGTCTCGTTTTACGCCTTCACGTCAAATCATACACTCCGCCATATTACTCCTTACTCTTTCTCTCTCACACATTCTCGCTGTCCCTTACTCAATACTTGTCATCCCCACATAGCTATTCATAAATCTGCAAAATATAATCATACAATCCTGTTTTCTATCCAGTGTATTTTAACTATGTCGAGTATTCATTGATTACTGCCATTCGACCTCTATTATATTCCCTAAATAACCTTAATGACAGAGAATATTCAGGCCTTTTTAATAAACCATTAATCTAAGTGTCAAAACCATTTACACCACTGGTCTACTAGGCAATTTTAAATAGATAATAATTAATAGGTAAGCTAAAAAAAACATTAAAAGTTAAGTACAGCAATTAGTAGCGCGGTCCCAATTTACCTTCGTCTCTTTTATGGACAGCGCCATCTAGTAGCGAGTAGAGTATGCTTTTAAAACGTGATTTACAAGTGAATACGCTTTCAGGCCAGTTTAATAGGCAATTAAAAGCCGGAGCCGAATTAATGAACATAAAATCAGAACAGTTTATTTCTGTTAAAAATAATTTATGACCGATAGACTTTTAGACTTAAATACTGTTAAGAATTAAGAAATTCTTCTAAAGCTTACCAATAATTGAGCTTAGCAAATATATCGGGGTAAAACTAGGAACTATTTGAAAATTGCGTTTAATTATTTTAATTTCTAGGTATTGTGAATTTCTAATAAGTACTTTTCTATATTGGCTTCAAGCGATATCAAATAGAAAACATGAAAATGTTCTTTTATTAATTTAGTCCACAGTGGGGCACAAGCATCAGCCCTTGAGCGTTATCGGTATTTCCTAGGGTCATTTCGCCTGTTCGCGTCCATCGCCCAATTCGCGTCCATTTTACGGATCTCCCTTTAAAAATCCTCGAAAATAAGTAAACTAACACACCAATCAAATGAAAAGCCATTACCGCTAATACCTCAATATATATAAGAGGCACGTACACATGGACAAAAGGTCCGTACGCCAAACCAATCCCGTTTAGAAAAAATAGTTAGTCTCGGCTGTTCATGAAGGGAGTGCATACGCACTCCCTTCATGAATATGCGTATACACGCGGGATGTTTAGATAAAAAATAGTGTGCAGCGGCGCGTTCGATGTTAAGTTTGTTATTGTTTTATGTGAATTTTAGGATACATAGCTGTTTCTGGACTTTTATAATGAAAAAAGGAATAATATTAATTATGAATTTGCTTATGTTTTTTATATTTAACGAATAAAATAAGGTGGACGCGAATTACTACATGGAATCTACAAAACTTCCACTTTGCGTCTGCAATGGACGCAAACTATACCTACAGGGGATAATAGAAAACCAAATTGCGTCCACTATTTTCGTTAAATACAATTGCTTGTAAAAATCATTTAAAATGTATTGATTATAATTATTGTACATTTTTTATTAAGACTACGTGTTTATAATTCTATAATTTGTAAATGAAATGAGTAATTTCTTTAATTCTTATTTTTTTCTATAATTATAAAATGAGTTCTTGGGAGACAAGAAAGAAGAAGGAAAAGAGAACATGCACAGAAAACGATTTAAAGAAAGCGTTAAATGAAATTCGAAATCGATAAGACAAATATGCAAAGAATATTATAGCTATTCCCAAGACCACAATATTGGACAAAATCAGTGGGCGCAGACCAGATGGAGTAAAGAAACCGGGACCAGAACCAGCTCTAGGAGTAGATGGTGAAAAAAAAGTTGTTGAATGGCTTCTAACATTTCCAAATGTGGATTTCCAGTGAAAAAGCAAAAATTGTTGGATACTGTTCAGAAAATAATTCGAGAAGGGGAGTTTTCAATAATTTCAAAGATGATCGCCCAGGTCAAAAGTGGTTTAGAGAATTAGAGGAATATTTGGACAGTATGTCACCAAAAAGATATTTTGAGTGACCCGAAAAGAATTTTTAATGGGGACGAAAGTGGTTTTGCTCTTTGTCCAAAGACAGGAAAAGTTTTAGGTCCAAGAGGGTTCAAAAACTTATACCAAATAAAGCCAAGTAATGAAAAAGAAAACATAACGGTATTATTAACATTTAATGCGAATGGAGATATTATGTGTCCACCTTGTATCGTGTTTTCATACATTAGACCACCAAGAGCTGTAGTGAATAGTCAGATCTTTAGCAATAATAATATACCTTGTGATTTTAGGGTAAAATTAACAGAACTGATTACTGTTTATTCTTAAAGGTGTAATTATTATTTTCCTACTACTTACCTAATTTTAAGTTCAATCAATGTTGAGAAGAATTATTTTTATTTTTTTAAAGTGATGTTTTTAATGATATTAATTTAGATTTTTAATAATATATATTCTTAAATAAAGAAATTGTTAAAATACAATCTGTCTTTAAAATTATTAAAAATATCACCCCTATATTCCTTTTCTAAGCTGGTGGACGCAAAATGGTCCACGGGTGGACGCAGTTTGGATTTTGTGGACGCAAACTGGGTAAAACGCCTAATTCTGAGTTTTATCTATTTTAAAAAAAAAACGCAATATGTTTCGAACAAAATTTAAAGTTAATCTTAAAAAAGACTATATAATGAACACATTACATAAATTTTTCATAGAAATTAGTGCTGGGATATTTTTATTATCGCCGTCAAACTTGCCAACTGCACTAAATGGACGCGAACAGGCGAAATGACCCTACATGTCTTCCCTACAATTCTGATTATAATAATACCTTTACCTACCCACAAGTATGCCCACATCTAATAATGCCTCTGTTTCCTAGACGTTCATGCCTCTGGCAGCTGACCTAACGCTCCAGGCCGACGCACAGCCGGTGGAATACCTTCATGACAAGCAGCTGGACTTCTTGGATTACACCGACCTGCTCCCTTATCAGGTGAGAGACCATGCCTTTAATACTTTGCACGTAAGACGGGGTGAATAAGCAAAACTTTAAAAAAACTTTTCAACGTTGAATAATTAATTATTAAACTGTGTAGGTTTATAGAAAGATAGGTGTCGTAATTCTTGATTTTAATGATTAATTACTAAAAAAATAAGAATCCTTGTAGGCAATGAATATGATGAAGTTGAAAATCCCTTTAACACTTTTGTCTCTATTCATCCCGATTGTAGTAACGGGTGAAAAGGGAGGGCTCTTTTCACCCCGTTAATAAATAAAACAACTTGACTCAAGTCCAGAGTTCGTTACCCAGGTTGCGAAGCGTTAATGGGTATTTCCGTCAGAAATTTCTCAGAAGCGGCCCGAAGTCATGTAATGTAAACAGAAAAATAACTCATCATAGGTACTTAACTTACCTCCGAACAATAACCTTTGTATTGACCCCTCCTCAAGCAGGCTAGTTTAATGATATGAAAATTACAAAGTCGTTAGGGTCCACAGTGAAGTTTACTGTAATAATCCACATGACTCACTTAATAGTATCAGGGGAAAAGCTAGAATTATTTATTACTAGCTTTTGACCACGGCTTCACCCGCGTGCTTGCACCTTATTACCTTTTTATGGGGTTTGCCCAATTAGAGACCTAACTTTTCATAATCAGTACAACTGTAAATTACTTGAGTGACCAGAGGTGAAAGAACAAATCGAATTCGAAATAAAGACACACTCAATCCATAGACAGACAATTTTATTTAATTAAAACAAAATAAGACACTAGACTTTTGAGTTGTTATAATGGACAGACTTTGAAAAATAAGTAATGAATTCATGAGACATGTTTTGCACTGCACCACACTAACCATGTACCACCGGTAGTTCGAGTGTAACAGGCCAGGTGGCGCTACGGGTCATTGTTCGAACGACGGTGCAGGCATTCCGAATACATTATTGAATATATTTCCTCACGTACATAAGTACTCTAAGGCTTCAGACTACTATAAAATATACTTAATTGCGTGGGTTGAAACTTGAAAGTAATGAGTGTTGTCGACATTATGCTTATAAATTATTACATTGTTGTTATGGATACAATATAATGTTGCTGGCTCTTAGCTAATGTTTTGTCCATGTGATTATTCACATAGATAGGGATATAGTTGCTTCAAGAAAACTTATAGCTTTTATTTTCACCTTACATCAATTAAGGCTTCTTATGTTTCCTATATACATACACTGTGTTTTCGTTATGATATTATATGTAACTATATATATACTATGAAAGGATCGTAGCAGGTGTTCTGTAGTTCTTGCCATGGGAGATAGGCGGGAGTATGTGTAGATAATCGTGTATGTATTTATGTATCCATGTTACGAACTGTGTAATAATTTTTATTTATACGGTAAAGAATTTGGTCGGAGAGGGCAAACTGTAAAAAAAATTGGAAAGCCATGGGGAGGCCTTTGCCCAGCTGTGGGACAGAGTAGGATGATACAAACAAAAAAAAAAAGAATTTCATACATTATTTTTTTTAATAGTAAATTGCTTAGTAAAAAATATCCAATGCAAAACATGCATTCAAAGCGACAACTTACTTGTTACTAAGCAGGTTGTGTAGGTCAAGTTGTTTCACTACATTGCGTGACGTTATCGTCAGTCAACTGCGTGTCTTTTATGTAATCACCGTTATGACCATGTCATATTAATATATAGAATCTATCAATGACTTATACAATATCAGAATGTTAAGGTGACATAACTGGTGTCGGTATGTTTACATGCATATATTTTTTTTAATTCACTTAGGTATCAGATACCTAGATGGATTTTTTTGTAGGTGAGTAACATAAAAAAGGTGGTGGAAAAAAATTAAAACAGTATCTACACCCTTAGGCTGTAAAATTAAAGAAGAAATTAAACAAAAAGAGTAACTCTAGCATTAATAAACTAAACTATGTAGATACATTGTACGACTATTTACGTAGTATTAAAAAAAATCAAAGATAGGTAAAGAAAGAGAAGTTACACTATGCACATTCCTAATTTAAATGTAGTTCTAAAAATTTACCTTATTGTGTGATCCTTATTTTCCATATTCCATTGTACTCTGCAGTAAATATTCAACAATACAATAGGACAAGGCTGCTTTGCACAGCTGATTAAATATATTTAACATAAACAAATAAACTCACTCATTGATATTCATGTATTATTTATTTCTTTAAAATTTTACACACGGAAACAAAGACAGTACTCAGAAATTACAGTTGTACTGAAAACTTTCCAACTTGAGTGCTTACATTAAGCTGCCAATAGATGGCGCTACCTTGTACAAAGTGTGTTAATTGCTTCCGGCTTTTTCAAGAGATGATTGTAATAAAAAAACGTTTCGAGTTAATATGTACGTTATAATAATATTTTTGAGTATTTCTTTTAGTTTTCGGAAATCCGGTACCGGAAGTCTTCAGAATTTGTGAAAGTATGAAGTACAAAAATAAATAAACTGATCAGTATTGTACTGGGTACATTATTTGATTGCAATAGTTCAATGTTCGTAGTTTTTCGGTGGTGTTTAAAATTTATGATGACTAAGTTTAAAGTTAACTTTTAATGATGAAAACTTACTGACTAATTCTAACGTGATCAAGTTGTGATCGATTTAGTAGATAGTTTCATACTATTGTTCAATTAGTTTTCATGTAAGGTTTCGATTTGAAGTAGAAAAGTCAAAAAACAACCTCTTATTTTTCTCAATGGAAATCTTCATGCACGTTTACTAAAACTAAATAAATAGGTATTATTTTCTACTGCTATGGTTTGAGGTGATACCAATTGGACCACACCACACTATACATTTTATTCGACGATTACATGAAAATGAAAGTTAATAAAATGTTTACTGTAACGGTAAACATATTATCATCACAAAATATTAAAGTGATGTAAGCTTTGTACTTTTCTTTTAAAGAAAAATCTCCAAAACTTATTACTCCATAGTCCTTGACATTTGAGACTGATTTATTTTAAGATAAGATACGCTTTATTTATTTTGTAAAACATGAGTATAGTATATAATTAACTAGCTGATCAGTTAAAAATGTTACGCAACTTCGTGTGCGTAACATTTTTGATTTGATTGATGCTCTGCTCATATTGGTCGCAGCGTGATGTTACATAGCCTATGGCCTTTCTGCATAAATGGACTATCCAACACTTAAATAATTTTTCAATTCATACCAGTAGTTCCTGAGATTAGCGCGTTCAACCAAACAAACTCTTCAGCTTTGTAATATTAGTATAGATATGAGGTAGCTACATGTTTTGTCATTTAGGGCGTACAAAATTAGTCGCACTAGACACACAATGCAGAAGAATAAAATAATAATTACAATCTCAAAATTCAAATTACATTAAAATCACAATGTCAAAATTTAAATTCCATTCAAAATTACAAGTTCAAAATTTTAATTCAATTGACACACAGATAATACGCACACCAAATTAATACGCACATTCAGAAATTCTATACAAGGAAAATAACATAAAAAAAATCATCTACGCTGATCCAAGAAAACAACGATGTTTTACTAGAAGCGATACCGTAAATAGCTTAGTAAAATAAAATATTATTACACTGGCGAAATGTGGATGTCCTATTAGGTACACCTCAACCTCAGCCCAACCCTTCGGGGATTACAGGATGAAAAAAACAGAAACTTATTACGAAAAAATAACATGTTTCTTGGATAATTTTCTGTAAATGAAGTGGTTTGATTCGTATAAAAGAAAACGTCTTGTAATTTCATCGCTTCGCATTGTGCAGAGAACCCGTGATAAATTGGAGTATCAAACAACCTATGATATTATTACGCGTGGAAGCTTCTAAAAATAGCTGAAAGAAGATCGTTAATATTTCATCCATGAAAAGAACCACGTATCAAAGGCCAAGCTTATTAGTTTAAGAGATGAGAGGGACGGATGGTAAAAAGCAAAACGCATAAGCGACCCAATTTCCAGTGAGACGATACGAGTGTTTATCCAAACTTGTGCGCTTCGGCGAAGTGGGGAGATCAAGGACGATGTCTGCCAAACATGGGGAGGGTTTCCCCGGGCGACGGGCGCAGGGAGAGTCGGGTGGCGGAGGTGATCTGGCGGGGCGCGGTATGTTTTGATGCTCGCCGCCCGCTTTATTGATTTTCCGCGCCCGCTCCGCCCGAGACTCCCCTTTATTATATACATATTCGGAGCCAGGTGGATGGCGGTATTGCCGACTGTCGTGCTATTTTCGGTTAGCCCCGGCCACGTCGTCGCACCCGTGGAAACGCGATGATTGATCGGCCGCTACCCCGCAAAGCCAATTTCTTTTTTGTTTTGCTATTTCATCACGTCATAGGAACCCCTCAAGTTTTGTATGATTTCAATTAAGATTTGAAGGTTGTCTGCCATTTTCATTATTCCCAACGGATCTAATGGTTGATGGGTATGTTTTTCTTTTGTAATTTAATATACTAAGCTTTAACTGAAAATGATGTAGATCCCATTGCTGGCTATATCGACGGTATTTTTCAAACTATCTTGGGTTTATGTTAATTGGTAGACAAGGACAATAACATAAACAATTTATATTTGGCTAAAAACGTCGTTACGTCGAGATTTGGGTAAGTAATTTATTCTGTGAGGACATACAAACGCTTGAGCGCCCCTCAGCAGAATACTATTACGAAAAGGGATGTTCATTATTGTTAAATTTCCTTTCAACGTCAGCGAGCCGTGCTCTCCCGATCTTTAGTTATTTTTTTTCTTTTCTTTGACATTTTAACTTGATATTAAATTAAATTTATTTGAGAACGAGATCCCTCGCATCGGATGGTAATTTATACTAATTAAGTACGTGAAAGAATTTTTATTTTCAGTTTACTTGGAACTTCGTTCATCTACGTTATCCTAGTAAATTGCTCATTTTTGTGACCTATAAAATTAAAACTGTGTGGGAGCGAAAGCGGGTTTAGAAGATGTTTAAAACAAATTGATTTCATTTACGAAAAAGTTTCTATACTTTGAGGTTGTCTTTGTTTAAACTCTGGAAAGAGTTCCGACTATACTAGGTATAATCTATGGTTTTCTAGTTGAGAGAGTTGTTAGCTCTGTTATTATTAGTAAAACAAGTCGAGAACAATGGAGGTTACGTAACGCCTTATTGCCCTGGCTGGGGTGGCTGGTATTGGTTAGATAATATGGGTGAGGGAACATAGTTCTGAATTGTTGTAATCTATACGTGCCCCATTACTTTATGAATTTACGATGAGTACTATTTATAGTAAGCAAAGAGAAATACTTGCGTTACAAGAGAATGGAAATGTTTTATTGATTTTGTCCTGTTGCTGTTTTGAGACGTTTACAAAACAACCTCAATTTATAGTTAACAAAATCAAAATGTTTTTTGAAACTTTCACAAACAACCAATTAGCAACAAGCGCGAATAAACTAAAAATACCTCGTTACGCAACTCCAGACACAGTTATTTGGGCGTCATTGCATAAAAATACATAATTAAATCACAAGAAACTTGAAAAAAGTAATTATAATTAAAAAACTCAATTAGCTACCCGGCAATGAAACTTTATCGCGAGTTTCTTAACTTTGTCGTCAGCAGCATGCACGCAACCCAACTCAGAAACAGTTCCCCGCAAAATTTAAACGAGTAAAGTTTGTTTCAGTTAGCTTACTCAACTGTCCGGTACTCCCCAACCTCCTCTACCCACCCGATATGGGGAGGAATGGGGGTTCTGGCTGATATAGGCGTGTGTTAGACACGAGACAATGTTACTTTGATCGTGCTCATATTTTATGAAGGACATCAATACCGAAGTGATATTATATACATTTCTTTGTTGCTAATTCTATTGAAAGAAAAAATGATGTCGGATTGTTGACAAATTCTCGTTGTTCTTTGTTTCTGTGCTGTTATTAGTTTCTTATACATTCTTTAATTATTTAGGCTACTTATAAAGGCTTTCTTAAAATGTACCTCCTTCATTGTTTACTTAAATAAAGCTCAGAACAATGAATCTAGGCTCCATTGTGCGTTTCATTACGGAATTACTTAACAAATTAATTCTTTAATTTTCGCAACGCTTTGAACCTCCCAAGATTAATTTGTCAAGCTTTTCAGACACAGTCTTTGACTGTACAATGGATCATTATAATTTCATACATTCTTGCAGAGTAGTGAATAACAAAAGCGCAATTTATGTTTCCCGTTGTAAGTGTTTGCATTTTACTCGGCCCTGAGGGGGGGATACGCCAGACGTTTCATCTCAGTTGATGGATACAGCATGAGTGCATTGTCTAGGGAACTAAAACCTTTTGTTTATGACTGCTCCGGGAACTTTTAGAGTTCGCAATAAAGCCACTTGCGCAACTCCACACGCGAATTTTTTCGTGCGTCTATTTTTATTTGCGTGTGCAAATTCGACTGTTTTGTTCTGCGAACAATGAACGAATATTTCATTTTCATATTTGTTTTCGCTCTGTGCTTTCGTACTGTAAGTATATTAATTTCTATATACGGTCATACGGATGTTAAGTATCCGTTTACGTCTATTGATCGTAAGAAGCTAAATTATCGGCATTAAGAATCCTACGACTGTTATGTGATCTTTAAATGTTGCCTTGATCCTAGATAATGAAGGAACATTAATATGGGTATTGGAAGTAATTGTTGACAGTACCGTTGTCCGTAAATACCGAGTATGCGCGTTACCCAATACTGGCAATATCTAAGGAATAAACACCATAGATAGGTGTAGCATCTAAACCTGTTATCAGTGGTATCACAAGCTAGGAGCCAGTAATGCTGGCAGGAAATTGAATGAGAGTCGCGGGAGATGCAAATGTGTGCCAGACGTAATAGTTTCCTGGTACAGTGCTGCCAACCTAACTCCGTACCCGCTTGAGTATACTTAAGGGAAACGTTTTAGATGTACGCTTAAGATACAGAATACAATGTTGTGAAACGCAATGTTTAGTGTGATGATGATCGGGAGCAGTTGTTCAGATTTATTCTAGATACACAAATCACTACTAAGTAATTGTTACGCTGTTATTTAATTTTATGAATGTGCTATGTCTCTGTATTCGGTGTGACAATTGTTGGTGAACCTAATTCAATAAATAAATAAAACTACTAAATGTTTTGCAGACATTTCAGAATGTTATTAAAAGTTGTTATAGAACCTTCTTAGTTTAGTACAAATACCTCTATTTAACTACTTTTCTAGTTAACTTCCACTGTTATTTCTTTTTATAACTAAATAGGTTATAGCCAACAGATACGACTTTTTTGGCCCTTACACAACGTTGTATAACGGGCTAAAAATAAGTATCTCCGTAAATATGTATGAGTTAGGTTAGCGTACTCCCACTTTCAAAGTTAGAAGGCTCCAAACTTTTAACACCTCTCGTAAAATTAAAAAAGTTAACTCACAAACTTAACTCAATGGTGATAAAATCGATAGCCATAATAAACTTGAAACTTTCATTTGTCAGAGGTGACCACGTAGACTTGAGCCAAGAATATTAATATTCATCACTTTCTCAAACAAAACCAGCTTAATCCCTTCCATGATCCCGGGGCCACGGCCTGGTATTAATCACGACGTAATCTCACCAAATAGAGCGACCCGCAAGCAAAATAAACAGTAATGGCTGCAGGCAATGTTGCGTAACCGTTGCTGAGCTGTGCTTAGTCACCACTCCGCTCCGCCACGCTCATCAGTGCGTGACTTAACAAATACTTACAGCTCACAATTACTACGTAGGATTCCAGACCATAATATCGGAAAATGATTTGACCGTGAAAAGGGCTTCATTGTATTCGCCGTTTCATCCGTAAAGCGTTCTCATTCGTTCCACGATATAAGGTAACCGGCAAGCAAAGCAATATTTGCTGTTTCTCTGAATTACATTTGCAAACATTTACAATAATACTCAGTGAAACCTTGAACAGTTTATGCTATAAAGATACTAACTGTACAACGGTTTCCTTACACAATTTATAATTACACAATTGTGTTTCCATGTCTTTGTTGAGTTTGGTGTTAAATTCTTGTGTTGCGCTCCACATAAATACTTTCAAGCAAGCTGTCCACAACCGGTGACCCTGAATGGTCCAATAGCGTTAGTTAGCAAACAGGCGGATACAGTAGGTCTACATGTAGATATAACAGGCGTTTGTAGGGGGGCGAGTCTGAGGGCAGCACGGGGAAGGGGGGGCGGGTTCAACGCACCGGATACGTCTGTCGCCGGGCACTGGCTTGTATGCAATACACTGAAACAGGTGTGCGTTTGATGTCAATGTGTGTGTTGTAACATTGACATAAATACTAGTGCAACCGTGTGCACGTCCAACTCGCCGTACAAACAGGTAGGTACTCCGCGTGTGTGTGTGTGTGTGTATGTAGATTGTGTGTGTACGGTGAATTATTGCTGCACTTAACACGATGTACGTGGGCAACTATACTAATGTTGATTTGTGGAGGTGTACCTTAATGTGGGGCATAATGTTTACATGTGATACGAGGTCGTAAAGGCAACTATCGATGTTCTGCATTAATTAATATATATACTTAAATACAGATTTATGTACTGGCTGCCGCTAGGTATGTGCTACCAGCATGTATGAGGCTAATTAAACGGCTTGGCGCATAGATACATAAACATTATACTTAAATAGGCGTTAAATTATGTTGAAACGTAGCAGCTCAACTGGAAATTATTACTGTTTGGCTTGATTAACAATTCTAGTTTCATGATATTAACATAATAGACGTAAGTTTTATTTTGTTACATAAGCATTTAGATACCTATTGTATAATGAAATTGGTTTTGAGAAAGGCGAACTAGCGATGCTATATTTATTCGTATTATCTAAGGAACCTCTATGTAATGTAAGTAAAATAACAAAGAAAGTCCTTTCCTAATACGAATCCAATTGGTTTTGTCGTGAAACGGTTGTATTGTAACAAAAGGTTATACAAGAAATAGGTAATAAGAACGCGACACAACAATTCTCGCTAATAATGTAGAATCTTTTCATCTTGAGGAAAATAACAGCATTCTTCGAATTGCTTTCAAATAAATCTTGAGGTTTTTGTGTTGTATGTCACAAGATAAATAAAGAGTTCAGGGACTAAAGTGGCAAATTGGTTTCTTGAGAAATTCGTTACGGCCAATAATAAAATTTACTTTAGAAGGTGTTTTGCAACTTAAAGACGGACAAGACAGTTTTTGCTAGAATACAAAATATAATAAAATAAATAAATCTTTATTTTTGCCCCTTGATCTATAACAAAATACCTAACATAATACAAAATAATTGCTACTTTCTTAAGCTCGATAAACTTCTTCCTTTCTTTCTAGTTGCATAATAATGGACAGTATGCTTGAGACAGAGGATCGCTGTTTTAGTCGACAAATGTGGCCTAAACCCAAATTGGGTCATGTAGGGTGATATATTTATCCAACTGCCTGTCAATCAGACCGTCCAACACCTTCGCAACAATGGTTGCCAAGCATATAGGCCTGTCGTTGTTCTTGTCACTCGTATCTCCAGTCTTGTTCTTAATTATAGGAACGACAATCGTTTTCATGAGGTCCTCTGGTAGATACGAGTGACTCATACATAATAATGAATAATGGGCTACTTTGCCATCGTTTTTCCAAATAACTTCCAAAGACACTTCACTGACTCGATCAGAGGAACTTATTAAAGCTATTTGCAAGATATCGAACAGAAATGACTGGGGAATAGAAAACCCCTGGGCACGGATATCTGCAAAACCGGATTTCACTATGTATTAGTTGACCTGTCTCGAAAGACTCCGCCCTTATTTGGACCTGTATACTTTACCCATCCAAAAATGATGTTCTGCCCAATATCTAATTATGAATAACGAGCATGTCTCATCCAAATTCTCACCTTTCCCACTTGACCTGCAAAAACTAACCTGATCCTTAATTTCCAGGACTGGGACGCCCGCCAAGCTGGAGCAGACGCTGGCCTAGATGCCACACTACTCTCCTCGTTGTCCTCCGAAGCTGCAGAATGGAAGACCATACAGGATGGGCAGCGGATCCTGACCACCACTCCTTCGGTGCTCGGGGGCTGCCGCGCCCAGGTGTATCGGTCTGCAGGTGCTACGCAATGGTACACTGCCGTCATCGTTGGAGTCAACGAGCATACTGGGGTGAGCGGTGTCAAGATCCTTTGATCTTCTATAGAGTTCCAGATAACTATAAGGCCCAAAACATCGCCTCAATGATATAATATATCCTGAGCTACCTGGCCAGTGTGAGGCCTAGTTCCAGGGCCAGGGCTACATACAGTACTTCAACAACATAGAACAAAAACTACTACAGCGCCATCTATGACAAATATGAAGAACTAACATCAAAATCCTACATCGCGCAGTTAAAATTATCCGCGACTTAAGACTATATAGAAAAACCCGACAACAACTACCCGACAACAACGGGCAGTAGCCCATCAGACACAACAACCGTCTGGTCGGAAGATCCTCCCTCTTTTATAGGGGATGGAGAACTTTACCCCTGTTCTTCACACCCCTAAACCATCAAAGCGGAGTCAAGCGGAGCGGAGAGGAGACGTGCAAAAAATCACAGGAGAGATGAGATATGCAATACGGATTCTGAATCTAGCCGTATGTTACAAGGGCGTTGGTTTTTTTTCTTGTAAAGGGGGCGGTAGTCCATAAAAGTTTGGGAACCTATGGGTTAGACAGTCTATATCCATTGCTTGCATGTTTTTTGGTCTGATACTATGATGCATATTTTAAAGCCACTCGCATCTAATGGCTGAAACCATTGATCAGTGATTACCAAATGGCCCAAATGTTACATTATTGGTTCTATTTGTAGTCGCTTATCCTGACTAGTTTTATGATATGATAGGCTGATTGATTGAGCCCATTAAATCCGTTTCAATCGATAGTTAATTCATTCATCGATACTAGGGTCTAACGAAGGACAAACATTCGTTTTCTGCAAAGTACTCAATATTTTACTATCCGGTCAGACTGGTATGGTAATAAATAGCCAATCCCAAAATAATTAGAAAAAGGGTAAATAGTGAATGCACCAGTTTCCGATACGCTCTAACTAAGCACTTCCATTAATCAAGATTAGATAGTTTAATGTAACAAGACAAGGAGAACCAAGTTCTTAGAGAACTTGCTTAGAAGCGCTTGAATATAGTTAAGCTTAGTTTTATCGCAAACATTTCACAGAAAAATAGATTTTAGGAATGTTTGTAAGAAAACGTAATACTCCTAAAATACTGTAGTAAAAAGCGTTTAAGTGCATTTACGCTTTTTAACGTGGTAAGTTTCCTCAAAATATGGTGGTTGGGTAAACTTTATACATATAGGTACTTGGGTGAATATTTAACCGGTTCTCAGTAATGGCAAAAAAATTAAAAGTAAACTGGATTCTCCTTGAATCAGACGTCATGTTTTATACTTCTTGGAAGGGAGATTGGCTTTAAGAGTCATCTACCGTTCTCTTAATGTTCCAATTTTAAAAGGAAACCAATTCCAACTTCCAATAAAGATACCTGATTGATGATCCACATCGGTCATAAAAATCTACCTAAAAAAATGTATCGAGATTCGATTAGATTCTTCTCTATTACCCGATTCACATTGGAATGATACAATCTTGTTGTTGGATAAAAGGATGTTAAGTCAACTTCCTCAACATTAACAAGTCGTTTAAAATTATCTATTTCGAACAGGATATAACAAAGCCATTAAGATAATACGTTCGTGAATTGTTATCAGCCAGCTCGTTGCCTCTAACAATAGGATCTCGAAGGAATACCTTAAATAATTGAGTGCAGGTGAGCATTATAGCATGGACGACTAACTGTACAAGAAATTCTACAAGATAATTCCGAAGCGGGAAGTTCAGAAGAGAACCAGTTTGGTTTATTGAACGCGATGGCATCCGGCAACGATGCTCAATTTATAGGGGCGCGCATAAGCAACAAAACAACTTGAACAGCGTGTTCGTTACTTGATCAACATATGGAAACCTGTTCTGCAGAACGCTGTGTCGCTCCATAACGACCCGAATGGCGCAGCGGTAGTGAGGCTGCCTTACGTTCATAGGGTTCCGGGTTCGAATCCCGGTAGGAGCAAGTGTTTGTGTGATTAAGCATGGACATTTGTTACCGAGTCATGGATGTTTATATGTATAATAAGTATGTATTTACAAACAAAAAGTATCTATGTAGTATATCAACTATCTAGTGTCCACGACACAAGCCTCGTTGCTTAGTGTGGCACTAGATGGCGCTGTGTGTAATGTCTAGCGATATTTATTTATTTATTTTATTTTATTTTATAAAAGTGTACACGGAATCCTGAACTTTCCACATGCTTCCAATTATAAAGCTGCCTCTGTATTGGTCGCCGGCGCCTGCTGGAATTGTAGAACCTGTTCAGTACTTATCGAACTCGTCAATTCGAATGCAGCTATGGACGTGTAACATGCACGAGTAACTGCCAACGTTGACCATGTAGATGTATAAGAAGTTAGTAAAACAGCGAGTCAATTTATGTCAACAGCGTCTGTGTGAGGTAATGCTGATGGAGATTTAATTGAATTCCGTGATCGATGTGTCGCGCGCAGGACTAAGTGCCGTTCAATTAATTGCAGTCCATTAAATTGTCTTTAATGCCACAGTTTGTCCTACAACAGTGTGGTCTTTGATAGCGATTCTAACCAACATAACTGGAGGACCTTGTACCTTTTATTACGAGTTGGTCTCATGAGAGTCAAGACGATGAAACTTTGCAAAGAGGAATACGTGTTTGTTTGAAAATAACAAGCTCTTATACTTGGAGCGTATTCTCCTAGGGATACAGAATTAACGCATGTTTGCTTCAAGTTTAATCTATGCGAGCTGGGTGTAGTCTAGTTGAATATTAATAACCGTAATTTCAAATTCCATGCCCGTATAGTACTTGAAACGCCAACCGTTTATTGTTTACGGATCAAGGCCGGCTCACGATGTTAACTGGGATCTAACAACAGCTTAACTTGTTACATAATATTAGTTTCTCATATAAACTCGTGTATCGTGTACTTAGCATGTATACTTGTGTACGTTTGCAAAGAATGTAAACAAGGTATCGTATAAACAATTTATTGGTATTACGATCAAATGGAAACTATAATTACTTAGGAAAGATTCATGCTCACGTCTTGTGAAATGTTTATTGTGTTGTTTTAATGCGGTAGTGAACTTATCAGCGAAATCAGTTTTCGCTGTAAAACATCTCGATTTACAACCATCAATGATATTATTTGCTGTGAGCATGTTTTCTTTCCGACATTTTTTACAAGAAGAACCGCTATCCTCATTACGCGATGCATATTTATAACGACCATTGGTCATATTTATTTATGAGGGGAAGTTGTAACCGTCTGCCGGTGTTCCGTCTTAATGCTTATTCATTTATTATTGTACAATCTTTATCATCCTTTAATTACTTCCATACTGCCTTCGGTTCGTTGCCTAGCAATACTTGGTCCGACAGTAATTTCGTTTCAGGCTAGCGTGAAATCAGCTTATGGACTATTCAATCAAGATTAATCAGTGATACATTTAGGGAAATTGTTAGTTAATAAAGCTGTATCGATAATACTGGGGCGTGCGGGTGGGTATTTGGCGCCCTGTTCCACCCCATTCACCCCTTCGCTAAGTTCTCTAAACAAACTTTGTTGTTTTGCGTTATTGAAACACTTTATTGTTTTTCTTTCATCTTCTCTCCTTTGAGATGGCGATGTTGAAGTTGTATTGTACGTATCTGAACGAAATGTTTCTGTTTGGATTGCTTGTTAAATGTTTTGTTGCTGCTGTTTAATGTTACATAAATAGGAATTGTTTTTGTTTTTCTATTTAAAGATAGACGATAGTTAGGGTTTCTTCTGTCACTGTTTTGGTAGTCTACAATTTTATTTTGACGTAAATAATCTGAACGTGGAATAACCCCTTGCCACGTGTAGATTGTTTTCATTGCATAGTTCACTTTTATCTTCTCGTTAATTACTAAAGGTTCCAAAATTGTAGAGGTGAGACATATCGACGTATCCGTATTGTGGAACAAATAATCGATTTCGCTGTATTGACTTAAAAATGCTATTAGTACTTTGTGAATACGTTACTTTGGCACCAGTTTCATTATACGGATAATGAGCTCAAGACTTGGATCTTTGGACTTGAAGGGGGAGTATTTCTGTAAATATATCTTAATCTTAAAGGATATAAAAAGTGAAGGCCTGCACAAAGTTAAGAAGACACATAAACCCCGACTTCTAGTCGTCCTTGTTCGGGTGATAGCGAACTGCCAACTACAATTATGACAATAACTCATCAAACTCCTCGCAGACTGTCAGAGTTTCGGAGTACTTCAATCTATCCCGAACTTTGCTAAGTAATTACAGTTAAAAAGTTGAGACGTTAAACAAATTTATACTGCGAATTAGCGAGTGGAAAATTTCGTTCGTTCTTCGCGAGTTTCGTATTACCGGAGTCCGAAACGTCGAAGTTTTGAGTAACCCCCTCGTTCGCCCCCTTAGCCAGTTTCTCAAGTAACTTTCTTAAAGTTTCTTCTTTGTTTTTCGCGAGTTTGTGTCCAACTTTATCTGTCGGCTGCCGACATGTTTATCGACAACTCTCTTTGTTTATTTTATTGATATGTTCGACAAACGTTTGCTCTACTATAATATTCAAGTAGCGTTGTATCATTGATGTTTTTGATTAACAATGCGTATCATTGTCACTATTCCAATGATTATCCAACAAAGGATGTCCGCATTTTCCTATACAACACGTTCATCCGTGCGTAAGAATAGGATTCAAAGAACGACCCAGACGCTGTTTTTGTGAATACATTTTCGATTCTGATTAAACTCACGGTAGGCGGAGAGTTAATAGGTACGTTCAAGGTTATGTTCGCTCAAACACCTGTACCCACTCGACGACGAACATAAAACAGAGACGTATTTGTTTACGCCATATTCTACCGAACTTAACCGAACAGCGCTCGGGCGTGAGAAAGTTTAGATGGGAATTTAGGGAATCTTGTTTGCTTACGAATATAAAACACCTGCCAAACTTCGTGTTTTGCTTCCAAAGAAATTGGTTATTCTTATACTATGAGAATTCTTGTTTGTATGATGGAATGGAAATTTATTAATAGCGTCGATGAAAGAGCTTAACAAAATATTTATGAGTCCGCCTTATTGGCTTCTATCAAACTCATTTATAATTTTAGATGGATTCTTATAAATATACAACTAGAGTAACCGCCTATTACTGAGAATAACGATGCCTATGTTTGGAACTAGATGGCGCTAGGAGTAACGAGATAAACTGCCGCGACCAAGGCAGCTCCGAGAGGTGTTATAACGGTATCAGATCATCATAGGTGATCGTATTACCATATCTGGCTCTATAAACAAGGCGATTTCTATGAATCCGGTTATGTAGTAGCTTCACAGAAAAACAGAGTAATAAAGTTTTTATTTGTTATTTTGTTCCCAGGAGCTGACTGTGACAGATGATACGGTATTGGAGGAGCACAGCGAGGATCCGTCGCTGGTGCAGATGAGACTCCTCGGCGACGGAGGTAAATACGTCAACAATACCCCTTCCATACAACATGCACAATTGGAACTAAAAGCAATCAGCCAATGGAGTCCAAACAATGCGAAACCGTATCGCTTTGTCACATTACGCGCCATTATTCTGGTTAACGATTAAAATGATCGTCATGATTAATTACGATAACATTTATGTGGGTACATGGAAACAATGGGGTCTGGTTACATAACCTACACGCTGCACTGAACAATCTTCGGCCATCTGTGGAACAATGGCCGGTTTCACCACGCACAGTTATGATTTATACTTAATGTATTTTTAAATAGATATCGCTTAGCTTATAGTACCTAGGTAAGGTCGACATTAATAAATGTTTATCTAAACTACTGACCCGATTACGGGACGACGGAGTAAACAATCTTATCCGTGGCACTTAACCTTTGTACAAATTGAAAGACTATCAAAAAATATATTCGCTTTTGTACCTACAAATAGAAAGTTCATTCGTTAAGATTCTCTTTGTTTTAACTGTCTGAGAAATTATTAAGTACACGTACAAGTTTCATCAAACAATGAACGTAGCTTGGGGCAATGTGGAGCTAGGAATACGAAGATATCTTTTATAAATCGATGCTTTGTTTAGATAGCAGTTGACGGACTAATAGTAGTGCATTATAATATTGTGCAACCGTGTGTGCTAACGGCCATATTGCAATGAGAACATAGGATGGTGTTGTAAATACTTTTACGTGCATAATTGGATTGAAACCTTAGTAATTGAAGTTGCATTATGCTGAAGAAAGAATGTACGCTTACAACTTACAAGTTACAAGCGACTTAGCGGAACTAGGAACTGAAGACTGAACTAGGAGTGAAATACAGTCTTTAGCAACTTCTAAAGATCCTAATTTCATATTATGATAAACGTTAGTTGAAGTGAAAAGATATATCAAAGAAGAAGATTCGATGTATTTTATTCCTGGCTTTATTGTCTAGATAAACTCTAGTCCTAAGTAGATAGATACAGAACTAAATTCTCCTCGTGTCTTACGGTTACCCCCCACGGAAACATTGACTTTACCTTATTTTTTCCAGTAATCGAATCGATCATGAAGGGCGAAGTGGTGGGCGTGATGCCGAGACGATCTCGCTCCAACCTCCAAGTAAGTTGACTAGCTAATAATCTGTCTTGAATATTTAATTAAGTAAGAGATCCGAGCTCCGACGGTATAAAGGAAAATTATCCAGTTTCAGCGAGACGATGTTTCTCGAAGCTAACTGTATTAGGTAGTTACGTAACATGTGCCCGCGTTACTTGCTCGTCCTGTTCCTTCTAATTAAATTCTCTCAGATTTTGGAGCGTTCTGAAAATAAATAGAAGACGTTTAAGTATATTGTTTATTGTTTCAAGAATTGCTTTTTCTATCAACTAACTTATAACCGCGGCTTCGCCGCGTGGAGTTTGGTAATTGTTCTAAGGGATCGTACTACCCGGATTTAGATCCTTTGTGTTAGGTAATCCAGATTATAAACTATTTGTGTGCCTAATTTCATACAAATCCGTTCGAACACTAGTTTTGAACAAACATCCATCCTCACAAACTTTCGCACTTAAAATAGTAGTAAGATTCGATTAAAATTCTCATTCCATTACAAGTAGCATAGTAGTTTCCTGCGTAAACTGTTGTAACTACAGTTAATTTCTCAAAAGCGAACAAGAATGAGCCGAGCGTACTTCAAAATGTCCGGAGCATGCAACTGATGCAAATCACTTATCTATACATATTCAAGTAGCGTTTGTCTGTCTATCCGTCGGGTATTTTGGTGTTCGTGTCGCGACAAGTCCGCGGCGCCTGGTGACGCATTCACCGCCATTATCCTGAACTCACACCGGTTCAGCTAAATATGGTATAAATGACTAACTGGTAGGTGTAGTTACGATCTTGGTAGATGCTACCAGTTTGGAATTAATTGGATAGTAATCGTAAAATAGAACTGATATTCATGCTTTGATAAAGACAGTAGAAATAGAAGCAGAATAAATTTGTTTTGAACAAGTGTAGAATTAAAACTGATATAATCGATAAGCAGCAATATAGCAAACAACTAATCGATATTCGTCTCCGGCCTTACTGAAACGATATTTCAGTCAAATCCACTAAACATTTATGACATCACAGTACTGTAGACTTGTAGTCAACCGCAGAATGTTTTCTGAACAATGTTTCGGCTGTTCAAGTTCTGTCGCTTCAACTCTAAACTCTAAACGATGGAGTTTCTGCACCACTGAACTCATTTGAATATTGGAATAGAAACTTGTGCCAAGAAGTTTGGCTTCGGTATTGTTTTAATGTTAATCGAAGGATGGTAAAGGACACAAGCGGAATACTCCTTTTGAATATTGAAATACGTCTTGGCTTGGCTTTAAAACTTCTCGGGAGATTCAAATTTAGCTCCAGTGCTGTTACAAGTGTAGGATAATTAGCTCCAAGTCCATAAATATGTCCAAACTAATTCGGTTTCTGAGTAAATGTATTTACAAACTATATTCAAACGGCATTCGCTAATGTAATAGGGCAGACGTAACTTATACTGGCAGTTGATAAACAACCGGTGTTGTGTTTATCTTTTGTGGCCTTATTGAGGTTTAAGATCCGAATGTTATCAATTAGGTATCTACTGACTGGATCATGTTACTCAATATGTATAAAGAAAGACTATGCACAGTTATAGGAGCATCGTGGCATCAACATTTAACAAGGATTGGGAAATTTCAACGCTACGGGATCTAGAATCATGTAATGAATCCTTGGTCAATCATGATGTCTTTTATCGTGTATGGATTTTTTTTGTATACCTTTTTGTTATCATAACCATCATCATTTCATCATCATTCTCCTGCCCCTATCCCAATTTATTTGCGGTCGGCGCAGCATGTCTTCTTCTTCCATACTTCTCTATTACTCGTCATCTCAGCAGTCACCTCCTTTCTAGCCATATCATCCTTCACACAGTCCATCCATCGTGTCTTTTGTTTCTTTGTTATCCTAACCAATTTACCAATTATTTTACTTCCACCTTCATCTTAATTCAAGTCCTTGCTAAGTCGTAAACGGTAAAGTTCTAAAGTTAAGTGGAATTTCATTTTTATTAAATGGTTGGTCTTGCTCAAGACAGCTTTCAAGGATCGGACGCACCAAGGTCCCGACATTCGTGAAGGACGTGTCTGTCTTTTACTCTCAGACGAACTGAGTTCTGAATGAGAATGACTAATTATATGGTTCACCTTCAGATAATCTTGTCAAAACCTTATCGGCTGGAATAATTTCGTTATTCCAAGAGAGTTCTTGCGTTTTGTGTTAAGATAAAAAGTTTTGCTAATTGACTGTCTGTTTTTGTGGTCTCTTTTTCTTAATTAACATACATTTTCTTGTAGGTACATACTGTGATGTGAAGAGTCGGTTTTCTTGATAAGTTCTTGAACTGCCTACTAGAAACCGTATAAATGAAAGACTTGACTACACCTACATATTATCTATCTACATCTTCCACTTGACCTAATGTGACTACTTCCTCTCAACTCTATTGAAGAATAAGCATACAAATACCCAAGTACACTTTCCTTTGTTGTTTTCGTATAAGGTGAATAGTAAAAGGAAATATCTGTTTGGAAGAACAAAGAAATGCTCAGATGAAGCTTCGGATAATAACAGTATAGTAACAACGCTACAGATTACCATAAAACGAAGACAAAGAAAGTCGCCAGTTACTGCACAGTGACCCACCCAAGCCCCAGGATGTGTAATTATTATTCACAGAGCCCAATCATAGAAGGACTCGGACCTCGAAACTACGGTCTACCTTTATTATGTAGGTCGCGATAACAGACTCGTCAAAAGGGTCTCTATAAAATGGTTCTATTTAGAACACCCACGCTTACTTCGATATTCCTTTGATCCCATATATGTAGCTCTATTTGAATAACATTTTCTAGAGAACATAAACGAGGTCTCTACAATTATACATAGTTTAAATGAAAGAGTTCCAAATTACATGATTAAACTCCAAAAGAAGACTAGATTAGATTACGAAAGAGCAACATCTGATTTAGATTTAAATTACTCTGCAAAACGAATCTAGATTGCGAGAAGGAAATGAAAGTATTTTATAAAACGGTAATACAGTCGTCCGAATTCGTGTCACCGTCCATAAAGCATATTTCTTTTTGAAAGCCAGGAGGCAATGAGAGAGATTTAGTGGTGCATTGTACATGGATGTCACGTACAGCCGTGCAATGCCCGATAGTGCTCATCTCGTATGCCACCAATATACTCGGCCATAATTCTCATCTGGCAATGTTTGCCTCCAACCTCCGTGCTGACGACACGCGCCTCGTTCATCAAAATAGTGGACTTTCAACGTTCCATTAATCCACTACACCAGTTTACTGTGTCAATCAATCTCGTAGCCTAGAATGAACCTTGAATATTCCGCTCAGCTCTGTCGCTAAAATTGTTCAGTCACGACTGTTCTGTGTGAGCGGTGCACTACTTTCCAGGTACAAAAATATGAAAAAGACATTTGAAAGCTCTTGTAGTGTGTGACGTGAATAATTCACAACGCATCCACTTCAACCGACAACAAAGCGTTCAAAACAATCCCACATTTGCATACCCAACGGAAACCTAGTTTGACATTCATAAAGGCGCAATTTATGCTCAATTAGTGCAAATACTTGTTCCTCTTACCTCTAATTTTAATTCACCCGAAAATTCTACTCGGCGCAAATCCTGCAAATAATACGATTAAACTGAACATTGCGCTCCGATTTGACAAAGGGGGAGCGAAGCAATTCTCTTCGTAGCAATTTGTCTGGTTCAGTGACCCTTTTCGGAGACATGGGTATTCTCCCGGCTCCGCAGCCCATAAACAATTCATCTTGCGAAATCTACGCATAGCGATAGTAGATCAGAACGGGGCATTATGAATGCTCTTAGACTATCGATTCAAAAAGTATATTCAAACAAATCATCTCCACTTTTCCCTCCAGCCAAGTTGTAATAGCCCCGTCTCTTTCCGCACGTGAGTGGAATGCTAAACTGTAATCCTAACTCGAGTTGCTCCTGCACGTTCCACGGGAATAGTAAAAGGGACTTTGAAAAGTGCACTTTTAGAGTGTTTTTAGATTGCATGCGACAACTTGGTGTGCAGGTGTGCCGTGATAGTGAACAGCATTTACTAAGCTTCTTTTTCTATTGACTTTTCTGAATTGAACGGTCAAGAAACATCTGGAATTGCTTTTTGTCTAACGCTAGCTCTAGATCCCACTTGTAATAAAGATTTCAATCGAAAGTTGGCGCCGGTTGCGTCGTGAAGGTTTATTTACAACTCGTTCTAAACTTTGCTAATGACCTGGGTTTTTGGTGTGGGAAATCCGGTTAGTCACGACGTTAGTGTCTTCAATAATTTAGTAAATGAAAACATTGTTTGACGTGATAGTTTTGGCAACGTTAGTGATTTGTACTGCTCGCGACTTCGCCATAAATCTTACACTTTTGCAGCTGTTAAAATTCGTTAGATTCGGATGATACGGGTCACAAAAATAAATTATCATTGGCATCACATTTTTAGTTATATGTGTTTTGACTATTAATCAAAATGTATTCGTTCGTTACGATAACCTTCTTTTTCAGTTGATTTTTATGCGCGTTTAAATAAAAAATATTGAAAGATATCATGCAGATAGATTATCCGGTAATTAAACTGTCTGACAATTTAATTTTCGTATCGTAAAATTTTCGTAAGAAAATAGAAAGTGATAAAATCCTGTTGTATGCATGACTGTTTTAATTCGTATCACTTATATTATTTTCGTTAATTTAATAAAAGTTTAATATAATCCAAGACACTAATTTTATAATATTTACATCATTTATGTTAGCAGTCAAGTACTTAATTCGATGCAGTTAATAATTATGACCTTTTATTAAATTAGACAAGAAATTCAAGTATAATGTCCGGGGTATTATACTTGAATTACTTGTCGTAAACATTTTATTGAAATTACACAATTTACACATAATTATTACCTTAATCCTTGAATATACTTAATCTTAAATAATTTCGTAATTCGAGTTTATATCGCTCGCTCACTCATAAAACTGAATTTCCGTACGACATCGACAGATCGGAAATCCCCTGAAAAATATAAGATTTAAAATTTTAAAGTCTATAAAAGTATAAGTCGGTCTAAACAAGAAATATGTATATTATTTGTTAAACATAGATACAGACACACTTATTCAAGATGTAAGGAAGTTCAGAGAAACCATTTGGAGTTGGAGAGCTGCCAACAACAACTTTACACCTCCTGGTCAATTCAAATAGATTATCATTTGAGACCGTGTGTTGATAAACATGAACACAAGTGAAATGAAAATTTTATGATATTCAATGTTGAAATATAAACATCTGTACTCATATAATTTTGTCTTAGAAACCAGAAGCAGAAACTATTAAAGAACAAATCACTAAATAACCTAGAAAGTTATATTTCTTACAAATTGTTTTAAATCAGCAACAAGCACATAGGTAATTAATAAGTACACCAGAATTATATAACACGACCCTAATCAACATTATAACGTCCATAAAAATACCGAATCCGTTGCATCTGAAAACCAAGCGAAGCCATCAGTATTCTATTCTTTGACAATCCGCCCTTTCAAAAAGCTGTCACATCGCGCCATGTCTTTTTTTTCTACTCGGACCATGTAGGTTGGATTAGGGAATATCTAAGACGGCCGTTCCTGATAGCGTGGCGTCCTCGACCGCAACTTCATTCCCATCATTCGCATCTGATCCACCTCTTGCAACCCGGCCATCATCATTATTTTGATCATCATCATTAACTGAAAATACATAAGAGCACATGAGTAATTAAATAACATAACCACAATGGTTTGAAGCGTATTCAACCTGAAGTAGTTTTGTAAGTTAGAGTTCACGAATTTGACCAGTGTTACAGGCGCAAGCGTGCACTCAAGCGCCAGCAACAAAGACCACCAATACTGAATTTAAAGTTGAAACAGCTTCAAATCCAAAAGATTCAATGCATCGCTAATGACAGAATCCGGATTTCCATCACTTGCCATACATTGTTATCGACAGAGGCCCAAACGTTTGCTTGTCGTTTTCACGAATACATAGTAGAGGCCCAAAGGTTATGCTTGCTATGAATTTGTGACTCATCGCGTCATTGAGACAGAGGCCCAAAAGTTCTGCATGTCTCCACTATGACCGCGGAACAGAGCAGAGGCCCAAAAGTTATGCTTGCTCATAACAAATCTCACCACTCTCAAAGAGAGCTGAGCACATATCCGGCATCCACTCGCCACGCCATAACATCATAATATGTTCGGCAGCAGCTTAAGTCTTTTTGCCATAGAAGGTGGTGTGGCAGCGCTCGGCCAACCCTATGCGGGCCGCGCATGGCCGGAGTTTTCCAGTAGTCTGAGCAACTTTGCTTAAAAACACGAAGTCACCCACAGCAAATGTACGTGGCTGTTTTCGATCTTCATTTACACAAGTATCCTGATAAATGCTGATTGGTTGTGAGAAGCTCTGTAACAAACTGGGGGTCAAATATCGTTAAAACCAGTTCATTAGGTAAGCGATTTATATATAGTCGCGAGCAGCGTCCTGCTTAGAGCCCCATGAAAAACGTTCACCCTTCCTTAGCAGCCTTGCTATGCTTGCTGTCTTAGAGGCATAGCCAGCAATATAACGGCGAAAATACCCTGCGAGCCCCAGAAACTGGCAAACTTCTTTCACATTTGTAGATTTTGGAGAACGTACAAGTACATCATACCTGAACTCGGCCGTACCTGACCATGTCCAATCAGTTGCTCTAGGTACTCAATCTCAATGTCTAGAAAAGTACACTTTTTAAGTTTATGGAAAATACAGCGGCTGTAAGAGTATCTGTACAACGTCTCTTAACGTTTTAAGACCTACATCTACCAAGTTGTCAGTCATCGATATAGGTTAGAATCCTACCGGTGTCAATGAGAGGTTTTAATGTTTAAGACATAATCCTCTGATAGACGATTGGAGCATTGGCCAGACCATAATATGTCATTTTTAATATAAAAATCAATGGACAACACCATTTCTTATGACCCGTTTTGCCGCAAATGTGACAAGTGACACTGCTATTGTCTGACTTGTGTAGGTGCCTCACGTTTACGTTCGTTAGACGAGTTATTAGAGGAGGCACGATCACGAGCAGCATTATTGTCATGTTTGGGTTTGACATAAACTAATTAAAAATTTACAAGATCTTAACATGCTAGCTTAGCGTTGGACACTTGGATCAAACGGTGATATGTAAAAGTTATGAAACTTTGTTTTTAAAAGCGCACTTAAGGCACCGACAATACTGTTCGCTACGTTGGTATCCCCGCTATGCACATCTGTCGCACGCAAGTTATCCTATACCTCGTCAGTTATTGTCTCGGTTACGCCCGAACCTTGCTTACTATCAGGGCTTAGTACGACCAGAAGGGAGGACAATAACCGTCTCTCGCTGGTTGGATGCAACGGACTATCACTGCTGCGGACTATCAGATGCTGTTGGCAATCTACACTCAATTACTTCTAATCTCGTAAGAACTCGATTAAGAGCTACATCGCACGTGTTGTCGCGGCGATCATACGAATCTTCGCGATATCTACGACCACGAGGGCGAATATGTGGGCTACGCGAACACTACGACGTCCAGATGACCTGTCTCTACGGTCCATTGGACTATTCTGACAGTGGTGTGTGACAATCGGCGGTGTAACACGATCATCCGAATTATCGCGACCATTTTTGCGAGAACTGCCACTAGATTGTCGCTCACGAGAGTGTCTACGTCTTTTAGACCGAGACGAACGTCGTGACATTTTGTAAGAAACAAAACTTCCATAGGTACTTACGGTTGAGAAATTTGCACACAATAATCACAACACTACTTTAACACCGTACTGAGTATTTAAATAGATAGCCAACGGCCTAGAACGCGTGGTAATCCCACTTCTGATCTTAGAAACCAGAAGCAGAAACTATTAAAGAACAAATCACTAAATAACCTAGAAAGTTATATTTCTTACAAATTGTTTTAAATCAGCAACAAGCACATAGGTAATTAATAAGTACACCAGAATTATATAACACGACCCTAATCAACATTATAACGTCCATAAAAATACCGAATCCGTTGCATCTGAAAACCAAGCGAAGCCATCAGTATTCTATTCTTTGACAATCCGCCCTTTCAAAAAGCTGTCACATCGCGCCATGTCTTTTTTTTCTACTCGGACCATGTAGGTTGGATTAGGGAATATCTAAGATTTGTTTATAAGCCCTCTATTAAAATAATCTAGAACAAAATACTTTATGAGTGAACTAGGCCATAGATCAACCTAAAATGAATAAGCAAAAAGTATTCAAACTGTTGCTCTTTATCAGATTTGATTTACATTCAAATTTTTGTTTCCCAATAGAAATACCTTAGATAATCCAGAATATTCGCTATCGTTGGCCCTAAGTTAAAGTTAGTAGCAATTGTATTTTCACAGTGAACGTTTTCACAACTAAATTCATAAAGAGAATGTCTGCCGTGTGCCGTAGTTTAGTGTCTATTGGTTGTTAAAAAACGAAATAGGTTTACAAAATGGGAATATATTGAAAATAGAGCGTGGCATGCAAATTCAGTTGCAAGCTGTGCCGTATCTGAGCATATTGGAGAAAATGTAGGGCCCTTGGTCTCGAGCGCTCCTGTCGCCGAGTAACTTGCCTCGTGAATCGATTCAAAGTTTTTCATCATCATGGAATTGGCTTCGTCGTCACACTTGTTTTTTGCCGATACATATGCATTGTTTCCGATTGTAACAGGTGTGATTTTTGAATAAGTAGTGAATCTGACACATTTTTTTTTTAATTTAATTTACTGTCATTTTCCCTATGACTTTAATTAAAGCAGAAAACCTTGAAACGTCTGCAGAGTGGTCTCGTTCAGCTGTACTTGTAAATTCTCCGAAATGGTTCAAAGAAATTACGAATGCGGCCTTAAAAGTTAAATGTAAAATGTATTTACTAAGTAGACGGAGGAGTTTATACAAGCAATTTCGTTTATGTATATTGTGTCCGTAAAAAATAACAAAAACTTCTTATTTAATCTTTCGTAAATGGAAGATGTTGACAAAATATTCTACGATCAGATGTTATTGATGATACATGTCCAAGGTACCTTGTTTGCTTACAAAACTAAACTCCAATTTTTTTTTATGTGATGCCATATAAAAAGACGACAGTTGTAACAAAAAATATATCTCCAGCTGTACGTAGTATGGACTAGTTTGTATTTCTCATAGAAAACTAGTGAAAAATAACATAAACAGTTCACAAACATCAAAATAGGGTACATCTATCACGATTCCTTTGTGTGTGTTTCCCATAACAAGTCTAAAAACACTTGAATGGAAGTTTTTGTATGTAAATACCGTAGATGTCGAATAAATAAAGCTCCCCTCTGCGACCGGGTCACTGGTGACATTGTAACAAGGATTAATGGGCCACGTTTGCAATTTATTCCGTTATCGTCATATTCGTTTTGGAGACGTTCGTAGAACGTGAACGTGGCTGAACATGGCTGAACGTGGCCGATCGTGGCCCATTTCGCTTCATTGTGTTTAATGGCTGCTCTAAAACTCGTTTGTTCGTGAATCAATTCGGCTGACATATCAAGGGCATATTGAACAATCTCGATACGCAGCGTTGGTCATCGTTTTTGTTTTTTGGCTCCTCGCCAGAAGTTCTGTTGTCAGTAAAAACAAACGTAGTTAACCTGGGAGTCGTAGCAGTAACTAAGCATGATTCATGTTCTTGATATAATTCACCAAAGACTATATAACCACTTGACTGCGCATACAGTGCCCCGATGCTCGAAAACTATTAGTGTTTGGTCGCCTATATATAGGCTACGGTACTAGTAACCATTTTAGTTGTGACCAAGTATTAGACCTGTGTGCACGCTAAATTATTCCAATTTTTTAAACTTTTTATGCAATTATAACGCATCAAAATGCCTTCATGCGCGGTGAAGTGGTGTGGGAAACATTCCAAAACATCTAGTTACAAAAAGGATGGCATGACTTTTCACCGGTAAGTAAACAGTAAGAAAATTATTTTTGATTTAATCAGATCATGAGCGACCGCAGAGGTCTCGTTAAAATGGTGGTTGGGTGAAAGAGCACAAATTTTGATTTCCGCGTTGATGTCTTTTGGAAATGTCTCGTTCTTTCATTAGACAATTCTAATTCTTTTATCCCATTCTTTCCCTTTGTGTGTTTATAGTAGAAACCCGTGCTGTTTGTTGCCTTTATTATCCGAAATTGATATCGACAATAATAAAATTTAAATTAATAAAAATGTTATTCACTTCAAATACTGCAATAAAATACCTATCTACTCTTAACCAACTTAAAAAAAAAGGTGCAATTTATACGTTCAGTACCCTAAAACTTGAATTCGAAAAACATTTACCAAATTAATTCATTTTAAAAATCAATAATAACAGGATACATGTTTTTTGTAATCGATTGTTTTTGATTAAATATCATTATTTTTACGATTTTAATTGAGTATTTTTCATAATTTTAAAATCCATTTTATCGATATCGACTGTTTTCCCCTAATCAAATAGATCAGCCCTAACGATATGCATACCTATGCAAGTTGACCTTGAACTGACCAATTGCAGGCGCGCGTTCTTCCTCGTCCCCCGGCCCGCGGTAGGGAGTCGTGTACTTAGAAGAAATCGGCCTATAAGCTCTCTAGTGGTTATATACTCTATGTAATTCACGAAGAGAATCTTTGCACGCTATCTTGGAAACGTGTTCCTTCCCATCTCCGCATGATTATTGTAGTAAATATTATAAAGTCAGCATTTCATATAGCCTCGTTTGCAAATTTTAAATGGAAACCTCTTGCAACGTTATGATATTGCGCAAACAAATAACATCTTTGTTCAAATTTTATTACTGATTTCCATTAATTTCTACATGTTATATCCGTGAGAAGCGTTATGTTTAGTCTGGTAACAAATATCTTAAATAATATTCATATCGTTGCTGTCTGTAACAGATTTCATCACAGAAATAATTAAATTATATGTGGTCTTGGTTCATAATATCAATAACGTTGCTTAATTTATTTAATATAACTACGTATGTATATATTTCGATCGTGATTTTACATGGCATAAATTACATTATAATTAAGTCTGTATTGAGACCTTTAATAGGATTGGCTGCAAATGACATTTATATTAGTACACCGTTCTGTATCAATTTTGGTGTACAATAAAGTATATTCTATTCTATTCTACACATAACTAAATGTTTTCTCTCAGAGTTTCAGACTTGTGTAATGTAATGAGTTTACGCGACTTTTATTCTTAGTTTATTCTTGATGATTCTCTCAGACGTCAGAAGTTCTAGCCAATCTGTCTGTCGGTTGTTCAGTAAGCTTTTTCTCTTTATATATCTCATTCAGATTCATTTGATGCTTTGCCAAAACGTAATCTCATACTGGTGGATCTTTTGATAGGTGGGGTTAGGAAACCTCTCTTATGAGTTAAGTAAAAACATGGAATGTTTAATGTCGCAAAAATCTTTTGTTATAATTTTATCCCCACCTACGCTGTTTCTACCCTAAATAATTTCATCAACGTGTAAGGCTTTGTTAAACTTTTGTGTTCATACGGAAATAGAATCAAGTGAAACTTTCGAGGCAACAGGAGTTTGATTTAATGTTTCTAATTTATGTAACGTCAAACTTTTTCATTAGCTAGCTTCTGAAGCAAAACTTTGAACGGAGGAACCTGGGAGAGCGTCAATATTGTTACTATCCAGTAACGAGTTGTTGATTCATTTAGAATAACAAGACGGAGAGTATCTCGTGGAGCTGTAATCGGTAAAGTTTGTAACAACATCGGCCGACTTTCCACCTCCATCGGTGAAGTTAGTTTTAATGCGAGTTCCCGTAGCGTGCAGCGGATACGGATATCGATCGCGACAAGTGCGGGACGCCCGGGATTCGTCTGGCAGTCCCGGGTAACCGAACACCCTCGCCCCACCCTACCCGCCCGTCAAAAGGTTCTGTTTAACGTGCCACTCACTACTTTGTTCTTGTTTTGTTTGAAGGTTAATATTCATTTTGACCTGAATGACGGAGTTCCTTCATTCCTTGCTCAAACAAGAATTCTTTGTTGAAATTCTTTTGATGATAGATGTTCTTGTAGGCGTTGAGTGATGTGTGCTGATTCTGTTGAAAAATGATTCACTAAAACTTTTAAATCAGTTAACTGGAACAAGTATCAATCTTGAAATGATCATGCCTAATATTGTAATCTAAACAATCCATTTCTATTGGGAACGCAACGAATTTTGAAAAATCTTAATTTATTCTGTCATAAATTGTCATAATGTGTTTTGTGTGTACATAAATAAATAATAAATTCATATTCATTCCAGTTAAATTACCAAAACTTGGCTTTCTACTTATTACTTCCTCTTTCCTAGCGATTAAAGATAAAATGCTTTTAGTTGCACGTGAGTTAGATAAGCCACAACCAGTTTACATTATACAATATTACTTAACAGATAAATCTTGTTTATCACCTGTCGATACGAAACGTCAGTTGCCACAAAGATAAGCGTATCGCAAATCTATATCAGTAAAAAAGTATCGGTAAAGATGACCTTGCTTAAGCGGAAGGCGCAATGTGTGTGAAGTATAATTAATTATGCAAGCCTGTGTCTGTTGGCCAGGCAGCCAGGCCCGCTCCGGGCGCGGTAAGGGGAGGCGGGGTGGTCGCGGGGGGCCCCTCCTTCCCGGCCAGCCAGTTTGCGCCATTCTCCCGCGTCGGCATCACTACGCTCGGTTACTCGTTACTCGGAACGGTTTACTGAACGCATCTTACCTTTCACCGCACTAGCGTCACATGTTTTTTGAATTTCGAATGTGCCGCGTGACGTCGTGAAGTGATTTTGGTGCTGTGGCCATTGTGGACCGTGACACGTCCCCCCCGCGCCCCGCCGAGCCACCGGTACTTGTCATGACTCATTGTTTACCATCGCCTATTAGTTGCCGGCTTACTTGTACGATTTATTATATTTATTTATTTATAACAGCAATAACACTTAATTTCGTTAGGTCATTGAGTATTACACGTTATTATCGTATAATAGTGTAATTTATACACCGCAAATAATACTTCAAAGAACTTTATGATATTTATTTGCATTGCCGCTTTATCTTTTGCTTCCTGTTTTAAATGTGAATGAATAATAAATCCATATGAAAATGGATGACAGTCTGGCATTAAGTCAATTTATTGTCTGGGCAGCTGTCCACCTGTAACTCACCTGTAACCTAAATCGATTTAGCATTTCTTTTGTTCAAAATATTATGTACGAACAGGCTGGAGCCTAATCTGCAACAGTGAACATGCATCGGAAAGCTAATTAGCATATAATGGTTTGAGCACGACCGGCTCGTACATACATGTATACGTATAACATGCATACTATATTACGCTCGCATGCGACTATGTAGGCGCAGTGCATACAAAGTAGAGATAGCCACACCCCGATAAAAGGACTGTCTCTCTCCCACCTTCACATCTCTGTTCACTATATTAGACAGCTTAACAGAGCGTTAATTCCGAAGAGATGTTTACGACACTTTCTGAAACCGCTCGCGTGAGTGGAGTGCAGTACCGGAGCCCGGAATTAGATCAGTTCGAGAGTGTTGCGCATCACTAATCGACGCACGCACGCACAATGTGCGCCATATTATTATTGTTATTACATCGCCATAGAAGGAAACAGATCGTTTGACTCGGTCCTGATGTTTGCTTTTGTAATTTTCTAACTTCTTTGTTGGTCGTTATTGTTCCTTTGTTCGGCGTATTATAGCGGCCATTGCGGAGGAGACTATTTATAAACATTCACTCTTCGATCGAAATATTTTCTATTGCGTTACTCCCACAATAATCGGAGAATTCACAAAGGCCATGCGCGATACTTTCTCTGAATCTGAAACAACAAAAGAAACCAAAGTTATAGTTGTAATACGGCGCAGGTGCTGGCATAATTTGAGCTTTTGTTATTCTGCTTTTAAGAAATAAAATATGGCCGTAAAGAGCAATAAAGACCAAATAGGGAGTTGAATAGTTCGCTAGACGCAACGACATAAAGGCGGTACACGAATACCACGGCCCGTCTACATCCCACGTACGCCCACTCCGCATGTTAAGGCTATACGTGAATAAATCCCACCTGACAACGCCGGAGTCCGTACTGCGGGCACTTCAATACAAGCGAGCCTTCCATACATACAGCTAGCTTTATCTTACGTTAGCGGATTTAATAGAAACGTGAGCGATTCCACGAAGTTGCCGAGCAATTTTCCGATATAAAACAACAATGTTTTGAGAAACAATTACATTTTGATAGATACCCAATTTTATCAAGCGTTGTGATTGTGACAATGCAACAATAAATAGCTAGATGCCAAAATTCCAAACCAATTCAATTTTTCGGCCACAAAAAATGTAACAGAATGTTGCTATACAGAGTTGACGAACTGCGGACAGCAATCGAGGTGGAAGTAACAAAGGCATAAGTTCCGACTGCCTGTCACGGCGACATTCCCCTCTTATTTATGTTCGACTATCTCTAACCGCATTGGAGTCTTGCCATTATGTATGTAAACCACATACACTTAATATATTGACGTCATAAAACGATACGAGTTGTAAATATCCTTTGCTTGCTTTGGTTTTAACCTTGTCGTAACTTTGATTTATTATTCATTATGTATTTGTTACATCTTAATTTGTTTTGGCTTTGGTCTGATAAACATCAACAATACGCCTAGTAGTACATTTAACAAGCAAAACAACATTGTAATCTACTTAATTAAAATGAGCTACTGTTTGGTCCATCGAATAAAACCCAGACTCGAGTACGCCAAAAGCTTCACTATGAAATTTCATTTGAGACCATTAAAATGCGATGAAGCGGTGTAACTTTCAAAGGTAGTTATAAAATTAATCTGTTCTTTATTGTGTTGACCCACTTTCTGTACGTTCTCGTAGATTAATTACATATTCCCTTTTACTTATTGCTACTGCACAAGACATTAATAAAATAGGCTTGGGACGGATCCAACTTTCTGTTGTGTGTGTAACTTTTCTCGTATGTGTAATCCGTTTATAGCTTTCCTTGCCATTTTATTTGTATTGTCTTTTTATCTTATTTCCGGCACTTACTGCAGTGTTATTATTAGTAAAATTGTTATTACTTTACTCTCTGATATACACTTTGTCCTTTATATTAATTATTTT
The DNA here is from genome assembly GCA_964057025.1 of Standfussiana lucernea. NCBI lineage: Eukaryota > Metazoa > Arthropoda > Insecta > Lepidoptera > Noctuidae > Standfussiana > Standfussiana lucernea. The sequence goes on from OZ059796.1 coordinate 11,509,712, forward strand.
ATCCTTATTCGAACAACAGTTATATTTGTTCCTTTACTTATTTTAAATTATTATTACTTAGTGCCGCATAACTGGTATGTTTAATTAATTATACTCACGTTCCAAGTTAATCATTAGAGCTTCCTGTTTGGCGCTGCTTAATATAATCAGCATACCTTCATGTTAATAAATACCATGAATTAAACATTATCGAATATGTTATTTTTAAACGTTTGCAATACGCATAACGAGAGATGGAACAAGTATGTATTCGGATTCAATAACCGGATACCAATAAAGGGAAATTATTCAGAAAGGAAATTGTTAATTTGAATATCGCTTATGAAAATCCACTTAAAAAGGTAAAATAAGGTAATAAAGTCATAATAATTATGACCAGTTAGTAGCTGTATCGACGTTATAATCTAGTTAGCGAGTCTGGCCCCAAAGGCTTAAGACCGGACTAGGAATACCGGTTTCTAGTGGGAACGGAGAGGAAGGGGGGCAAGCAGGTCCGACCAGTCGAGTTGCACTCCTGCCCCTGGCTGCACAAGATTGAAAGATAAACGTACCGGGAACTGCTCGTATGAACATACTATATAACCGCCCGAGGCACTATGTTTTTTCTCTCCACGAGCTTGAGAAAGTACGTGAAATTGTATACCCGTGTATACGGAACGAACCGCGTAATACTACGCTCAACAATGATAAACGCTTAATCATCTTGAGTAATCACAACAATCCTGCTTGGTGTTGCGTAATTGAAATAATAACAACAGAGCATGATTACAATGCATTTACTAGTACTTCGTATTTTTATGATAACACGCTGTTTTTTATTGTAAGTGAAGTTGAATTGATTAAAGTAACTGAATTTGTGAAAGATAAGGCTTAAATGTGCTTGATAAATAAATATAGAAGCCTAAATGACAACACCGATGAGTAATTTAAACACAACGACAGACAACTTACGATAGATGTTATAAAGATAGAGTATTGTACGCTTGAACGGATTAAACGGTCTGATCCTCTTAAATCCTCTTGACCAATTACAGCCAGTAGAGAACATACAAAGGGGAGTGTAACAGTATTACCTATATAAATTATGTTAGACGTATTCATCGGTAGACAAAGGTCAGGCGAGCGTACACTTGCGTAACATTTGTAAAGTGTTACTCTTCAGACGGAGTTCCGTGCTTCTGCATTATGCAATGTTTCTCGTTAATGCAGACATGTCTTTCTATGCAGACAAGCTGGAAGATTTAGACGGATATCAGATGGTTGAAATGTGATGAAAATATTAGAAAGATATTCTTGCTATTCACTTTGTTACCTACTTCTTACATAATGGAGAGACTGATCTTATTGTCTTGGATTTCTTGTAATAAAAGAAAAAAGGTCTCAACAGGATATTTATAATCCATTACAAATCTCTTTTATGACGCCATTTTCAGCCTTATTATCTAGAAAGCTTCGCATAAGGCAGCTAACGTTATTTCAGGATATAAACTCGTAGGTTCATTTTCTAGTTAACCGCTTTATAGAGTCTCTCCAAGCTTTAGCTTTAATGAGAATTTCTTTATCACGCAGAATCGTGATGCTCTGAACATTTACATAGTAAAGGAAATTTATTAAGAATTAGATTGGGTGTTCACTGAGTAATGTCGTGAAGGCACTTTTACGCTTTGAAGTAGAGCTGTGCCGTTAACCTCTGATGTTCAAATTAACCAATTAATCAAAGCTCCGTCTATTGTGTACCCACGAATCTATTATCACGATCTTGTGAAGGCAGAATGGTTCAATTTATCTTGGTTATTTTGTCGATATTACCCTCCGGGGAGCGGGCGTGTGTCTAGAAGGTGAACTTGGAAATAAATCACTGTGTACTGTTGCTGGGGACGTTCACCTACACCCTTGTAAATATTACACGCGTGACAGATTGATGGGTTCCTTTATACTTGTTTCTGCTTATCCATGCGTTGTTGTGGTTTCATAAAGGATTACACTGTCTGAATGCGGCCCTGTTTGCACAACGTGGAACGTGTCGATAATCCGCTTAGTTTTTCTGCCTCTCTTTTAGTTCTCATATAAAACGTGGCGGGGGTGGTAAATCTTTCCCTTTTTTATTTATGGCCATTAAAGTTTTTGTAGCGTCGTTCAATTTAATGTGTACTGCGTTTAGAACATTATCATTCTTCTGTTTACATTCACTAATTACAGAAATTACTCCAGCTTTATTATAGCGGTAATGTTTAATAAAATCTGCTCTTTAATCACTACTAAGTGAAATATTTCAAGACGACTGTCATATAGTGTGAAATGTTGTTACTCAGTGGGTAAGATGAAATCTCCTTTATTCTGTCTGTCTATTAAATAATAAATAAATGCATAATAATAAATATGCAGAATAATGTTCACATTTTCACAAACAGCTCGGTAATAGGTGTTGGAGCACCGTTGCTAGGCAGGGATCCTTCAAAGGGTACTCGCGCCATGACTTTCCCGGGAAATTACTCTTCGCTCGGCTCGTAAAGCTCTTTAGCATTTAAGCGATCAAGTAATATTAAAGTATTTCTTTTTATAGCTGAAGGCAAATTGGTATTCATTATAATTTCTTCTCATTCTTCAGGATTAATAACATTTTTATTTTCATCCTCAATACTGATTTCCGTATTGTATTCATTTGTTTTTCTTATGTCTAGTTCAATGTCTGCCAAAACATTTGCTGGGAGAGCTGCAGACATCAAATTTAATTCTAAAAGCACTGACAAATCTATTACGTCTGAGTCTGAGTAATCAGTCCGGCCTCCGGACGTTTGTACCTAGGTCTAAATAGGGACAAGTTGACTTGACTTTAGATAAGCGACTTGATAGTACCGTTGCTATAGAACATGGTTCAGTACACTCCGTCCACAATGCTCGGCTTGTTTATTGTGTGTTTCAAAGGGAAACACACAAAGGCCCGATACACAGAGTGTAACGTGCGGTACGCCACCACAGAGTATAAACGATCTGATTGTGTTCCCATTGAATTAACTTGCACCATACAGCTTTCATGATGGCGGAATATTAATCGTTTATAAGTTCTATTTAGAGCGCTTGTGAAATGGCTGTATTGAGTTTGAACTTGTGAGTATGTGAAAGAGTAAATTCAGTGTTCGCTATTATGAAAACTTCATGTCAAACGTGGTGTTTTTTCCTTACGAAATATGTACGCAAATCATCATTTCACACATATTTATACCTACTATGGAAATGAAACTCACCCAAGCTTAAGTAATTATCGGAATGTTGAACATTATATCCTGTTCATTATCATAATGCGAGTTAATATTAATGACTATGCGTAAATCGGAGTCAAAATAGGTTACATTGAACAGGCCAAGGAACCAGTGATTTACACTCACGTTACACTTTATTCACCCAACATAATAACGGCGACCATTTCCTTTAAGTCAATTTTATCTCATAACGGTCCCGAGGATTTGAATGGGGTGAATGTACCGTATTCGGCGCGAGGAAGCGTTTCCGAGGGACTAGCCTTTGGAAAATTCACTTAATAGCTGATATACCTACATGGGAAATTGAATGAGGCCCTTTTCTGAATTGTGTTGGTTGAAATCATAAATTGGTACTTATACCTTTGTGTTGTATGTTTGATATATGTACAACATCTTTTTGACTGGCACTTTTGCATTTATAATATTTAAATTTTAAACCACATGATGTGTCTTATTAATTTTAACCCTATTTTGCCGGCTGCGAAATTTCAAGTACGCTACATAGTAAAGAAGGAAAGATCCCATGCCACCGATCTTTATAAGCCCCGTATCACGCTTTTCCTTTATAGGATAAGTAGATCAGTCCTTAAACCGCTTTAAGCAAAACAGCTGAACGAGGTGTATAAATAACAAATTGCTGCAAGCTTTCAAGCGCCCTGCGCCAAAATATCTGACAAGTTTCCTTATTATTCTCAAACAACTTAATTACAGGTGGTTCAACTTGATTTTAGGGTTCTGTTCGTCAAAGGAAAATACGCAATACTTTAGCGTACGTCCGTCTGTCTTTAACAGACGTTTTTCCCACAATTAACTTGCCGTAGTAACTTAAACAATTTGCCTTGATTAGTTTGTGAGAGTCGAACGAGACTTAGACCATATTCTTAGAAAACAGCTACTTAAATTTTCCCAATATTTTGTGGTCACACTTGATCAGGTTTTATTTTTTAATGATAACTTTTTTATAGTCGAGTCGAGTATGAGAGCGAATGGCCTTATTCGAATACATAATATGGAATTAATTGCTTTTGATTTTAGTATATTTAGTAGTTTCTATGTCTGTTGCTATGGAGGCAATTTGTACCGGGCCCATTTAAATGCAGCTCCACGAATTGAGGTTCATTTAATCAGTGCGTAATTGGTTGTCTATGTCCAAATACTTAAGAGCTTTTTGTTAGTTTGTTTTGTGATAGTACGCACGTACGTACGGAGCTCTCATTGTACGGGAAATGTATATAAAGTGAGGCCATGTTATGCTGGAAATGTATAGCGTGATGTGTCGCCGTGTGTAAAAAAAATGTTGTTTCTTTTTTAAATTAGTTGTGTAAAATATAGTATCGTAAAATATGGCAGAAGTATTTACTAAATAAAATGTTTACTAAATGGAAGTATAACATATTTACTTAATTAAATAGGGAAAAATAACTGATCAAAATATTTCATCTGCTTGCAAGAGCGCTGAAATATCGGCAACTCAGATAGTAAGCATGGTAATATATCCCGATTTCAGTGTTAATTATGGTCTTCTTCTTTATCATGTGGTTATTGCCTAACCTGGTGTCAGAGTTTTATGCCGCCCATGGGCCTCTGACTTGGCTTTACATGCCGTCGAGAAATATCTCTCAGGTATGCTGGTTTCGTCACGATGTTTTCCTTCACCGAAGCAAGTGATAATTATTCAATACGCACATGATTTCGAAAAATCAGAGGTGACGTGTCCTGGGTTCGAACTCGAGCCCTATGACTTGGCAGTCCAACGGTCACACCACTAGGCTATCACTGACTGATTAATGATAGTGATCAAAATAGAGTACAATAATCACCGATCAACCTATGTGATCATTACCAGTCCAGAGAATTTTATACATGTTATATTATAGTAGCAATTCATTTTACTGTAAAACAGAATGACAGATTTTCTCTTTTTTATGCCTCTGATTTAATATGATAAATTCGAGTGATTCCGAAAATAAATATTTTGTAAGCTTTCGACGGAATGGTATTATGTACTGAATTGTATTTGACAACATCATCTAATTCAATCAGCTATGCAAATAATTATTTCCTAACCTTACATTATAATTGCTCAGAGGGTAAAAGAAAAATACGACCCTTAACCCCTCTCTGTGAAATCTCATTAAAGCGAAAGACGGGTTTGATCTGTCACGCACAACGTGCCATACATAGCGATAAAGGGTTAAGGGGTGTAACAAACCCCGTGCTGGGGGTGAATGACACAGTAAAGGATGACTCGACATAAAATAGACCGTGCGCTTTATGAGAAGCGGTGCCAAGTGAAATGTTTTTATTTCAAACCGTGGAAGAATGGACCAAGGTCGTTATTCGCATACTTTTGTGAAATACAGCCAGCTTTAATCAAAGTGCTTCACATTTTATTCCTGAAATCTAAATAGATTGAATTCAGCAAAACTACCGAACGAGGTCAAGAAAAGTTGAATTCTGTAGAATTATCCGTTCTAACAAAACACAATGTCATACAACATGCACTTGTCTTACGATAGTAGGTAATAGGTATTCATCACCAGGTAGGTGGGGTAGGTGTTTTTAATTGCTGTAGTCAAAATAGTCTGGATGCTCAAATGTGTCCCAATTTCTTCCAATTTTGCACCATTTCCAGCACTGGCTGCGTTTTGAAAAAACCTCTTCTTTGGTCTGGTATGATTGACACATCTTGCTTTTCCGAATATTTTCGCACCAATTAAAAATGAATCAATTGCAACGCGACACGACCATTATGCGCTTCTTGCCCGAAGGCAGGGTCGCCATATAGGGATAGGTGTAATTGAATAGACGAATTGATGTATAATGCCCATCTTTATTAGCTAACCATTCATTATATAGACTTAGGCTACTTACACTTACAGACATAGGCATAGATCTATAACACTCACACTACAAATATACTTATCACATTTTGTCACACACGTTGCACGTATTTTTTACCGTAACGAGCATCTATCCAATTCCAAATAAATTCTTGAACTGCGTGGAGCGTGATAAGAAGTTACATAATTCGCTAACGAATGCACCTACATAACTTTTAACTGATTGCCAAAACATCATCGTAAATAATTCAACAATATTTAGCATAATATTCAATTAAATTGTAAGCTTTATCTACAGTGTCATCATTAAATGGTTTGCAAACACGACGGCAGGAACAATCAAACATCTCCATGGAACGTTGCCAAATGTTTGAAGAAAATACTGTGAAGAGAAGCAGCAGTAATTTCTCCATACAGTGTGTAAACGAACGATAGCGCCTATTATGGATTACTCCCCGGTCGGTCAATACTGGACCACCCACAATGCTCAAACAAGTTTCTTGATACGAGCGACGTCCCGTTTTTATGTCCACCTTCGGCAGCAATCAAATTCTTTCAGTAAATAAAGTTGATAATTATGTAAACATAAATAAACAAACAGTAAACATGTTAAAGTTTGTATGAATGGATGTTAGTTACTCTTTCACGCAAAAACTACTGAAGGGATTTGGATGGAACTTGGCATACAGATAGTTCATAACCTGGATTAACACGTAGGCTACTTTTTATCCTGGTAGTACGATCCCGTGGGACAATAACCGAAATCCACGCGGGCGAAGTCCGGGCATAAGCTACTGAAAAATAATCAGAATTTGCCTATGAGGACAACTTATTGTCATTGATGAATAATTTATTAGGGGTTTTCCACATACTAATTTATTCACTTGCATAAAAGCTTGTTTGTTCGACCACGAGGTCAGAACTCCTAACTCAGAATGAGACACTTCTAGAAACCTAGACCCAGTCCACACCAATTCACATAAATAGGTTTATTGACCAATTTTAGTAAAGAAAATGTTTTAAACATTGAATTTAAATACCTACATATTTATGCTAATGATTGTATTGTTTTTGTAAAGTTAGAAGAATAATCGCATAAAATGTTTCGAAGATTGTTTTAAAACTAGCGACCCGCCCCGGCTTCGCACGGGTCCAATGTAGATACTAATGTTTTCTCTACTACGAGTATATAATATGCATGTATTATACATATAAACCTTCCTCTTAAATCATTTATCTATTAAAAAAAACCGCATCAAAATCCGTTGCGTAGTTTTAAACATCTAAGCATACATAGGGACAGACAGCGGGAAGCGACTTTGTTTTATACTATGTAGTGATATGCATTCACTAAGCTAAAACGCATAGCGGTAGCCATTAAAACTGCATCTCGCGTCCGTGTTGAAATACTTAATTTAATTTATCTTGTGACTTACGGAGTTACAAACGCGAAACACTTAAGTCTATTAGCATAGAGTAAGAAGTGTAATGCAAAGTATGCAAGTATTCTTGTGCAAGCTCAGGCGGCCCATGGCCTAGTTCGCAAGGCGCATTGCGTAGGTCAGTCATGTCGCGTGTACCAGTGTTACCACACTTTCTCTTTAATGTACCATTTCACTTTCACTCGCCGATCGACATTTTGATGTCATTTTTCAGACCATTTAATTTTTAACGCAATTTCATGTCCCACTTTTTTGTTTTGGCACGAAAAGAATTGTATAATTTGCCGGCGGAAATGTGTGGCAAAAAATTCTGAGAACTATAATTAGCATGTACCTACCTAATTATTTTTACGGCAAAAATGGCGTTGTGTACTAAGCTCGTATTGTGCAAATTAGACGAAGATAATGATCATTAATGTAACTAACTACATTATGATGAATAAATCATACAATTCGTAGTAATAACACTATTCGTCCAATCAACAATTCGATCTGTTGTGTAGGAGTACAATCGTTTGATTAAAATATGATGTAACACAAACGTATAAAGAACAGACTCAATATAAAGTGAACCAGATGACTCAGAACTTTCTCCGTTTCGCGCTCAGTCGACTGCCAATGCAAAAGTTTTAATTAATGTTTTAAAAACTTTCTATTCATATACAAAAGTTTCAGCGCGTGTAGATTGTTTGAATTTCGCGTCTTAATTGATGTAATTCTGGAGTTTGATCACTCTTATTGTTACTTTGTGAAAGATCGTTATTATGCGTAATTATTTCTTTACGATGTTTGATATTTTAATAGCATACATTTACTTTAATATTCATTGTATTTTCATTCAGTTTTTTTTTAAACAATTTTGCGGAAAGAAACGTATCCGAAATAATCCGAATTGACGGCTTCACGCATGCACGTAAGCAATAAACGTTCAAGATAACTATAAAAAACAAAGTTAGTATAGGTATTCCAACTGAGCCCCACTGAGCCAACAATGTTCCTCGATCCATACAAACAGGTTGTTTGTCAATTTCCCGATGACGCAGCGCGTTGTCAAAGCATAGCTCGCTAGTGCACATAAACAGTTCAGCCGCGACCGTCGACTCCACCTCCCCCTGCCTCCCCAATGGGGGAAGTGGAGGATAACCCACCCCCGCTGCCCCATTTTTCACAAAGTACTTAGCATATCGTGGTCGGCTTCCCATCCCATACCTCCCCAAGTTTCGCATGTTTATCCCATAAATTTTTGTTATGACAACACAGTCACGGTCAGCTGGGCCATACATTTGTTTAATACGTGTATGTTTTGCTAATACAGAAACATTGTGTTTTCAGCTTGTACCTAATTCTTTTTTGAGTTTCAACTGCCTAGGCTTACAGTTATTTCATCTTTTAGTCGAGTTTGTAACTTGATACATTTACCGCTTGGTGTCATTAATTAAAATACAGGATCGTTTGTGTCCGTTTGGCGGCCATTTTACTCTTCCCAGTGTTTTATTAAATCTCCTGTTTCGGTCTCGCTCTCGACATCGTGATTTATTGAGTCCTTTCCCTCTTTTATTAGTTCTATTGTCTTAAAAACGACGTTCCGATTAATTCTCATTGATCGAATGTATTGATATTGATTAGTGGGCTGTAATTCTGTATCAACACAGGTTGTTACAAACTTTCATAACAAAGGTAGTATTAGAAGAGGTTTAGTAGTGATTATCGGGTATCAATCAGTATTAGTGCATAACAGTGAACGGGCGGCCGCTTTCCGCCCCGTCAGCGCAATAACCGCTGGCGAGGTGCGCCGCTGAGTCGGCAGTCCTCAGTCCTGCCGAGTCGGGCGTGAGTCAGCACGAGCCGACACGAAACGCCATGAGTCATGACTCGACGTAATTTAGACTGGGATCGCCCATCGCCAGCCGTCAACCGAAATAAGTGGATTGCTGCTTCACGGCTGAATGATTCCATTTCAAAGGGCGCCCTCTGATGTCATTACTTCATGCTTATGTTCCATTAATTTCATCTCGGAAAGATATCCTCAGAAGACGGGCCCGTTCGATTGTGTGATATCTTTCTTTAAGTTACGAGGTGAACGTCTTCTGATTGTGTTCTTACAAAGAGCTTAAGAAATTAGAATGTGGCCTGAATTACGTTTTGATGAGTCTGCCGAATGTTCCCCAATTTACGTTAGAGGTCGACTTACCATGAACATGTTTTCCACGCGTTTGTGTAAATACGGAGCAACTTTCTAGAACCTTACAAACACAATACATAATAAGTAGAGCTTTTAATCAATTTAGGACTGTATTACAGTAGATTGACGTCATTAATCTACATAATATATTATATTATGTAGATTAATGATACTTATAAATGTACATTAAAAGAAGACCACTATAATTAGACATGAGCATTGACGTGCAAAAAGCAGTTCTTAGTAAACATACATGTATGTTAATTTGCAATGAATTAATCGTGCATTAACGCTATCGGTTCTTCGATCTAATCACATAACATAAATAGTAATGTGAGCTAACGTTAAATATCGTTTGAATGTCAAGCGAAACCGTTTTCAATTACCATAATTATAACAATACAAGGCCGTTCTTGATAACTCAAAAGTTTTGAAGTTCATTAAAATATGTAAAGGGCGGCCCCCGCGTTTAGCCAAACATCAAAGGGATGAAGGGTTTCGAATTAACATTGTGTTCCGAGCCCCAAGTCTTTTGTTTACTTTGACTCATGTTCGTTATTGAAACACGTCCATATGTCCATGTTTTCTTTTTGTATCAAGTACCCGAACAAAATTTGAATGTTTTAGTAAGAAAATACAATAAAAATAATACAACAGCAAAATGAGCAAATCGAAAAAGGGCAAAAGGTACGAACAAGATACAGCCCAGATTAACTCGAGACCGTTGTAATACAAACACGTTTTATTTCTGTCTTTACATATTTATATTAAGAACAACATTATTTTTGGATTTCGAATCGCTAAGTTTATTTTTTTTATTTCCAGAGAGTTGAGCGCGAGACCACAAAAAGTCCCGCGACGACCGGTGGCAGGAAGAAATCGTCAGCCGTGAGGAGCAACGGGCAAATCGCGCCCACTGAGCCGCCGCCACAACCTGCAGGTAAACACAACTTTTTTATTTCACCTCTGTTACAAACTCCATTGTTCATCGTATAAACTACCCAACTTTTCAAGAAAACAATAAAAGCCAAAATTTATGGCGTCACTACGAAGTTATCTATTTTTGCTCTGAATGTATTATTCTTGAAAAGGCAAGAATTGCTGTCGATGACCAAGTCGTAAAATAACGTTTTTGTAGTGAAAGTTGTTTGATGGATCACCTCCGGTAACAGGGGTGTTGTCTCAAAGTCAATTACAACTTCGTTCTATTAATCTCGAAGAATGTTAGATATTTTCGAAACATAACCGAAACTTAGCATAAAAATGTAAAGAGGATGATTGATGATGATACCAACTCAAAAACTCTTAAACCAAGCGCTGAAATAAAAACTAAATGTTTAAAAGTAATACAAATATCTAAGACGTCGTTCTTTATCTCTGAACCCTGATCGTTAAAAAAAAAAGTAACATCTCATTCCTTTTAACCAAGTATTGATTCGATTTTTAACCCGCACGAGCCGGCGTATCTTCAATATGTCGCAATTGGCGAAGCATGCAATATATGTACGTAGGGGTACGGCTGTATAGGAGGGGATAGTTACAAAAGCTCCCCCGGGAGTTAGCCGGGCTCCACGCTTAATAGGATAGATTCAGAGCATTCAGGTGTGCTGACTGTACCACGGTCCACGCCACGCTCCGCGGTACCCGTGACCGTTCCATTTGTAATTCCTATTAGATTGAATGCACTATTCGTTAAAGCTTTCGTTTAAATTGAAATGTATGAAAAACCGTTCGCTATTCAAGCAAGATAAACATACGTTCAGAGTTTTAACTTTCACGTTTGAAAGAGTGCAAAAAAAGAGATACATATATCGCAGCTTTTTCATGCATTAACTTTTTCTTTTTAGATTTTGTGATACCAAAACATCGTATTTAGTTATCATTAGAGATGGCTCCATTATCTCCTAGCCTTTCCATCGTAGGGAGGAAACAAAAAGCTAATGTTGCTTTGCTTTTACGTTTAATCTTCAAAAACAAGAACCGTTCGTTTTATCTCCTTTTGTTTGGCGTTAAGTAAAGCGGCTTACGGTAAAATACGCATGTCTTTTACACCTGAAATATGAGTTCAGATAACTTTTTGGGTCAGTATAAAGTGTGGGTCGTTACTCGGGCGTCTTTGGGTATATACTTGTAAATGTGTAGATACGGGAGTCTCAAATTTTACGGCTTTTACTCCATACGTTGGCACGATGCCAGTCGACGACTATAAACGGGTAACTTAAACTTAAATAGTACATTCGGCCACAGCTGGGTTTAGTGCTCTTGCAGCTAACCCGAGAAATGTACTGCATATTATGTACTCACCGAGCTTCCGAATTTGTTCTCATGTAAATTAAATAGCTTTTTCTGTACATAGATCTTGACTTTAATTTCTTGGAAAACCAATTATAAGAATGTTTATGAAAAGTATAATGCTTAAAAAGCTCAAAAATAGCTATCCTCTTGCATCTACGATGAATAATAATGTTATACGAAAAACCTTTGCCTTTTCTTCGCGATAATTTTGAATATACGAGACAGTTTCTCTCTAAACTGTTAAAAATATTTTACACGCAAAACTCTTGTATTTTCAGTTCATATGAAAAGTATGAGCGACGTATATTACAGACGTTTGTGAATTGTGATTTCATAAAACGTTTTTATAAATATGTATTCATTTCAATTTATAGTCAGTGATGGTGAAGCCGTTTACGAATGAATAAAAATAACAGTAGATATAATAAATAATTCTGTGTTGGCATCAATAAATGTAAGATGTTACATTTTCCCCATACTTCCTCTAATGGATTATCCTGCTTCTCCTTTGACTTGCACTCAAGATGGATGGCTACCATTTGCAATAGAATGATTTACCTTTCAATAATACATTCTAGATCCTTTCGACATTATTCCCGGTAGAATCTCTTAATCTTTCTAGTGTTTGGAAACAGTTCATCACAACAAAGGAATCTTTTATAATGCGAAATTCTTGAGTGTGTGAATTGTTTGTATTCAATTATCTTTTGTTTCCTACATCTGTGTGAACTGGCATCGTTGAATGTTTTGTCTCAAGTCGTGTAGGTTATAAACACAACGTTTGTGATAATTACATGTGAAGTTTTATTATGAAACTTGTAAGAAATAAAAATATATGGACGTTCTGTTTACTACTGCGTAAGCTTTGGATATAAATTAAGAATTTTTATTGTAGGTTTTTTGTAATTCAAGCGAAACATGGAAAACTTTTAATTAAAAGCATAATTAAATCAAAGGTCCTGGAAAAACAGTAACTTTCATCTATAGAATGAACTTTTATCCAATTTATTATCAGTTTTCTCATTAAACGTAACATGGTTTCACATTGGAACACCTGTACTAATACTGAGTAACAAACGTATTCAGCTATTATACATATATTCACCGCCCTAACTTTCGTGTAATCCCTTCTAAAAGCGGATCGCGCAATAATTGGGAGAATCCAAGAGCCACAAGCCGACGGTATTAGCCTAATGAACTAGACCACTTCAGGATATAAACGCACAATTTATACCTTCGAGTACGCTCCAGCTAAATTCAACGGAAAATACGAATTTCCACCCGAGCTTCGTACTTCGCATACGATTTAATTTCAACAGTAGCAAATTATCCAGGAGAAGAAGGTAGTGTTTTTGCTTAACAAGAATGAAAAGATAAATTATTGTTTTCTTTGTGAGTTTAATTACATATCCACTTAATCTAAACGAGTAAAAACTCAACCCGAGATCAGGAATCTTTTGTTCCTTTTAAACTTTCTAAAACTTTCAGTATTTTTAAAATCCATTTACTCTTTTGTAGCATCTTAATGTTTAACTTGAATTCAGTTTAACACAGAAAGAGTTGAAAAGAAAATTAAATAGGAAGCAGAAATTCTCTTTTGTCTGTCCAGCGGGCGACATGGGATGTTATCCTTTGAGTGAAATAATATGTCCGCGATAAAGGGAGATAAAACGTGCTTTCATTTTGTGCTCGGGGTGCGAGTGACAGTTTGGTGATGTCACAGAATGCCCGGGGCGGCAGCAGGGATGATACACGTACATAATGTCATATAAATCAGAATTATTATACTTTACATGCCGCTTTGATACCAACCCCGCGACGTGTGTCGTTGCTACGTAAACTATGATATGTCACGTCCACGTTTGCAGTTAAAAAGTTATTTTGTCAGTTTGAAACTCGAGTTTGACTCAATTTACAACTGAAGTTGCCAGTATTTTCTTTTCTTTTATAGAAATTCAATCTCTTTTAGAAAGAACGTGTAGTAGTTGTTTGGAACGACCAGTCTTTAAAAATCACGTATATATTTAAGATTTAATTTGAGAATGAAAGAGTCATGATGTTGATTATTCCTTGAATAATTCAAAGTGCCTGTATTAAATTTCGTCGCCGCTGGGCCAACGTATATTATATTTACATAATAAAGAGTTGGGATCTAATAACGTAGACAGCAAGCGACTCCGCCAGTTTTCATAATTTCGCACAACCCTTTTCGTGATTTTGAAAGCCATCTGCGTTAATATATTGGGCCGTTTTCCTTTTTGGTACTACTATGCTTCTCATGTTTATTCAAACACTGTTCAAATACTGGATCAGTGTTATCGTTTATTCCTTAGTGATGCGTTAACATAACTGTAGGAAACTTATTGTATACTTAGCAGTTGGCAAGTTTTGCTTGGGGCTTCAAGTGAATTTATATGTACGTATTCAAACGGCAACTAACTTTATATTGGCTCGGAACTCCGAGCAACCGTGGGCTTCGTACAAATATTGCTCGGATCGTTGGAACTTAGTTCACATTGTTGTTCATCGTTCGAAGTTCGGTCACTTTCGTTCAGTCAGCGCTCGCGACCTGCCTCATTGGCCAGTTGGATCAACTTTTGAATTTGAAACTAGTTAAGTTTCCAAGGTTGGTAGCAACTTGTGTCGGTCCCGTTCAGTAAACAATATCGTTTTACATAATTGAGAACGTTTTGTCCTGTTTTGCTTATGTTTATGGAAAAACCTTATGTTTGGTAGTCACGTTTCTAAGACGCATTTCGTTCCAAAAATACCGAGATGTGTATATGAATACTTTAGTGGAGTTATATTGCTATTTAGAGTATGTAATACATATTATATTGTATTGTAGCCTGGTTTTGTAGTATGTTTTTAAACAAGTAGATAATATAAGCTCTGCAAAATACATAGATTTTAATAAAATAACAGATACATTTTTGCATCACTTTCCCTGACTGGTATTTTTACCGTACAGGACAGCCATTATTAAATTACATAGTAGCTAATTAATTATACTATAAAACGTGTAACACAATCCATGCCATTAGTGTAAACACGAGTGTGTTCGATTAATCCCATTTTGATAGCACATAATAATATACTATCCAAACAGAAGGAATAGATAGGTACATAACTAGTCGACATCGGCAACTACTGGCAAACCCATCAACCGTATACCTCTTGAAATACATATGCGGTGTTGTGTGTCACAAAGCGGCGGCGGCGGTGTAAGCGACAGTCCTTTGTGTCAGTTAACGGAATTCGGATATTGGATAAGCTTCCGCGGTCCCTCCCTGTTTGTTTACCTATTTGATTTTAATTGGTTTCGCAGCACTAGCGCCTCGACTCGTCCCCGTGTCGTGCCGTTTAAAACACAATCAGGCACTCAATTATCTCATTGTAGTCGTAGTTCGTGTTTATATTGTTAATTGATGTTTAGGCAGCCTTGTTTATAAATCGAGTTTCAATTTGCGACGGAAATGTTCTACTGGTATTTAATATGAACAAATGCCAGCTACAATAAGCCAGCGGACTGTTCATTGAACCGCTAGTAATTACTTGTAACAAGATTATGATCGAACACGGTGTATAATTCAACTAATTGTACGCCTGTCTGAGATATTTGTCAGCGATAATTCAATGTGCAGATTAATAATGTACATTAGTTAACCCTAGTGTCATGTCATGTCTGTTAGGGAGTCCTTTAATATCACGTAACGATGTTTGACAAGCGCGTCGCGTCACACCAATTTGCACATTTCAACTGACTATATTAACCTCTTCTTTTGAACATTAACATATTCATGCTAATGTTCCTAGAAAGCGACAGACAGAATTTTGTTAAAATAACCATGTCTTCTGAGTCGACATGACGTCATATCAATCACCCCGAATCACCCTCTTGTACTTACCTACGCCCCTAATTTATGAAAGGTCATATAATTCTAAATTGCAAATGAAGAAGATAGCTTCATCTGAGCAAATTTTATCTCATTGACAGATTTATACAATCTTGATATTCGGTAACGAAGTAATCTGCATTCCGGAGGCGGAACATCGCATTTTGCGTGCGCGCCCGTGGTCTCATGTAGTTAGCATAACTTTACATATTTACCTTTAAATGCACCAGAGCTACGCTGCCACTGCAGTGTGCCTATTGCACATGTTCTAAATAAACATAATATGCACCTAAGCTAAACGAAGATAATAACTAACATAGGCAATTATGCGCTTGAATTATTTAAATTAAAATAATATGCATTAACTTTGCCCGAACCTCGAAGATAATTATGCAAAATGGCAAACAAAGAACTTTATTCATCGCGAGTTCGTGACCCAAAAACTTGTTTCAACTGTAAAATTATTATGCAATTCCGCATACGCGTAGACGTTATCATACTTAAGTGCAAAATGGTGTAGTCAATAATAAAACATCCTCAAGGCAGCCCTTTACATGTGAATATTATACGAGTTTAGGAAACCAGGCGAACATTAATACACATTATGCCCCTTTATCATACTTTGCTTCCCCCACTGCCCTTGTAAAGTTAGAATAAAAATAACAATATTAAATTTGCATGCCGACGGAACTGGCTGTGGCACGCGACGAACTCACCCCGGGGCGAAAGGGTGGGCGGGGTGAAATGGGGGTGAACGGGGAAATTGTGACACGTCTGGCGCACGTTTTGTGGGGTGGCGTTAGAAATTCGTGCGGGAATGCAGTGTCACCCTAATCTTTGCTCCATAATAACCCTCACCTGACTGTAATGACGTGGAGGTTGAGACAATGGGGTGAAATTATGCAATTTGTGTCAGCACAGACATAGGTATTATTCGGGTTATTGCCATTTGAATAAATAATGCTGTGTCTTTATCTTTGATTAAATTCACAAACAGATTCGTTTTAATCCCACCCCCACGTACTAACTGTAACAATCCAAACAAAAAACCTCGTAAACGATTTAAATCGTATAATCACAGAAGATACTTCATCGAAGCCCACGTAACCTGATTACTGATCCAGTCGACTAATCAAGTGCGTGAAAGTGCGTGTAAACAAAAGACCATTGTATTAATTAACGCTAAATAATGAATCACAAGTCGCAAGTCGTGTGTTCGCGATGTTTTGTTTTGATATAAAGCAGCAGGCATCGCCGGGTGATGAAGTACACAAACGTATGACAGTCGCATCCGGCCCACAATTGCGCGAAGGTCAGTGACACGCATCGCAACTCGCAACGCGAGCGTGCGCGTGAATCAACAACACTACTTAATTACTTATAAGAAAAGTGTCTGTTAGACACGCAAAGGGGTGAGGTGGGTGGCTCAGTTAAACGTGGTGTTTATTTGTCGCGTAATTCAAAGCTAATCTTTAATGGTTTTCTTCTAATATCTCAGTGACAATTTGTAATTGCTTTAATAACGTTCCACTATTAATCATAGAGTTTTTTAGATGCTTAAAAAACTATTTCGAATTAAATGTTGCGCAAGAATGAATATTGGTAGAAAAGTATTAATATTTTCTATTTGCTGCAAACGATTTCTGAATGGGGTGTAGTTGCATTGTTGTAAGATAGATGTCGCTACTTGTAGCGTTCGAGCGAGCCAATTCGATTGTTTCGAAGTAAAAACTTGTTTTCGTTTCTTCAGATAACACTGGCCTACAACCATTTTGGTGCCGGAGATTTTAGACCTGATTTTAAGTATGTCTTACATGGTGATATCAAAAATGTAATCGGTTTTTTTCTATCAGCTCTAGTTCTCGAGATAAATAAAAAAAACAATTTTCAAAAAATATATATTTTTTTATTTGCATTAAATATCAAGAAATTGTCTTTTGAGTGATTTTCTCGAATGAAACTGACTTGGGCAATCTCGCATGATTCCCCAGCAGTAGTCGGCCATCATATGAGTGTCCCATCTCCCTTGGTATCTATTCTCCATTGTTTTAATGTCTTGGTGAAAACGTTCTCCTTGTTCTTCACTTAGTTCTCCTAAATTGTGTTGGAATTGATCTATGTGACTGTTGAGATAGTGTAATTTTATACTCATATTACAGCCTAAATCTTTTAATCGAACCAGCATAATCTTCTACTAATTCTACATAGTTGTCAGCCTTATGGTTTCCGAGGAAGTTTTGTACAACTGCTACAAAAGATTTCCACGCAAGCCTTTCCACATCATTCATAGAAGTCTCAAATTTAGTGGTGTCTTTTATTAATTGACGTATTTGAAGTCCATCAAAAATACCGGCTTTTAGTTTTTCAGTACGTAAACCAGGAAATTTCTGTGAAATAAACTGAAAACATTGACCATTTTTGTTGAGAGCCTTAACAAATTGCTTCATTAGCCCTAATTTTATATCCAATGGTGGAAGAATGATTTTTTCTCTTGAAACCAAGGGTTCATTTATAACATTTCTTTCCCCAACAATAAGAGCATCTCTCATAGGCCAATTTTTTTGAGTCCAATGACTTGATTAGGCTCGACTGTCCCAGAGACATATAAAGCATGGGTATTTAGTATAACCACTCTGTTGACCCAATAAAAAATTTACCATCTTCAAATCGACGCAGATCACCCAGCTATGTTCAGTATATTTTATTTTCTGTAAAAGTATTGAAATTACCTCATATTCTTCTTACACACATGTTGAGTAAGCAATTGGAACGGCAAGCAAAATACATACGTCTCACAGTGTTTGTAATCGTTTTACGCTGATCTTTCAGTATATATTCACCACAATCATAACAAAATGAATCGGGATCGTTAACACAATATCTGGACGTACTAGCCATAATGAAATAGTAACATAAACTTTGTTGATGTTATTGTAATAATGACTATTTGCGAAAAAGGCGGGAAAAAATTTAAAATGAGGGCAGTAGATAAACTAGAGCTGATGGGTTAAAATGACGTATGTAAATATAATGTACATTAACTTTTTTATCGACCACAGACAATAAAAGAGCTGCACCAAAAAAAAAAAAATTTTTTGTAGGGCTGTGTAATCTTCAATAACACACGCTTCTTTTATTATTACGTAACTATACAAGTTAAGTGTACTCGTATACACTTCAATAAGGTTTTACTATACAGAGAACCAAGCAAGAGTGAACGATAGTGTAAAAAATTAATAATGGTTTACTATATTTTCTGAACCCACAATAGACAGCCGAATGCCCTTTTTATGTTGGGTCGACCGTTATGGAAGATTTATGAGGGCGCACTGGAGCCGGCTTTCCGAGCTCATTTAATTTTTATTGCATCGAGGTCGTGTTAAAAACGTGATATAGTAACGGCCCGCCATTAATGAAACACGCCAATTGACAAGCAATCACATTGAATATTGAACACTCAACTGTTCAATATTACATCACGCGATGATCTTCAGTCGCTGCGACCAATTAACATGTATTTATGTTGAACGAGCTAATCATCATTCTTGTGCGGCTGCATTCTATGAAACAGTCTTATAATATCCGTGTTTATATGCAGATTAACGCGATTATAAGAACAATAGTCGGGTGGAAATCGACACGGTGAAGAGCCGGCACCTGCGTAAGCATAATAAATGTTAGCGGCGTCACGTTGGCATTACGTAAAGAACAATGGCCGGCTGGGAACGCGGCCGTGAACGCGACGCGAATCCTCTACAATCTATGCCATTTATTTATTCCATGTGACGTCTCCGCTTTAACAATATCGGTGTGGAATCGCAAATGGCCGACAGTGCCGGCAGTACCGTTTCCGTCCTCGGTGCGGGACAAATAGAGATTTGCATATTTTCGTACGAGGCGCCCGTGTTCGGCGTGCGAAATGTCCTAATTGTAGGTATTATTCATCTTTATGCTGGGTTGACAGCGTTCTTTTTATTCGTTTTTTCTAGTTATACAACGTAGAAACCTGCACAAATACATTATATTTTTAAGCAGGTACCTACCGGTACCGTAATTAAAATTATTTTCGCAGCGAATATAATTTTACTAAGTCATTAAAGCGCTCATTTCCACAATGTATAAAAGAATATTTTTATTAATGTAAACTGTAAGCCAAACAGTCCTTTGCACACTCGCTTGCGGACGTTACGTTATTATGTGTACTTTCACCCCGATACACCGTTATCTGAACTACTGAATACTCGCTATCTCCCTCGCCCGCGATCACAATCTCGATCAACAGTGTTTCGTTACACTAAATAACGGACGAAATCATTAATTCATGGTTTTTTGTTTTATAAAGCATTTCTTATCCAAATCTATCGGAAAAATCCACTATAATTTTTATTTCGTTCTGAATTTTTATTTAGCCTCGTCGTAGCTAATCCGGTTTCAGGTCGTGCCACCGAACGTATTGTCTTAAAATCTCCATATTTAAACGTTGAATGTTCAGAATAGCGTAGTTATTTACTCAGTAGGTGTTTTCGTATCTAAATGGCCTCGACGGAAAGAGACAAGACTGGTAATAGCCACTGTAATGTATCTGCCTTTATTTTGTCCTCTTTAGAAATTTATTAAACGGACAGAAACAGCGCGATTTATATGTTTATTCAGGCCGAGTATCTGGCCTCGTTTAAACATGCTTTGAATGGAAACAAAGGTCTCTTAAATGTCTATTCATAATAGGTGCCTACGTGAAAATAATTATTCTTATTCATTTCGGAATAGTTCAGTAAATAACGAAACATAAACAGTGTTCAATTTATACTGAATGTAAGAGACACAAATGTCAATTGTGCATCGACCCGATAAGCGAGTATCAAATAAATTCAATGAAGTAACAACGTAATTGCCTTCAAAAACACGATTTTACTATTGTATCGATCATTTAGCCTCAATCGGTTCATTGTGAAAGAGACCCTAATAAGGTCGTAAAACGTAATAAAGAGTCAAGGCGAGCCGGCTCATTCCGCGCAAGTTTTAACAAGTGAAATCAGAACCCGATTGCATCGCACACCAAAACTGTGTTGTGTTTCTATATACATTATTCAAATCACACGTCAAGACCACGGAGTTCGTTTATTTTTCACACGTCGGCGCAAATGCATTCCTCACACAATTATCACGCCAAGCCGCCGCCGTGCCGCCCGCGCCGCTGTCGGGTGGCTACTCTCGCTCCGTTATGACTTTTATTTGCCCTCCATAGAACGCATGTCCAGCCAGCACGAACAGGTTTCGGAACCAGCTCCATAAATACGAGTAGGGCGAGGCATGCAGGCCCTATCTGGATAATCTCCCACATACATTCATCTCCCTCTAATCGCCGTAAACGGGAAGATTCATGGTGCCCTTAAAGGGAATTTTGCTGTCGAATCGTAATCGGTTCCTAGAAGAATTTATCACCAGCCTTTTCGTAGAACCTGTTCCGATGCGGCCGGCATTACATTAAAGGGTTGTGAGCTTGTATTTTTATTTTAAACGTCTATCGAGTCGAATGGACCGTTAATTGGATCAGAATGCAGTCTTATATAATTAGACAAAAACGAAGAACCATAAAAGGGTAGATTATTCAAGCTTGTAACTAACACAAAAGAAATACTTTCGGAGCCGGATTTATTGAGATCCTTCACGTATTGTATAAACTTTTACGAGGCGGGTTCCCGCATTTTGCAAGTTTTTTTCATACGACAGTCATTATCATTAGAACGAGACATGTTTTTGTTTCGCAAGAATCTTGCTGTTACCATGTCTCGTAACACAGATATAATAAATCTCGTAACTTGCAAAGGTTATTCCGACAACTAAATACATCTTCCGAGAAACTGGATAAAACCAGATATTATAAAAGCAAGAATCATTACAACTTACCATAGATTAAATTTAAATGGAGTTTAAAGTTAACACATATTTCCCCAAGATGGCTGCGGGTATGACGTCAGCTGGCGGTACGCGGGCGCATTAAATTGATCGTTGTGTTGATTGACGCTCACGGTCTTTTTTGCAGTCGTGTATAAATACAGATCTGTGTCGCAGTCAATTATGTGAAGGACTTAAACAAGGAAAAAAATCACTGAATTTGCTATTACAATAGATAATCACTTTCAGTAATGGCATGACAGTTTATAATGACAATAATGAATAGAAGAATGACAATTATATTATTTTAATAGATCTGTAATGGGATCTATTAACATGCAATTGGTTGAAAATGTGTTAATCGAATTTGATTTATTTATTTCTGCGCTTAATTGAAATAATTTCTGTATACTTAGCTAAATAACATCATAACTTGACGGGTAGCCGAGTGTTTATTGTAAAATATCTACAACGAACAATGAAATTCTCAAAAATTCAGGAGATCAAAGTTCTGTAATAATGAATAATAAAAGTAATTCTTCAGTCAGCCACTAAATGGAAATTTCCGTTATAGTAAAAGAGGTTGCCTCCGTTGGAACAGGCTCGCATCAAGAACAATTTGTAATTTATTCTGACTCTACGGATATTATGACCGCTACCTAGCACGCAACGCCTAGCCACAAATTATTGCTGGATTTCAAGTTTTCAAGCAATAATGACAAATAATGATAATATACATAATTAAATTATCCTTTTGTTCACTGAATTTTCCCTCCTGTGGTTGCAGCCACGTTTATGAGAGGTAAATACATAAATATAAGTAATTATTTAATATTTTTTGTGTGAATATCTTTAATTATTTCTATAATAGGCCATATTGCATTATCACACTCAGCAACAATGATTTAATTATAAAGTCCAACGCTTTATGCTTAATTAAATGAATATTTATTAATTATTGGTTACCTATGAACGCAGTCAGGCACTTTGCACTTACTTTATTTATATTTGAATCCTTGAACAAAAAACATTTAATCCACATTCATTTGACTTTTAAAAACATGTTTTACCTTTTTCAAGTGGCATTGGTTATTTTGAAAATATGGGTAGTGTAGTTTTATTGCGATATTATCTTTATAGCTAAATTAAACCGGATTCATTTTAATTTTCAAGTTATGTCATAAAATGTGTTTTTGAACATTTTGTCAAGGTTTAATGACATTTGTCTGGAAAGCAATGTGGACTTGATTTTCTCAAACGTGGTTTTAAAATAATCACACATTCACCATCACTCGAACAAAAAATAGAAGTTTCTGCGATAGAAATATCTATTAGTGAAGCAATATTTCAATCAATCTTATTATTTTTTTAATTTATAGCTCACTCGAATTGAAAAAATAAGCACATGTGGCATTACTATAAAAACCGGTGTTCGGAAAATAACAGCCAATTATAATACCATACCGTAGAGCAATTATTTATAATACTACCTTCATGCATTTTTTATCATGAGCGATCTATGTCAGTATATAGATCTTATGCAATTCATATGACGTCTATCGCAAAGGAAACTGGCTTGCTTTACCACGTAGCGAATTAATTATCTGAGTAACAAACGTGTGTATGTATTTATATACCACTCGCTTATTTCATCATCTAGTTATCAAAATGACTATAATCCAATCATTAAAAGTCGTGAACTGATTTAGGAGAAACACGTCAGGTTGTAAAATTAACTACCGACTTTATTATGCATAACAACCAGTTTGAAATGGTAATTTCAACCCAAACTAAAACAAATCTATTATTAATTTAAAATATACGCACACATAAATAATCATGCATCTCATCAAAACCAATTTAGAATGGAATATTTTTGATTCACCCGACATCGTTTAAATGGAGGTCAACATCACAACTCCCGGGACAATCGGGGATAATGGGGAAAATTAGGTCACATGGACGAACATTACACGAAATCTCTGAAGGGTGCACGCTGCGCAAAATGGCCGCCACGACACGCGCAGTAATGGCCGCCGGCCTTGGGTCGTACTCGCAATCAACTTATTATTCAATCTCATGTCGCGAATTGGTCCGAGGTCTGCCGGCCGTTGACCCAACCGTTCCACTCCACTCGTTGTTAACGTTGTGCCCGTAGGCTGATAGATTAAATTACATAACGTAGACGGTATGTCATTATTTTTCTCCTTGTCCGCATATTTTTTTGTGTTATTCGTCTATTTTCGTGTTTCTATTATATGATCAGGTAAAAGAACAAAAGGTACGTTTTGCGAGGTTATTATTGCTGTTGATGTTTATTTTTTATTTCACACATGGCTGTTGATTTGAATTGTCAATTTGTTATTTAAGGAAAATGTACTGATGCTTTGGCTTGTGGCTGTACGACAGACAGATTTGTAATATCTGCTATAAAGGATTTGGGACATAAACATGGTTATCATCGGTATAAGGGACCATTGTATTGCTTGGCATTCCAAAGGTCGTCGGTCGGCGCAGTTGACGTAAATCCGACACGGTCCGTTATGTCCTCTCAGAGAACAATAGATTGTTCGCGCTACTCGCCTAATGAGAAATGTTTGTTTTTCAGCTTGATACAATGGCTACTTCTCATTGTTGCTTTTATTATTATCTCTTTCAGTGTTCCGTCGTAAAAAATAATAATTATCTACATTTTGTGGATCTCATCTTCCTTATCCATTTGGCTGTCGGTTTTAACTTTTGGTATACCTATCTGGTCACCTTGTTTAAATGTCATCTATATAAAAAGAACCACTTAATACTTCTATAATCGAGCACGGAAAAAGAAACATTAATAATCGTATAAATAACCACACCGGGTAAACAGGTTATACTGACAAAATTTCACTACAAAAATAATATGACACTACTAAGATAAATATTCAACAAGTCTTCATACTACACAATAGTACAGAACGGGTTATAAATTACATAGGTAGTGGAAACTTCACTGTTTTCGAAGAGTCGACCTTGATTGAAGGCTCATTAGCCGCCGAGCCAAGACGAGCGAGACTACGCATCGAACCGGTCTCGGTCGTGAGCCCGCATGATTTATGCCTGTGCCTTTACAAAGAGCGTTTTTTTTTTACACCAGACCGGTTTACCCGCCTCTCCCCCGCTCGGTTTTTGTTGCGCTACCTGGATGCCGCGGAAAAAATATAGTGTCAGCATTTGTTCCATCGTAATAATAATACTGAGCATTCCTTTTGTAGCACATGCGGACGTGGCCAGTGCTAGAACGTGATGTGCTGGCGTTGTGGCTTCATTATATTAATGGACTCGACCGGATGAATACAAAGACGGGGCCTTTAAACTTTATCGCGTGTAGAATACGTGTTCCCCGGTACACGCCGCGTGAAATTGAATTTATGATTCACTTGATAGTGATCGTGTACGAAGAACAAACCTAAATTAAAAACTTAATGTTATTCAAATTAATTGTGTGCTCCTACATGTTTTTGCCTATTTGTTTTGTCGGAACAGACATTCTGGGAACAGACCGGTTGTTATATCAGTAATTAGTACATGGATAATGTAAAAACAAACATGTAAACTACTTCGTTCTACCAACTGTGCAAAGACCGAAACATAATATTTAATTAATGTGGTAATATCGTTCTTACATTCATAAGTATGTAAATACATGACACTGTACTCTCTGATGTTATTATTATTAATAATAAGTATATTTATTAATATTGTGTAGGTAACTAAGCACATATTTCTTGCTAAATATAATGCTTGGTAAATAAAATAAGTACCTGTTTTGTTAGTCTGTTTTCCTCACAATGAAACCACAAAGCTATAATAATTAATTGATAAATCGTTGTAGATGTTCCGTCGACCTCTATTTGACATTGGCGGGCTCGCCCGTCTCGCGCTACAGTTTTTGTTGCACTTTTTTTTCTTCAAATTTATTTATCAGCCGCCATTTTATATACCACCTGCCGCGGTCGTTACCCGCACAGAAAAACTCCCCTCCTGTAACAAAAGATATTCCCAAAGTTATTCTTACTTATAATTACAGCTCACAAAGCATTTCGGGCAGTAAGCACCGCTTTTTGTGGGCCAACAAAAAATCTCCCTTTTAATTCTTTGGAAAGAGGCATTCTACAGCTTTAAATATGGGGTATATGGACCAGTTTTTCTCATGCGCAAAAAAATGTAAACAACTCGCTGGTGCGTTGCGGAATCGGGATTTACTGTGAGATCGATGTGTTATCCGGCGTTTCGTTGAAATGTTCGATAACAATGGATGGAAAATGTTGATTGTATGACAGATTTACAGCGGTATTGTGAATGTGAGTGACATAGTTGCAGCAGGTCACAGTGTCGTGGGACATGAACGTAACCGTTCGCTTTTCACTTTGTTGCTGTCCTTACTAATCTGCTGTTTATTTACACATCTTGCAAAGTTGCAACAGTTTTACGTGTTGTGAATTAGCAACAACGTATCGTCGCACTGGCTGTGTAATTTCACGATAACGAGCTTTGTAAGATACTGATAGCATTTGTTATTAAAACGCTTTCTAGAATAAAAATCATAAAACTAATCGTGCTGCTGATAACTTTGTCGTTATTTCCCGTTGATAAGAATCGCGAAAATATTATGTCTACATGGACGTGTTTTAATAAAAGGTTATCTTTTAGATTAGCGTCGTTTATGTAACTAAAAACATCTATAAATCAGGAATTAATAAGGCTTATTTATTTTCTTGATAATATGAATAACAGAAGTTTGTTATCGCAAACCTGAGTTATTAATTGACATTCGAGAGTCCTTTGATTTCAGCCATGACTCAAGATGTAATTATGTATTAATGGACAATAAATTATTTCCATTGTCAACTTGTACAGAAGGAAAAGGAAATGAATAGTTATTGAAATTGATTTCCAGATGACAATTAATTTGGTTTCAATGACAATTGTGATATTGTCATACCTAAAGAGTTGGTCAGACTGCGGTTGACCGAGTAATTGAATTTCAATCTGCTGTATAATTATAAACTGCATAATAATTTGAACTGAAGACACTACATATAAGTCGGTGTTGTGATGAACTGAAGAATAAAATAAAGGCCAATGAATATTAAAGATTAGCTGGGTGAAGGAAAATACTTTAGCAATTTAGCATTAATCAGACTAAAGAAGCAATTCCTCAAACATCAAACTGACCTTTTAAAACACCCAGTACAATGCAGACAAAATAAACAATGAAATAGGTGAGAAAAAGCCAACAAAATTATGCGCTTTCGACATTGCCGCCTCATTGTTTAGCGTAGGTCACTTTGACATAACCTTTAACCAATGGCAACTGAGCTAATAATCACCCGTATGTAGATATTAAATATCAGCTGAATGTATCGGAAGTTTTAATATTAATATATTATAATATTATTCCTTACACTTGGAATAAAATACTCGTTCGATTGACACAGCTGATTAAAATCGAAACCATAGAAATAATGTGAATGTGATACAAGATTCAATGAAGGAGTTGCTTGTCTATGTTTTTGAATACTAGACACAAATGGAAAAGTTTCATGACATCTTGACTTTGTTGTCTAATGTGCAGTCTAATATAGCCCTTGTCTTAATTAGATAAAGATTTTCCTCGTTGCTGTGTTATTCAAAAGTTCTTGAACGTTAAATTAATTCACGTTGAATGGTGTTGTTGTGAAACTTGTTATTCGTGTCCATATTGTGCGTTCAAACTGACAGCCGTAATATTTCAATTAAATTGGCACCCAGAAACAAGTTTTAAATACCGCAGTGTGCAACACAGAACTTGAAAGTAAAAGGTCATCAGTGCAAAGCTCGGTAACAAATTAAGAGTTAACAAACTTTCTCAATCAAGTGAAACGCTACAGACAGTTGTCAAAGAAGTTGTAAGCCGATATAAATCTGAGTTTAGTTCAATATTGCCCGCCAGTCCGCCACTGCTCCTGCCAACTTAACGAACTTCTCAAAAGAAGTGCCAAACTTTTAATGCTCTTTCCTCGGATTCTAATAATAGGGGGAGAAACTTCGCCTTTTGCGGTTCTTTATTACACTTTACAGAAAATAGAAATGATTACATAAGAAGTTACGCAACATCTGTCTTTGAATATTGAATTAAATTATAATAATCTAACATCGTCAAGATTTTATGTGCGGATGCTTTGGCTTATGTCAGATACGAGTTTGTTTAGACATTCACGATTCTCATTAATATGGTAAACACATGTTCAATGTTAAAATTATGCAAATATGTATATCTTAATTCTGTACACGATTGTTATTAACAATAGGCATGTATTTAATGCGGCGACTAAGTAAAACGAATATGGGTTTAAAAAAAATAGAGTGGGTACCATATACAGGGTGCGAGGGACAGCGACGCTAAGCCGGTAAACACGTGTTCAGTACACCATTCTGAACCCCCCCACATAGAAATATTTCGTCGGTTATTAAAAAAAAACAGCTATTCAGTATATTTTGACGTGTAGGTATCGCAGTTTTGTAGGAAACAGCTGATTTTCTTTTTTTAATAACCGACTAAAATTTTCTATGTGGGGGGGGGGGGGAGTTCAGAATGGTGTACTGAACACGTGGTAACCGGCTCTGCGTCGCTGTACCTTCCACCCTGTATAATGGGTTGTCAGCTAATAAGGAGTATCGTAATAAGGAAAAGGTAGCATATGAATATATCAGTTATAATTTAAACTAGCATCAACTTTTTCTTTTGGTAATTGAATTTATATCTAAGTGGAAACTTGATGATGGATAAAAAATAGAAAATTGGCATTCACAAATAAACAAATCAAATAAAATATATTAAAAAAATTAGGGCAATTGCACATGCCTTTCTTCAATTCTTGCGGCAACTTCTTGCAGCGTAACTTTCCAGAACGCAAAGTTTTTTTCTTTATACTCATCAAATGAATGCCATGTTTCAACATACGTCATATCTGTGTGTATTATACGGGAATAAGTCTTCAGAGATTTGGTTTGACCATTGGGTGACCATATCACTCGCTACAACAAGGAAACGTGAAAGCGGAAAGTGTTCCCGCATCATCGTATTATGATCTTTGTTCGGTGTGTCGGTGGTCGGTGAAAGGGTTGCTGCAGCCCCTAAATACCGGTTAGGGTTTTTGACTAGCCATTCCTATTTGAAGTCTTGTATGAATGCAGTCTTTGTAGCATGCTTGGCAACAAAAGCATGGGCAGCAGATTTGAAAACATCAACTGATGACGCGTTATGCAAAGCCTCTATATCTTGTAAAATGTATTTGCTGTCTCTTTTTTCTATAAACTGCTCAACTGCTTTGTGCATATTTTTTTTAGCATGCGCCCAACACATACGCACAGTAGTATCAGTACCAAAAACATGGATAAAAGCATGTTTTATTGCTTGAGCTGCATCACACACTAATTCTTTTGGCAAATCATGATCAAACAGTGAATGAACCTTCTCCTTTAATCCACTAAAAATCATCTCAAAGTTTTCTTTTTGTCCATTAGTGGAAACTCCTAAGCAAAGGGGATAGAATTTTTTGTCTTTATTTGTAGTTCCAATAATCAAAACAGGAAAGCCCTGCCATATCAATTTGTAGGTTGCATCAGCGTGAAAAACGTCGAAAAACATACAAACTTTAATAATTTTCTTCATGTCAAACCAAATCTGATGGTCCGATTGGTCACTCTCTAATATCCAGTACTTCATAACAAATGTTCTGGAATAGCTTCGTGATCATGTATCTACTTTTCTAATTCACCTAAGTGAATGGTATGATGTCCGAATTGAACACGCCACCTGTCACTTAATAATTATTTAGTTGCATTATTGGAGGCAAATTGATTCCATCAATTTTTTTAAGAGAAGCCAATATAGCTTTTGGCTTTAAATGTAAGTCAAAGAGTCTGTTGATTTCTGTTTTAGTTTGAGAGTCGATACCATAGTCGCTTCGAGTCCCAATATCTTCGTGATTATGTTCAGCATCCGTATGATATGCAAGAACATTTTCGGTTCCACTCTGAAAGAATAAATAAAGTTCCGCCTCACTCTGTGGTCCCTTCTTACGAACTTTATTACGTCTGTCAAAACGTTTTTGCCCCTCTTGTGCCATTCGAGTAAATTTCCGACACCAAGTATTTTCTGAATTCACGAAATCTTCTGCCTCTTTCAAATTTGTTTTTTTTTTACTTAAAAACACAAAGTTAGTTTCGTCCACATTTGGGTTTTGTTGGTCCTTGATTCTGATTCACTTACTAGTAACTCACTAAAATATTACACGAAATAAACAAAACTAAGCTCAACGTGTTAATTGCACACATCACCAGCGAATAATAGAAACAAAAAAAAAGCAATCAGGAGTCTCGTGATGTCGCCCCCCACTTGCTATTGGCTGGCTATGCACCCGCACGCACCCCGCACTCCGCTCGTATCCAATCCAACCATCGCGCCTTCCGCCGTTTTCATTAAATTACGATCATAAAATAATAATAATGAACTCTTATTCCTTTTATTTTGTACTCGTTTTAACATTTAGAGCTGCCCGCAAATCAGAGCCCGAAAGTGGATTTTAGATGGCACGTAATAGTTGGTAATATATTATCTATGCCACCCTGCTAACATTATTAGTCGCCAAGTCATTATTTATAGCTCCTCGCCTAATATTTCAACTGGCATGTATGTATAGTTTATTTGCTACCTTAGCGCATCTGCCAGTTTTTAGTTTTTATAACACCGTTATTTTTGAAGCTTATATTTTAATGTCGCGAAAATATTTACAAAATAAAAACTAAATATTGGTAATTCAGCTGCATCCGGTTAGACTGGAAGCCGACCCCAACATAGTTGGGAAAAGGCTAAGCAGATGATGATTCGCGAAAATATTTAATCGCTAGCAAGTCATTTTAGTAGTTGCAAACACTTAGTCGCCTTTTAAGTTATTTGTCCCCTGGAAAATAATAAGCTTTGTGACCTCCAGCTTGACACTGAATTGCATTTTTTATTTATGGTGTATACTTATAAAACCAGTAAGGCAGGTATTTTTTAACAAATACACTCATGACCTTCTTTATTAAACGCGTTAACATTCGAAAACTTGGACTTGATAGTTAAAAATAAGACAGTAATTCGGCATCATTGGTAACTCGATCTTGTACAAGCTCGTTAAGTTGAGGACTTTCTTAGTGCAACGTAAAGACGTCCATGTTTATTTAGAAACCCGATCCGAAGTGTTTGGTCCCATTACTGCGGCATGTCGGGCCTGCTGGGGTGTGCGGGTCATGCCCTCACTGCTTGTGTCAGATCAGATGGCCGACTTCTACTAAACGAGCTCGCTGTAAGATAAGCCATATTATGTTTTGACTTACCACATGACCTTTAGTTTATCATGTATTTTGACATTTGATCCTCGTACAGCTGGACCCCATACCGATTGTGTTATTATTATACGTATATCAGTTACTTCGGCTAGTGTATTTACAAAGCTAATTATAAATACATAATAGTGACTTTTCCTTGAATGATATCTAAATTGGTCGGTTTCTGATGAAATTCTTCAGTGTATTGAATATTTTTTTGGGAATATCGGTTACTTAGCATAAGTTAGCATGCTGAGGTGTTGAGTTAATTAAAACAATAATACTGCAAATAAATAAATCATCTTTCGTGTTTTTATAATGGAACGGTCATGAATATCCATCAGTTAAGAACACAAAGACTTAATTAAATAGTCATTAGAGTACATGAAGGTAAATTGTATTAAGTGATTAAGAAGATCATTAAGATTCTTTCAAGGTTGTCTTTATCTATCTTCTTGATGTCTGGTGCAAGAGAGATATAAATCAACTTTCAGTAAAATAAAAACATTCATGAAGAATACGGTAAGAATTCGGAAATAGCTTGTCTGACTCTGAACACAAAAGGAATCCCGCAAGATTCTTGAATAGGTAGATTGCACGACTTTTATGGCTCAAATATTGAACAAGTTTTGCTGAATATTATCAAACAAAAATCGATTTTCTACTACAATAGCTTGTATTGAAATGGCCAACTGTAGTTCACAAAGGAATTTTGTAATGTTTACGACTTTCAAATGAAAAGCGATACAAAAGAAAGGTCCCCGTTTGTGTAAAGTTTATTCTTTAGTGGCAGTTGCAGCTCAGCTTTATTTCTTTCGCCATATGCGTGGCACCTGTCCTTACATTTCACCCTTGCATTCACGAAACCCCTAAAAAGGTTTCATAGCCTTGAACGAAAATAGAACAAAAAAAACTTATCTCAAGGTCAACATGTTTAATTAGGGTGTCTATTCTTGTTTTCGAACCAGATGACGAAAAATAGGCACCTTGAAACACGAACATGTATTATTATTTCTTGTTTAAGTATTATTAATTCTGAAACTTATTCAACTAAAGGTCAAATCGGTCAAACGTTATTAAACGGACAAATAAAGATAAAAAAAAATATTTTCGGTAGGTATAATTAGAACACAAAGTTGTTTTTATTACTCGGATACCAGCAGAGTCATCGAGCTAGGTTGTTATTGAATGGATATTATCAACGGAAAAACCTTATCTAGTGTACCTATGTTATCAATCGAATCGCTCGCACATAAGTAAACATTCATGCGTTTTGCAATCTACCACTAGATTGTTAGCGTTATCTGTATCATAAGTGCACGATATAGGAATATCACGTTTATCGCACGCCCGATAACGACTCCAAGTATCCCTTTGTCGCAACACTGCGATAGCTAACGAGGATTTTATATTGTCACTTCCTACGACTACATTATAATTATTATAGTTTATTATCATGTTATATCCGCTAGCGTTATGATGACCAGTGATCGGATAATCGGGCGCTTTTATAACTAAACTTCTTCCCACGAAAGAATAATATGGACATTCCTTTCTGAATAAATAAATAATCCCGGGTTCCCGGGATTTAACAACTTTGTAAAAACAACTACAAACAAACTTAATGAAATTATAGCAGTGGTTATTTTGATTTAGTATCTTTATTTTATTCAAAACAAATGAAATATCAATAAAAAATTCCGGGTTCCGAGATTCTGAAAGGCATGTCCATATTATACTTTCGTGTGAATAAAAGTGAAGTTTAGGTATAAAAGCGCCTGATTATCCGATCACTGATGATGACACAGCTATCGTGTTTCCTTCGCTATTACAGAATATCTTTGTACTAGGTACATTTAATATAAAAATACGCTAGCGGTGATGGAAGCAATGTTTGCTTTCGCAGTTCGCAGGCATGTTGAAAGGAATGCGCGTTGTGATCCTGACGCATTCTGAAAACCCGGTTTTATATGCGTAGGCGCACTAGGTACTACAAATTCTGAACAACTACAGGCTTAAGTGACTACGAACTAAAATATAGGTATTCTGTGGTCGAATACAAAACCGAGTTTGTTCCAATTCGGCGACGTCACATGCGTCCTCACGACAAATAAATCCATCCTCATCAAGCGGACACGTGACGAGAGCTACATTTAAGTGGCTAGCAGCGACTGTCAGCGGACATGCAATTGAATATGATAGATGGACCACTGTACCGTTACCGAGAGAATGTTTCGCAGAGGAAACCATGGTGTTCCGCACTCACTTTCTATAATACTAGCAACGTATAATGTTGGAAGACCTGAGATGATTTAATGTTTAGACACACTCGGTAGCAACTACGATATTATCAAGAACGATGACCTTAAATGAAAAAAATTATAAATTACCTACTATCATCCAAATACTGATAGGTACTAAAATGTCACCATAAATCTACTCTATGACTCATAATAAGACCATAAACCGATCAAACCGGAGTAGTTTCTCGAGCCTTAGAACATTATAGTTTTACAACCATATAAACTTAATTATAAACTAATCCGGTTTCACTGTACGCGAGTCAGTTGCACCATCAAGAATTAACATACAAGGAACTGCAGTTTAACAGGCAATTAATTAGCGCAATGGACCGTTGGGTGGAGTGACCCGAAGGAGTGGCGGTCTCATTAACCGCCGACGTCAGGCTAACGATTTATAGTGCTATTAAAATTCAAATTAGCGAAAGTTAATTCATTGATATATTGTGTCACTGCTCCTTGCCATTATAAAACTCGAAAATAGATCAAAGATACGTTCGTGTAGGTTGGTCTTTTGATATTTTTAATTCGATATTGTAATTTAATTAATTAAAACAGGGAACTTGAGTGTTATCAGCGAGGTTATCGCAGCGGGAATTCTGTTTGACACAGTTTATGTATTAAATGCCGCACTAACAATAGTAATTTCAGTTACAATTCTATGCCCACCGAGGTCTTTTCCGCGAAAATGTTTTTTTTCAATCCCAGTCATACAAAAAAACATGCCATCAAACGAAAAAACCCATTTTACTTAACGTTACTTCCTCTACTTATATTAAATCCTTATCAAACCCAGTAAATAAGTTTATCAGCAGCATCGTAAGATAAAACGTAACACATTTTAAACATTTTTCCTCAACACTTAGGTATCTTGTTAAGAAAAAATATCAGGGATGAAATGTCTTGTCGAAATCAAATCCATTGTCTTTTATCACAAGAAAACGAGGCCATGAATTTTCCTTGATTAAACCTTGACACCAATCATTTACTGTTTATTTTATTTTGAACTTGTTTACAATTTGTTTGTTTGTCGTTTCAGGTACTACACAGTCATTCACAGCATCGTCGAAATCTGAAGGTAAAATAAACATGTCTTTTTCATTCAACGTTACATTTCCAACTTTAGACAAAAATTCTATTGTTATCTGTAGACAGTCAATATTGTTGTGTGTTCTATTCAGTTATCAATTCATCAGTTTTATCTCTTTGACCTTTAACAGATATTTCACAATGTATATTTTTTAATCATATCTCTTGCCATTTCCGGAAAATATACATCAAATACAAATAGTTGTTAATTTACTGGAATTCGGCACCATTCGTTAGAGCGGTTATAGCTTATCGCTTACAAGAGGAAATCTTTTCTTAATTAAACTCATTGTTTTTTAAACCGTCATCCTGTGTAACAGTTTTACATTGATCTATTGGCACACGACCTTAATCGGGACTACCGCCGCCATCTTGCTTTTTAATACAATTTCGCGCCAACACCTCCCTGACAATGTCATTCAAGATGAAAGGAAAAAAATTGAAAGAATGACAAAAAGGTGTTTTTTTTTGTGTTCTTATGATTTAAAAATATTGATTTATAAACCAATCAAATAAGCGCTGTTTGCGAGGTCTTCACGCTCCGAAGCCGCGTCAATTGTACTTATATTATGTAGATTCTGTAGCCGCGTGGAGAATTAATTTCCCATGAGTCTCGTTCATTGTACGTAAAGCGATATTTGTCGACCTGATTACGGTTCGCTCTGTTATCCATGCTAAACGGTCGTGACTTTTTGAATCGTTAGTGATAACACGCTAATTTGTTTCGAATCTTTTGATTTAGTCGAATTAAATCGAGTTTTAAAAGTTTTTATTTGTTTCAGTTTCTATTTAACTCGTCAAGGATAATAAATAATATTGAAAGTTCCGCTCATACATATCCAACATCAATACCGTTTCCAGGAAGTACTCCTCAATAACGTCGAAGGTGCCACCAGATTTCTTAGAAAATTACCGATGCCATACAGAATACCTATTACACCGTGAAATATAGCAGGGAAACTGTCACAGTGGGCACAATGCGAAATTGGCTAGAATGTAAGATTCATGACTGAGTAATAAACCAGTGCGGATCTAAAATAAACAAATGACGTCAATGGTGACGCATTTGTGACCGAGGAAAATCAATAGACATTTGTCCCCCTTGATGTTAGGAATTGACTGAATGAAATGGGACGATTCAGACGGAATATTCGTCTGTGCAGCGGAACTTCAGCCGTTTGTCTTCGTTTAGATCCAGCGGCGTTTTTATTGTACTAATGTTTTTAGAAGAGGACTCGTTTGTTTGACTGTTTCTGTTTTGTTTTGAAAACGTTGCAAATCGAACAAGATTTCTATGTTCATAAAACATACTGCTTAGATATAAAGCATAAGATACAAAACAAATCAAACAGACTAAAATGACGAATAAGCTGCTTCTAAATCTTGTTTCTATAAAATAATAAGCATTCAGTTATTAGATACATAAGGACATTTAAATCACATAATTCACGTTATATAAATTAATTTATTATAATTATTCCACGGCTTTGTGCCCGTGTCACTACATTTGCTTGAAATGTTCTCTGTGAGCTGTGTATGCTGTCTGCATAACTATGAATTTAAACACAGATACAACTACTACCTCACTTAGCCTTAGACTTACGTTCTAGAAATACATAATTCTTAATCCATTCATACTTCATCGCGTCCTATGAGTCACAAAGTCAAGCATTTGATCAAAACAGCTCATAATGTACTCAAACTGTCATGAATTCAGTGCTATAAATCAGACGTGTCAGTTTTCGTTTAGTGTAACTACATTTCCAGACGTACTTTAACCATTATATATTCATATACGAATGCTTATACATGCACATATATTGTTATGTCGGGCTCCATGCCAAAACATTCGCCAGACATCTCCCAAATGTTTCCATTGTAAATCACAACGGCTAAAAAGCACAAAATATCTCATTATATGTATATCATTTCAATAGATCTAGAATGATGTCATTGACACGCCTTGTGAACGAGTCCAGATAAAATTAATGATATTAACGATAACGGATTTTGACTTGATGAAATTATAAATCTTGATCTAGAATGGCTGTTAATGAGAATTCTAATAATACGTTTTTTTTTAATGATTGTTGAATGATAAATGGTGTGTGTGTGTATCTCGTGTTCTGTTAAATTGATATACAGCCTTTATCTTTCGATCGATATAAAAAAATAATGCCAGCCACACATACATAAGATAGGAAATAACATGAACGATATCACGAACGAACACGTATCGAGTTATCCGACGATATTGAACTCGAATATTGTGACAATAGTTCGTATAGGAAACTTTCCCAGAACTTACTTATCGCTTGTTTTATTTCTCTTACGGAAACGTAAAGCAGTAAACAAAAGGAGAAGTGTGTTGGTAATGTTAAAAGCCATGTGGAGCTAATGGATTCGGTTTGAAAATCATAACAATACACAATAGCTGCAGCCGGTCACCTTTCGTCTATAAACAGCCGTATTCCGTAAGAATGAACGACGAGGTATTCAATGAGTAAATGATGTTTTTGTAAATTGATTTTTGCAAACACTTTGTAAATTATTATTAACAAACTAGGAGTTTCAATGTTTCGAAACTGACTGCTCCGAGAAGAAACAGGCAAATCCAACTCAGAAGCTACAGTCTCTTTTTAAGACCAGACATAATCTTGGCATATTGGAGTCTGAGATGGTGTTTTGAAGAAAGAACCACAGAGATTTGTGCTTGTTAAGAGTGGACCCGTTCTGTCAGTGCAAGATTATCATGGTTATCGTGTAGTGTAGCTCGACTCGTAACTCAAGGAGCTCAACTCAATAGCATAATATCTACTTATTGATACGTCCCAGACGACGCTTCAGCTTCCACAGGAAAATAAACAGCTTCCTACGTAGCTCTGTTTATCTCGTATTCCATGTACATTGTGCAAATATTATGCATTCCATTTTCCCTATTTATTCCATTACATATAGGGTGGAAGGTACAGCGACCCTGAGCCGGTCACCTGAGTGTTCAGTACACCATTCTGAACCGCCCCACACAGAAATTTATAGTCGGTTATTAAAAAAATAATCGGCTGTTCAGTACGTTTTGACGTGTAGGTATTGCAGTTTTGGAGGTATTCCTCGTAGCGCTCCCGTTTTGAAACGCTCCCATCTAAGCGCTCCCGTTTTGTTCCTCCAAGCGCTCCCAAAAGGAGCGCTTCGAGGAACGATTAAAAATATTAAAATTTATTTCCTCGAAGCGCTCCCACTTTTAAAAATAGGGAAAATCATGAAGTAATGAATTATATCGATAATTTTTAAAAACTTATGTGTGCATCATCGACATCGAAGTTGCTTAACCAAATTACGAAATTGAGAGAATAATATCTTTTTGCTTTCGGCACTCTTATGTGTATACAAGGACCAATGTTATTGTGTAGGTATTCAAAGAGGATGTTATAAATAAAACGCATAGATATACTTAATATAAATTATATACGTATAATAATCACATTGCAGTAGACCTACATAATAATTACATTAGTACTTTGTGTGTACCACTGGCGACGGGGTGTGGACGAACGGGAATAACCCCTGGCGACTAGCTCCACGCCACGGTACTGTGACTGTGACACCTCATTGCCTTATTTCTACGAAAAACTTCCGAAAAAAAACATTGAGGTGTGCGGGGAAGGGGGTAGTAATGGGAAACATAATGGAGAGAAATCATAAGCTTTCTAAACAATAAAAAAATATGAATAGGTACATATGTCGGTAGATTATATTCATCTATTTGGTGGACTAAAGGATTTACAATAAAACAAAAAAATAATAATTACCAAACCCGTGCGAAGCCGGGACGGGCCGCTAGTTGTATATTATAACAATGTGTTCTACTTATTATCGATATTTTCAGTTAGTATAGTCCCATCTCTATCCGAAAGTTAATCATGGGAGCGCTTCGAGGAAATAAATTTTAATATTTTTAATCGTTCCTCGAAGCGCTCTTTTTGGGAGCGCTTGGAGGAACAAAACGGGAGCGCTTAGATGGGAGCGTTTCAAAACGGGAGCGCTACGAGGAATACCTCCAGTTTTGTACCAAGCAGGAGATTTTTTTTTAATCGGCCATAAATTTCTATGTCGGAGGGTTCAGAATGGTGTACTAAATACGTGGTAATGTATTACTCACTATGTTGCTGACGGTCAATTGTAATTAGAACAACTTTTTAATGAAAATGATGAGGAAATAATCCTATAAAACAATATACTTGTCAGATCATGTGACTTATTAATTGTTGATATTAAGTGTGTCTACTGATACCGTTTGAGCGTTCACTCGTCGTGTTTTTACATAGGCGCTATCTCTAAGTGTTTCTGTATCTGATAACATAAATCCTCATTATTAAATTTATCATTGGAAACGGCTTGTTATCATTTTATACAAACTAGCGTACGATTGTGAACTAGGTCACAACTACAGTTTATTTTCATTAGGCCTTTATCAGAGCCACAATCATGTGTGTGTCTCTTAATAAAATTGTTTGTCTGGTAGCTCTCGACAGGATATGAGAATGTTCGTTAAATAAAATACATGCAACATTGAAATAGATTCATAAAATACATGTTTAAATTACCTCGTTGTCTGATCGTCCATTTGCGCGTATTTTCAGATGTTTATTAAATAATAATTTTGTAAAACAAACAGTGTCTGGTTTTAATAATATATTACGGTTATGTTAATGATTTCAGGTCATTTCCCTTGTTAATGAACATTATAATTATATTCTGGATTACAAATGATCTAAAATAACTGATGGTTTGGAAATAAACTATTCTATTTGCATATTTAATCAAGAGAATGGGCGAGTTCCAACAATAAATGTGACAAGAATGGAATAAAATGTGGGAACGCGCCCACATGGCTCGTTCGCGTTTTAGTCTGACATTTAAGGACTTGATGAATACTTGATCAACATTGTCTGACATCTTCACTGTTCACTGTCGTGACTAACTCACAATTAAATGGCAAATAAATAACAATTACTTCAAGGTAACAATTAAGTATTGAACTATCCGTTTTCTCAGTTTAATTACTGTCAGATCGCGTAAGATATCGCCTAAATAAAGATTAGCTTTGTAGAAAGAATGAACAACCTCTTTTCCCATCTAAAGTAAACATTTAAATTCAATTTATTCTTTAAACTGCTCCGTATCAATATGCATCAGGCAAATTATGCTAAGGAACTTTATAATCTGGTAATCAATATGCGCATACAGTGAGACGGACATCTCGGATCACGTCTCAATGTTGGTCAAGGCGAGGCTGACGACCGTGGCGGCACGCCAAACGTGGCCCACCGTAATGGCTGCCATTTATCATATTTTTTTTATTGGAAACAATGAACAGACAATATTTATGACGGGCGACGTTCTCTCAAATAATCTTCAATGAGTATAATTTGACTTTGAACGTTGGGAAAATTTCAGCGTATAAAATTGAGATGAAATACATAAAGAGGCGATGTAAGAGGTCGTGACCCTCGCAATGAGGAAACGTCGAGAGCTGGAGACAATTTTATTACATCCACAGAGATCGCGGCCGTGAACGAGGCAATTATTTATGCGGATTGTTATTTACAGCAGCTTACTGAAACATTAATACTGCAGTCATTATCCTAGCCATTTTATTAAACTGTCTGTTTGTATTGTATCAAACTGGTTTTTGGTATGTGCAGAGGTACTTATTTGCTATCGCAAATATTAACATTTCCTTACAATATGCGATGTCACAATCCGATGCTGAAAACAATAAAACGGTGTGTTAAGTAAGCGAATTAATGTCGTATCGCGAATTGGTTGGCTTCGCTCCAACGACAGAATATGGTCGCAATCTCAAGGGCATTTAGACTTTACGAATTACGTTTATTTCATAAATGAAACCGCTTGTAGTATGGACAATAAATTGTATTTCTTTATCTTCTACTGAAATTATTAAAAGTCATGCATGACATATTATTGTTATTATTTTTGATGTTTTTAACTTTTTAATTTTCCTGATATTATCATTTTGGGTATTTTGTACCCAGTCATTATGCTTGCTTGTTTTCTGTCGATTACGTAGTAGTCAGTGTTTATTCTCGAATCTTATTTACAATACTTGATGCGTAGTCTGGGATTTACCACAAGTGCAAATTAAAATAAACGTTGTTTGTATATCGTCTTCGTAGAAACGTGTAAATGTATCCGCGTTAATAGATTGTTTGTTTGGGGCCAAACTTCATAAGATTCTTGCCCGTCGTTATCCATAAACGAGAAGCCATAAATTATACATCCCAATTCGGAACGTAGTAAGTAGGAAAATAAACCGTAAATACGATGTCTCAGGCGTTTTTAAGTGCGCAAAATATACACCCAACTTGTATCGCATTTCTTACACAATATTATTCTCAATCACGTCGTGTACATTAATGCTTGATAGTGCATTGTTTAACATGTTTTAAATTACTTTCTCTACTTATCTTGAGTACACATTTCAACATACTTTAATCACTTTACAACGCTCCTTCGTTGGCATTTCTAACTGTAACAGCATTTACTGCTTATCATTATTTTATGGCATTTTAAATGTTGTTAAAATTAGTAATTTTTTATGTATAGTCAGTACATGAACTCTGTGGTTGTAAATAGCTATCTGAAGTGGAATTGGAAATGCGCCAACGTCGATGTACAAGTAATCGTATTCCAAGTGGTCGTATCAACTAAATGTTGATTGATGGTTTCCCTTCCATAAACGACCGGATCGACCTTTGCTGGAGAGTTAACATGAGTATAAATGTGGAATCATTTTCACGGAATCAAGTGCTTTAAGCCTTCATACCCGCTGTGATTACTCATAAGCTACAAAAATTGTTGGAAAATATAAAGAACGTAAAGGTCGTAATGGTAATAAAATTCAGATTTTTTAAACGGAAAGAGTGGAGAATCGTTTCCACAATGTTGTCGTAAAAGAACGTTTTACATAAACAGCAATACAAAAACAAACAGCAGAAATGAAACGTTATGTAGGTAACGGCCCAAAGGTGTAAACTCCAAAATTAACGCGTTTGTAAAAACTGGCGAACTGGCGAGGACTTACTGAGAATTGAGACCAATTTTGAGTAAGTTAACAAATATCAAGTGAACCACGGTACTCCCAATTAAAGTTCGATGGTATAAAACATGTTGAAGCACCGACACCGGTCCTCTCTCGGCTCGCTTTTAATGAGTTCCCAGCTTAATTTACAGTTATTGTTTTACCCTAGTGGCCGTGGATTTGGGACTCGTTACATCCGTTGAATACCAAATAGGGTTTGTAGAAACTTTAGTGGTCTCGACTCGCGTCGATTGTAATATCAGATTAGCTTAAATACTGATATTGGTTTTGTTAAAGTTGTTATAGTGAAATGAGTAAGCAGGTTCAATATGTTATGAGTTTGTGGTGGATTGTGATTTTGTTTACGTTAAAATGGGGTTGAATGACGAAAACATGATGCAAAATTGTACCTAATAAATGATAAACAAAAGACCCCGCCTATCAATGCGGAATTCCAGACATACGATGATAAACTCGTTGATAACCGATAGATTTTTATCCAGTAATTGTGGAAAATTGTAAATAACATACGACTTTTTATCTTCAAAAACTTGACAAGATAAAATAATTCTAATTTGATAAGAGTGTTGCTAAGTCTTTAATTACTTGAATCTTACCAGTTCGTTCCTTACGTACTTTAATTCTCCCCAAATGTTTGACTTTCACTAAATTCAATTGAAAGTGTAATTAAGTGATGTCTGCTTTAATTACTTTCAAAATTAATTAATCTCTCATTAGAGCTTCGCTTAGTAATTTACCTGTAAATAATAATGATTTTATCGAAGATAATTTATTTAGGTTAGTAACATCGAAGTTCATTACTTGCCGTTTCAACATAATGGTCGTATGAAGTAATTTAGCTGCCGAGACCCTAATCTCCGAAGACTAATAAGGAGAAACGGACGCCAGTAATCTACAAACTAATTTACCATCAGGAAAAGTAATCAATATGATCCATCATTCCATTAGAAACGTATTTCGCAAAGCCATAAATATTGTTTTCCATTGGGTTATTATAACTTGAGGAACAATTTTGTTTTCGCGAAGTTTAAACCGAAGATGATATTTCTCTTTCCTTTGCAATCCCAATTCCTGAGTTAATAATCAATTCCCGAAGTTGGTGATTCCGTACAACTCAATTATAGTATGTATAAGCGAGGTCAAAGCGAAGTTCTGTGTCAGTAAGTTATTCATCGAGCTGGAGATACCAAGTCTCACGTATACTTGTTTGTATTAAGTTGGGGTTTACTCTGCTTATCTGCAACTTTGTCTTATTGTGTGTCAATACTTTTATCGCTTTCTGTACATTATATTAACCAAGTAAATATTTATTTAAGCAAGTAAACTTATCTGACTTCTTAAAATTCATCATTATCTGCATTGTTTACTTCAAGTTGAAAATAACTTTACTTAGAAAGATTTATAAATAAAAATAGTTCTCAAACAAATAAAATATCTGAAACAGGAATACTCACTTCAACATTTAAGTGTAAATTCAGTAACACCA
This sequence comes from Standfussiana lucernea, assembly GCA_964057025.1. Lineage (NCBI taxonomy): Eukaryota > Metazoa > Arthropoda > Insecta > Lepidoptera > Noctuidae > Standfussiana > Standfussiana lucernea. The sequence goes on from OZ059796.1 coordinate 11,552,916, forward strand.
TTATACACTTCCAGACTTTAACTTGGCATGGAAAGTTAAACATTATAAAGTTTTACATTTCGCAATATGACGTTCAGTTCAGGTTTTTCAAGAGTTCCTCGTTATGAAACTTTCTTGTTATTCTTTGTTTCTATATTTCATTAAAATAAAAGTTTGAACGAATTGTCCTATTTTTATACTAGACGTTTATTGGTCCAGTTTTATTGCCGCAGTTTTATTTCCTCTCGTCGAAGGTAATTGACTTAGGTAAGTTACTGGCGTAAACTGTTTTAACTTTTTATTTTGTCCGTATACCTTGGCAATCAATATTTGCCGGATTTATTATGTGACCTTCTTTTGTTATTTTATTAATTGTTGAATTTCTCACAGTTGAACTTAAAACTTCAAATCAAAGCAATGTTATACAGCCTTAATTGAATAAAATCATATTAATTTTAATGGCTTTATTATTAATTTGAAGGTTTTATTGATCAAAGACTCGAGTTTATATTTAAAAATATTCTGTCTCCAGTAAAGTATTCTTGAGCGTTATAAACAGAGCCGGATTAAGACTTCTTGATGCCCTAAGCAATCCCGCCTGTGCCCCCCTATGACCTATCCATAGGTAAACAAGAATCGGTCTTTAAAAAATCTTTAACACTTTTTTTTTTGGTGCTGTTTCTGATGCCCCCCAAGACGTGATGCCTTAAGCAATTGCTTAATTTGCTTATGGACTCATCCCGGCACTGGTTATCAAGATCATGCTTGGAAATTAATTACGGATTATATTAGCGAAGTTTGCTTACAGTGACAAACTTGCAGATTATCTGCTTCCAGCCCTTACAGTTTTGAAGCAGCCGAGTTCCGACCGGCAGAAGTTCCGAAGTTGCCAACTTTGTGGACTGCGCTCAACTCCTGTCGCCTCGCAGCCTTCCTAGTTTAAAATAACGTGTTTATTCGCCACTTCTTCGTCTTTGAAACCCCTCAGTTTTCGTTCACATTTTAATTGGATTGTGTAATTCGGAATTCATTCTCTTGCTACCGATATGAATCATGAACCGATACGTAACAGTAAAACGGTGAAGGGTGTTTATTTAAGTGGAAGTAATGTTGTATCCGCTCAACAAGTACCAACAACACCAGTTTCGCCCCACTGACAACAATGCGTAATGAAATCGCGGTGAATTCAATTAATCCACTGAACGTTCAACTTTTTCTCTCAGTCCCAAGTGTCAAACAAAGTTAGAAGCCCTAAAAGATTCCAAAATAATCGGATAGAAACCGAGGGTGGTGGAACTTTGACAATTTCCCCCCCTGCTCCGAGTTTGAACCGTTTCAAAGGGGTGAGCGATAGGAGGGCGGCGGAGAGGGAAGCCTCCCTCCTCTTTGGTGTTCGTGAATACCGCTTAAAGTTCTCGACGTAATTGCTGTCTGGCTGGGAATAAACTTTGTATTACATTACCCGAGTTAATTTATAGTGTCTTCTTATTCATTGCTGCAAGTTAGTTTTGTTTTCCAAACGACCGGAGTTATTCTAACTAGTAAAGTTTTCTTAAAAGTAGCGTGTGTATGTTTTATATACTTACGTGAAAACTTCTCAGTTTTATCACGCTTGACTTCCTAGACAAAGGATTCATTTTTCTTCACATTTATTCTTATTAGGTCATGAAGTTTATGTAGCTAACTAAGATGTACTTTATAGCTGTAATGGAATTTTATGTCGCCTACAAGTCATAGCCTGTATACAGAGCCAGCAGTACTTAACTGTATTTTATGAATATTGCACGATTTTACGTCACAAATCATGCCTGAGCATCATGATTAATGACTAAATGGCCACATTATTGAGTCAGTAAATCATCGCATCTGATATAAAGACGCTTCACTCGTAATCGCCGCTCTCAATGGCTTCGTGTTTGTTTCGTCCTTGACTCGACTCGGAAATATCCGCCGCGTTTTATGAAAAACGGCGCTTTCATAACTAACAACGAATTAATTCAGATAATGTTGAGTTGCCTAAATACTTTGTAACAAATAAATTGTAATTCGTCACGCAACGTCATTAACAAGTACATAGCTTATACTTATTGAACACTGAGTCACGAAATATCGTGATTGTTAGTTTAAAACGTCTCTATTCAACAGGACAGTCTCGAAAGGCGGCCAATTGTATCTCGTTTGCACACAGACGTCGAAAGTTCACAACTGTGTTGCTGTACTAATTGACTATGAACTTTACTATTAAGGGGTTAAGTGGGCCGTAGTTTATCGAAAGCACCAGTAGACACAACAATATAGAGCATTATTATACGAGTAATCTCACTAATCTACACTATAACCATTATAACGGGAAGCCAGTTTGAGCGTATAATGTAAATGGATTTAGTGGATAAGGTAATTTGTGCAATTAATCGAGCGGCTGCATATTGCAGGCCAATAAATTTGATGAGCCTCGGCTCGGGCGAAGGTTATCTTCGTTATTGCAATGCCCGCTTTTTGTGCGCGCACATTCCATGACGAGCAAAATCCATTTATTATTAGAGCCGTATGATAACGATAAACCAACGAGGTCAGACGAGAGCGCGCAAAAAATAGAAACGCTGTTTTACTGCGCGTGACTAAAGACTCGATGCAGGCAAGATGGCGTGCATATCCGTCTCCTTCTAACGGTTGCAATCCATTACCTCTGTCCCGTTCTACCAGATTTGGTTGCCGTTAATTTTTTTGCCAACTGGCTGTTTTTTAACCACTTTTTTGTCATTGAATTTCACGAATTACGTGATGGTAGCGAGCTGGCGAGAGCTCTGCATTTGATCTAGCTTTTGTTGACTTTTTGTTATCTTTTGGGGTTATGTAATGATAACCTCGGGATATTATTCAAATGAATGTATTATCGTGAAGTATATTTAGACAGTCGTGAACTCACAAGATAGGGTAAGATTTGCGAAAAATGTTTGGATATATCTGACGACATGACAAAATTCCAGTTGTAGGTAGCTTAATTGGGTACATTTAAAAAAAACGATTGCCTGCGGCAGGAGTCAGTACCAAGGATTAATTTGCATGCAAGATAACACAGAATTACAGCCAATGCGTGTCCTTAGAAAGGCGTCGAGATAAAAACTCTGCATAATGTATTCGGTCTGCGCGCCTGTTTACGTTCGCACAAAAGCGAGTTACATAACGGAACCCACCTTTTTAGGATCGTCTTAAGATTGATGCTCTTATGTACCCTATTCTATCAGCTGTCGAGACGCCCCGCACATACTAAATGATCATGTCGGAATTTTGATGCGAATTTGTCTTCAATATGATAATATCGACAGAATTAATTACTAGGTCAAACTAGGTAATTACACAGTTATTCTGGACATTATTATGCTAAATGCCGTTAAAACATAAAATCTCGCCATGCGGAGTTAAGGGTAACAATTACTTCTTCAAAACGACACTAAATCTCTTTGGGTCCATTAAGTGGTAACATTGTGTGTTGGCTCAGATCTTGTTACTCAGATGAGATCAGAGCAGATTCTGTAAATAACAATAACATGCAAACATAGGTGTAGCAAAGGTATACATACATGTAATGCTCAGCTGGCAACATCTCGTAGACGTAATAATAATAAAATAACAGAAGACACTTGAGTGAGTCACTCGTGGCCTGATGGTCCCATCAGGCCACGAGTGATCGAGGAAACGTATGTCACACAAAAACATTAAATGACTATAAGCTCCACTTATTATGCATCGTCATTGTAAAGTAAGATGACAGAATAGTTAAGAGTGCGATCAGAAAATGGTCAACATCGCAGATTGCTGTCAAATGTTTTGGTTTAAAATATCAATATCACTAGAAGTTATAATTATAAGATATTGCTCTGTAGCTAGTGTGTAACTAGAAGTTATTAGATATTGTTCTGTAGTACACCAAAGAATTGATTAAGAATGACTTACGATATAATTATAAAACGATGATTCTAGGGAATGATTTATTCTAATGCAATGCTTAAGAAAAAAAGCGGAAACGAGGAATTTCAGAAGTCACAATAACATATCTAATAAATATTATTTGTGGCAATTCAGGCTCAATTTTCTATCTATACTAATATTATATTTTATACTAATATTATAATCTATATTAACATTATAAAGCTACTTACTACTGGTTCGAATTGAAAAATTATTTTAGTGTTGGATAGCCCATTTATTGAGGAAGGCTATGTAACATCACGCTGCGACCAATAGGAGCAGAGCATCAATCAAACATGTTACGCAGACGAAGTTGCGTGGGTCGGTCGCTAGTCATTAATATTGTTAAAATTATAATTTAGCTTTATTAAATAAAGGGCGGCTAAATAAAACACAAGGATTTTAAAAGCTAACATGTAATTTAGACTGAGTACGTAAGTATTTAACTATAACGATTCACAACAAATTTCCTAACATTCGCTCGAGACAAACCAAAAGCCTTATTGTTAGATTTAATGACATTATACATTTTCATTCTTATAAATAGCTTAACAAGATACGTTTTAGGGAAACAGGCGCAAGGTGGGCTATTAAAGGGTTCGTCGATAATATTTTTATAGAGTAACGCTCCTATGTTGTTCATAGCATTTGCCATTTTAAAGCATGGCACAAATTTTGCGTCCATTTTCTTAACAAATTGAATGAAGCTATCGCAGGGCACTACTAACAAACTCTTGCAGTGGAACTTACAATATTCTTTGTAGCTGCGATACCGGCTCCCTTCAATGAAATCTGGTATGTTTCTATATGGTTTGGTATATGATTTAAAAAATCTACATTCGTGTTTTTCCTTACATTTCGACAGGAGGAAGTGGCTAACTTCGAATAGACAGTGGTTTTTATCAAATTCTTGTTTGTTGTAATCGGAAGTCAATATCTTAAAAGGGCTCTTCTGATCTTTGTCATCTGTTTCTAATAATACGTTCACTTCCTTATTTTGCAGTTCTTTGAACTTGCTGGTCTGAATCTGAATTAACCATTTTGCCAAATCTTCGGCGGAATTCTTCTTTTTTTTAGGTTTTACAAAATTGTATAATAAACATTTTCGGTAATTCGACACAAACTGATGACTCGTCGGTTTTGAGGCTGTGCCACTTTTTGTTCTAATTTCATCTAGCATTTGATTAATTACTTCCGAATTCAGCGGCTTTGTTGGCAAATATGTGTATCCCTCTGCCCTAAGTTCATCAAATAATTGCAAGACAGATGTAATTGTTATTTGGAAAGCTTCGATAAACTTCACTTCACCTTTTACATCAGATAATTTTAAGTCTCGGAAAAATAGCAACATTTCATTAAAAAAATCTTTTTGAGATTTTATGCCACGAAAAACACCTTTGTAATCATTCGTATAAGAATCAGACGAGTTCAAAGAATCAAACAAATTGTTCATTAATTTAATAAAATCTGCAGTGTTTCTTCCGCATACATCGATGACGTGAAAGTCGACGTAGGTTGATATTCCAGTGGCTACAGAATTGCTTAGTAATTGTGTGGCATAGCGCAGTTCCATTTGCTCGAAATTAGTGGGATGAATATGACTCTTAGTTAATTTGGGCGCTAGTTTAAATTCTTTGTTTTTATCCTTATCATAAAAAGCACGTACGTGTTCATATTTAGCTTCAAGACCGTGAAAGAGAAAATCGTGTTTAATGAAAAAGTTGCGAACTAATTTAATAAGATGAGGAACATCGAAAATATAGAATATTTTTCTATCGTTAATTAAGAAATATGGTTTTTCAATACCGACCGATCTTTGTTTCGCTGCCTCAATAAACTCGTTTCCTGTGTCGGACACAAGAGTTCGAACTTTAAATCCGATTTTAAGTAGCTCCTCTAATAAACATTCGACCCATTCATTAAACTCAACCGAGTTATCACCGCTAGATAGCAATGCGTATCCAACAGGTTGTTTCCAATTACTATATATTCCGCGCAACATCATTACATAAGCTTGATCTGCTAATTCTGATAACCTAATTCCATTGATCTCATGGAAACCAATAATTAGATCATGCTTTAAATTGTAGAATAAATTGGGCTTTAAAGATATTGAAGCAATTACAGCTGAGCAGTTCTTCTCCATATCTGTCATGTTGTTAAGTTTACTTGTAAGCAGCGATATAAAATTTTCCTTGTTGATTTCAGTGGTTATTGGTAAGACATTCCTATGTAAAGTGGTAGGAAGTGGCAGACGCAAAGCAGCTCGTAGCATTCGATAGGCTTGAGGATTGCTGTGGTACAAATGTAAGCTCACTATTTTCATGTTTTCGCTTTTTTTTCCTTGTAATTGTTTTAAAGCACTTTGTGCTCTGACGATATCAGAAAGCTCTCTTGTCAGAAATTTATTGCACAATCTTTGGAATGTATCGTGTCCCAAAAAAACCAAGTTACTATTTTGAGTATCAAGATTATCAAGTACGTTTTTGCTACACCCCGGAGAAGGTGACGGTAATCTTCTTTTCCTTGTTACCTCCGGCGGAGATTTAGCGATTGGACTCAGCGGGTCTTCACAATCTTCAATTTTAATAACAGTTTTAATGTCCATAGTTGGCTCTTCAAATGAGCTCGGTGGCTTGCCCGGCAAAACAAGACAAGGCAATGCATTCCTCTTTAGAGTTTTACGTTTTGATCCTACTAAAATATCCTCCACATTAAAATGAACTTCACAAACGCAATAATTTTTTGCGGGTTTGTTTATCAATTCTTCTCGGCCTATTAATTGAAGCCATTTCGTCCGCCTGGAACAACACATGTTAATATTAATTCCTTTATTTATCTTTTATACACATTTTTACCATTTTTATTATCATATTTCTTAAAACAACATAAAAAGACATTAACAAATATAGTGGTCCGCCGGTGTCGGGAGCCGGGTCCAAGCTACCGGTGGTTAGGGTTCCAGAACCTCATCACAATGCGAGCCGTATCGAGGAGTATTTCCTTCTGCATCAGGCCCGTGATCCAACCGCCCAGTGTTATTATTAATTATTGTTATACTAATGCGCAAATTTTGATCAGAATGTCGCCTTAAGGAGTATTGAGTCAATACCCCTTAGGTGTCAGGGACTCAATTTAGGGCGCCATGCTAGTCAATACTAACTATTGACTAGCACGCACGTTGTGATATTTTCCCTCTGCACATACATATTTACTCAAACCGTAAGTTAAATAAGAAAATCGTGATAGCTAACATCCGACAATCATCGTTATACACGTATAGTATAGTAGTATAGTACACAAGCTTCAGACACGGATCGTTGGAACTGCTTACCGCAGCGGTGCGCGCTGTGGTCGATAAGGCTGAAACCTTCGAATAACAGACGCGGTGCGGTGGTGACGCGGGTGCAGTCATTAGAGATTTTATTTTACTTAAATTGCTCTTACGACGTACTACGGTAGACAGTAAAAATTACAACACTAGGGCAGGCTTGCACCACATAACACTAGTCATTCTGTGCTGTCGGATCCACTTCTAACTATTGGCAGAAATCGAGTATAACGATTTTTAATTCGTCTAGCTCTAAATACTGACGGAGAGGTTATCTTACAATTATTTTATTGCATTGTTCCGTCACTATTAAATATCAACAAAAAAAATGAAGTAAGTATTAAAAAAACAATGTCGACTCACCTTTCCTCGTCAACAGGGTGTTTGAAATACGAGATAGCGGGTTTCGTCTCCGAACTATTGAAGCATCCGTTGACACTACAATAAGAACGTCCTCGCGATTGAACCCGTGGAGTTCCGGCCATTTTGAATACGACGTAAGTTTGCGCGGAATTCGCTACACGAACGCCTCGGACAAGCAGTCACGACGGCGCGGCAATCGCGACTGTTGTATAGCGAAACTAGTCTAGCACGAGCATGCTGTCTCCGTCTCGCCTCGCCCGCTTGGCCGCTTCCACGCGCGTTGGAAGTACATAGCTTATTCCTTGCTGCATCTAGCGACAGCGAGTGCCGTTTGTTTGAACGCTTATTATTACTGTTTGTTATGAATGTTATGATGAAAGTTAACATTCAAAAATGAAATGTTTATTTATTACTAGTGGTTGCAAGCGCTACGGCTCAATATGAGGTCCTGGGTTCGATTCCCGGGTCGGGCGAAGTGGTATTGGGTATTCCATCGGGAATTTCTCAGTAGCAGCTAGCAGTCCGATTAATGAAAATAGGCTCGCCACCTATTACGTGGGATATACATAGGTAACTGGCGAATTGTGGGTTTAATATAGGTCACCTCTGCCTAAGCCTAACCCTTCGGGGTAAAACGGGAGAGAAGATAATGTTATTACCGAACCAATTAATCATAATTATCAAAATGGTTAAAATACCAAAAGTCTTTTCTGCAGGAACACTTTCAAGAGTCAAATTCGATAATATAATGTAGGAAAATTATTACTAAAAACCGAACATATAGGTACATAGCTAGGTACTTATCTAACTTTGTAAAATAATGTATTATACAATAGGATTTGACTATTGAAGGAAGTAGTACAATATAAATCTAATTATAAAGCCAACGTTTAAAAAGTTTGGAAAACAAAACCCGTGTCATTTTTAAACGTTTTTAAGTCTAGGTGGGGCATGTATCCAGTTTTTTAGGGTTTGCGTTTGTATTGTTACACGACAGCTCAATAATAGGAGTGTGACGTTATTATCACTCTTTGCATAATAATGTAACAAAACCACATAGTGTAAGGTTGACGAGGTTAACTATCGGATAGATTTGTAATACATACTTCAAATTATTTTATCAATGCAGCTGCTGAAAGAGTACGCGAACCAATCAATAAATTAAATAGCCATCGGCCATCGGAATGTTGCATAAATAAAAAAGCACGTGGTGTACACGAATTGTTCCGCTCCGTTTAGCGCTTGTACGCTGCGCGGTGTTGCCAGGCGGACGCGTGGACACGTGATGTTTTCCGACCGAGCCCGAATGAGCCCGAATGCCCGATCCAAAATGGCCGACAGCACCAAAGCCGCCATCGCCATTCGCTTTCCCACGTCGCGCACCACCACTTCGCACGCTTCATTCTCGTTTCTTTTCTATTGTGCATCGCAATTCGGTATTGCATTTTTGCACCAACTTCATTTGATGATTGCATCTTTATTAGCTTGTAACAAAGCTAATACTCATTCTGAAGTATGTTCTTCGTCGTTATTTTCTTGTTTAGGATGTTTTACCGAGAGCATTTTACGAGCATAACTTTATTTTATAAGCACGTAGCGAGCGTTAACATACACGTGGCACGACGGGAAGGGGCCATTAGCTAGCATGTGTTAACAATGTAACCGTGAGCATGACAGATGTGGGTAACGACTAACGAGACTTATGAGACAGAGAATGGCTGGACATGTGTTTTCTACAAATACTAATGAATCATTAAAATTGCTGATTATATTGCCGGTTGATTGACATGATTAAGATTACTTTTATGTCTTCTTTCATATTGTACTGTTAAAGGTGTTTCGGCAAAACAAATTACCTATTTCGTCTTACATTCGAGATTCTTATATAGGCGTCATTTAATTTGCGTACATCTTTTTATTATCTATTCTTTGTTGTTCAAGGCATTAATACGGGATTCTTCACATTGTTCTCGGTTCGCACGCCGTGATGTCATGTTCATCATTCTCTGAACATCGACTTAAACTTTTTTTGCTTTTGTATAAACAGATTTAACTTTTTGTGAGGCATATTCTACTACGCTTAATCAAATATTGACAAATGCGATGTCACGGAATGAGGCCATTGGCCTTCGATTGGACGCAACGCAATTATCGCACATAAAGGACACCGGTGAACGGAAATATCTGAAATAGATTAACAACTGTTGAATAGACTGTTTATTAACGATTGTTGAGTCTGTTTAAGACCTAAGGTAATAATAAAAATGTTTTTTTTTGTTAAATCAAGGATTAATCAGTTAGGTTAATGCCACGAGGAAGAAGCCCGAGTCTACTGTACTAGGATTACACAATTAATTGTTTTAGCATATATTTTATACAAAATAAAAGAACTACAATAGCGCATTAAAGTTTCTATTCAACTTCACACTGAATAAAACATGACTGAACTCATTTAGAATTTTAGATTGACAACAAGCTAAATAGTTGCTCCATTAAACATTCAAATGTAGATTAATGAAGCGAAACGTTTCAATGAGTATGTGAAGTGAGATTGAGAATCGGTTAGATATTTACTGAGGATGTGTGTCACGGCTATGCCCGTGCGTGTGTAGTGTTCGAGTAGTTCTTAGTCTCATACATATTCAAGCGGCGCCGGACTGCGATCATAGTCGCTCGCCATTGGCCCGCAAACTCGCTGAATACTAAACGAACGCCTTTGCAATATCTGCATTGAAATTATATTCGATTTCGGTTTCCTGTAGCACGATCGGCTAACTAGCAGGAAGCCATCAAATCTACACGTTACCCTATTGAAGTTTAATACTTTGGCTTATTCTATTTATAGACGTGACATTATCTAAAGGGATTAGAGTTGCTATGTATTTTATACGAAAACAAAATTATTTTAATTGCTAAAGTTCCAATATGTGGCACGATGTTGTTATGATTCAACATTGTAATTTGCCATGAGTTAGAGCTGACCCACTTGCTTCAGATAAGGGTTATCAATTCGTTATGAGTGTGATGTATTAGTTGTGCAATTTTGTTATCGACATAATATGTATTTATTGCTCTACTGATAACATTGTTGATGTTTTCAAGTTCATCAATATCCTTTGTTCTTGTACAAAGCTCTGTAAAGTGTAAACATTGGTTACTGTTCCGAGATTTGTTTAGTGTTCAGTAGACTTGTTTACATAAATAATGAATGACGCACCCATTTCGTGTGTCATGCCATGTAACAGATACTAGGATTTTATCTCTAAACTTATTTCAAGACTACTCATGCAGGTAAACTAGTTTTCTTTTTACATATTCACTGTAACCCTAAATTGGCACTTATTTACTCTTTTCCAAAACACCGAATGTACTCCGTACCCCGTACATAACCTATTTACACAAGGATACGGCTACCGAAAAGGTAGGTTCATTAACATCTTTAATGTGTTATTTAGGAACGAAGCATTTAAGTGTAATTTAATTCCAAATTATTCAGTCAGCAAGACAAACTGCCGCGCTCGTTCGGTCAAGGTGACCTTCCTCGCGTCCAGTCACATCGCAACTTAACGGCTCCCTATTCAATGTAAATTCTGAGAGACCTTGTTCGCGACTCGAGCTCTAAATCCATAAGAACTTACAACTAGTGAATTTTAGTGGCTCAGCCGCTATTATGCATCAAATAAATTATTAAGTAGCACATTCTGCCTTTGAAATGCACGAGCGCCAATTTCTTTAAATAACAAAAGAAAGAGGAACACGTGCTGCGCGCCGTCCGCCATTTTGCAATATAAATAGCAAGATGGCGGCGGGCCGTTGGTTGGCGAAAGTAGTCGGTAATTATAAGCGGCGCGGCGGGCAGGCGAGCTGAAACGCGAGGATCTATGGCCGGCCGATGCACGCAATGCTTAGCTTGATTTATATCGCTCTCTTGTTTCCATTCGCCCGATTGTTCTCGGCTTTATGCGCTCGAGTCTCGCGATTCTGGTATTGTTTCCGACGGCCATGGGAACCGTGTTCGCGTGGGTTCTCAATGACCTTTATTGCTTATGCGACTCTCAACTAAATGAATTTTTGTTCACAGTTCAAGTTCATGACATTTTCTTTTCAATGCAAATAAGATCAGCAGTCATACAAACCGGTTTTTAAATTCAATTTTATATTTGGTTCAAAACATTTCGTAATGCAAGGTAGATACTTATGATAGAATCATGAAATTCAAATGGATCAATGACGCAAACTGATCGGATTATTCAGTCAACAACCGGGAAAATAATATATATACTGAATAAATTTCCTCCACCTTGATCTGTTTCCATTTATAGTCGATGTTTATAACTACAAGCCGTTCATAAAAGCCTTTAGCAAACACATAGCATATGTGCGTCTGCCACGATACGACAGAGGAAAATACATATGTAAACATTAATAAATAATACAGAATTATTACGCACTAGCCGTGGTCGTGGCTCCGTCCACGTGAATTTAGAGTAACAACCTTGCATTCATTGTCTTTAAAAAATCTGATATTCGCAATAAACATTACAATCAAGGCCGTAGGAATACAGCTCAGTCTACGACAGAGATGGGCCATGCATCAGTTTTTTGTAAAATTAGCAACTAGGTATACAATATAAAAGAAGTTTCACTAAAATTCGTCAAGCCGTTCTCGCGTAATGAGGATAATATATGGGAGATAGGTAGACGAAATTGTACTTAGAATTTCGTTCCAATGTACAAACTTTTGGACCACAACAATTTTTATATGTAGATACAAATGTGTGTTTGCTATTTAACTATTCTGGTCAATAATTTGAAAACGTGAGCATTTATAACGTATGTATTACAAAATATGCCCATATCTTACGACTCTGTTCTCTATGTGTATGTTGGGGAATGATTGACGTTTACGTAAAGCGATTGGTATCTAGCACATATGTTGCACTTACATAAGTACTCAAACGTGTGTATCCGTAATGCGATTTGCATTCCGATATGTAAACACTTTGTTGATCAATAGGCACGAGGCGTTAGCGTAACATAATGTTGGCATACAAACGGAGCTGAAGTCGGGTGGCTGGCTACTGAACACTGACGCGTCTCGCCTCGCAAATAGCTCGATGACTTATTGGCTTCCACGAAACGCCAACATACTCTCGTTAATCAATATTTAATGCCCCATTTCCGCTTCAAGATTATTTCAATTAACAACTTTCAGCTATTTGAAAGCTTCACTATGTAATTTTCGTTTACAAAGTTGCCGAATTTCGCGTTCTGAAAATGATGGATGTTTGATTCAGTGCTTGCATTTAAAACCATTTCAGTATTTTCATTTAACAGCTCGATTTCTGTATAAATAGAAATGATTCTTTACTTGTTATTGAGATTTTGAATAGTCATGTTTGTTCCATTTAAATACCAGCCAATCAATATTTATTGGCATCTAAAATGGCTGCATATTTACCAGATAACAGCAATCGAGTCTACGTAAAGAACAATGGCAGTATTTGGTCTGGACTTTTTTTTGGCGTCCATAGATTTCATATATATGAATCAAATTTAATTAATTTTCTACGATTTTTCAGTTATTCACTCCTTCTCGTTAAGGCCGGAGTTATTTTATGTTTTTAAAAGCTTATCAAATGATTTTCGAATTAGGTACATTCGAAATGTTACCATTAGAATAGTGATGTGAGTACAAATAGTATGAGTGCAATTTATCTGTATCAATAATTAATCGAATGATCGATATAATATATCGACCCATGTAGAGTTGGTTTTGTTTGTAATATAATTATTGAAATCCTCTATTCTTTCGTCTTTAATCAACTGATATCTTTGAAGAAATACTTCTACTTTTAATTCCAATTAATAATGGCTAAAACTATCACAGGATCGTTTCAGTGTTGTATCGATTCTTAAAAAAAACGGAAACGAAACGTGCAGCACTACTTTTGTCTTTGACAGTGACAATACATGTTGTCTGTGGTTGTCTGTCTTGACAAGTCAAGTCAAGACGTTACAGAATCCTTCCGCGTTATTTATATGAGTTGTGTTTTGTGTTTATATTTGGCCTTCTATTTATTTTTACCCGACCTGGACTGTTTGTGGACTGATTGATACTGCCTGTGTGACTAGTGCGTGCCCTTAGGACTCCGATATTGCTTTTGCGTGACCTTAAGCTAATCCTACTGTGCTCCGATTGTGCCCAGTGAATTGGATTTTTATTGTAAACCCAGAACTGTAGGCTACTGTAGGCTGCTGAGCACACACTATGACCTTAGTGTGGTATCTAGGATGGGCCAGACATCAAGAACATATCTCAGCACCAGCAGGTTTTCTTGATGAGATAATAATACGAGATGAGGATGAGCAATAAAATATGTTTAACAAAATGTGTTTTTTATTTGTCCTAACATTAGGTGTTATAAGTATTCTAACCGTCAGTTTTAGTGTCTACGGGGCAAATGCATTTTTTTAAATTACGCGCCCAGCTTTCTTAAACATACAATTGAGTACTACTCTTCAGCGCGGGTTAGAATTTATTTGGGTTTTTCTCATTTCATCCGTAAATACTGTTATCCTCACTTAGACCACACCACCTTATCCATTTCTTTATGATTTAATTTCAATCTGCGATGTTTTATAGATAATTGTTGTTTGGCGTTCATTCATAACCTAAAAATTCAAACACCGAAATCTTTTTTTTCCGGCTTTCCCAAATGAAAATAGTCTCATTTATAGATTCTGGAGCTAACGCCAAATCTTTTAATATATTTTTCATTACGGGACGCTTCAATTTGATCCCAGACAATTCTTAGTATGGAGACCTGCCATTGTTCTTTACGACTTGATTGCGACAGCCACACATGGTATAAATGTTACTGCACAAATTTATTGGAATTCATGGCCAGCCAGTTATTATCGGTGAACAAATAAGAGCAGATAGTACTTATAGCAGAGTGGGCGGCCTACAATCGATGCCTACAATAAAGTAAGGGATCGTAACATTTACGACGCGTGCACATCACTAGGCGATGTAAAATGATCTCGTTTCCAACATTTTTTATTTATCATCTACGCAACAGTTGTCACTTAAGTGCCTTTTATCCATTGTACAAAGGCAGAATCTCTCGACACGGCCTCTGCACTACAATCGATAAAAGTTTTTACTCCATTTTTCTCTCGTCTGTAAAATAAAGCTGAATTCGGCGCTTTTGCAATGGCTTCCTTTTTCAACCGACCGCCCGTGAAGGTTCTCTTCAACCCGGAAAATAAAAACTCCTTTCAACATGAGCCATAGCTTTGCCAGCGCTACACAAAACAAACAAAAAATTACGAAAAAAGCCAGTTGCTTTTATTTGTTTTTTTAGATGACCAAAAAAACAAATAAAAGCAACTGGCTTCATTCATAAAGAATTATTCGTTTAGTGATTCTTTTAACATTGAAACCGTAAACTTTATTTATTACAGAAATTACGAAATATTTATTTCACTCTTCGGATATCATTTCCTAATATTTGAAAGTAAACTATCGTTTTTCTCCGAATAATGTATAAATCACGTTGTTATTTTCGTTCCAAAGTTTAATGTTACGTCTTTGAAGATACATCGTCAAGACTGCAACGTGATCAAGAAGATTTATAAACAAGTTTCCATTCAAGTTAATTACAAAGACGTTAAGGCGGCGCGGTGCATTGAACGACACGACACGATTGATAATATAATACACCTACTCGTAACTCGATTGAATTTCTATCGCTATTGTTATCGTAATTAATGTACCGACACGTCACGTAATTTACGACCTCTACTGCTAATTTATACTGTGTTTCTAGTGGAAACAATCCTGAATTAATCATCTCCGTTTATTAATTCCTTTCTATTAGTATAAAGTTTTATTTAGCTTTGAAACAATTGGCGAGTTTGCAACATTTAGTTCCCAAGTTTCTCCAGTGGGTGTTAACATTAAGATGCCAACGTATTGTTTATTACCGTTGGCGTATTTCAGCGGACCGACCGACAGAGGATCGCATGCCAACTCGTTTGACCTCATTCCCGGGACTAGTTCTGCGTAAACTCTCATATCGGGTTTATGAAAACATACCTATTTTAAGACTATATAAAGCGCAAGACCGGTCCAACATATTGTTTGTATTACAGCTGGAACGTGTGCCAAGTGTATGCGTGTTTTCAATGTTCGACGTTACTCAGTCTGATTTAGTATAAACAAGTCGAGAGAAAGGCACCGATGAGTGATAACTCGTTTTTTTCCGACATCGATTCATTACACCATTCTCGTAACGTAATATACAGCAATACTCATACATTCCAGTAACCGATTCCGACTATGTTTGTGCTCATAAGATGAGATGTTTGGATATGTGAGCCCGATTCCGTGGGCCATAAATTATGTATTGTGGTTAATTCTTCACATAAATTCAATGGGCTTCGTCCGGTTCGGCAGGTCGGGTCCCACTAGTCTCTGGGTCCGGTGAGCCGGCGACACCCGTTAACTAGACGACACACCACAACCAGTTCTTAAAGCATCTTATCTCAATTAGAAAGTTAAACATTATCTGACAAAAGTGACGTTTTGATCGATGAAGGTAAAATTGTTTTTGCCATTAGAATTAGATCAGACGTTCCATCTTTTTTCTATTGGCCGATCGCTTTCAGTTAAGATATGATACGTAGTTTATTGCATCGATAAGTTTGCTTATCCGATGGAATTTATTTTGCAAATGGTTGCGGATAAATTAAAGGCATTCTGTCGTAATTTAAGTCATTTGAACGCGTTTTCATTACTTTTTTTCATGCCAGAAACGATGAATTACGACTTTCTAGTGCAGCTGAGACGTAGTAATTTAATTATGTCGTCTCTTAGTAATGGTGTTAAACGGATGCTATTTCAAATAGTTAACATAGCACACACACATAATTTACAAACATTAAACTCAAACAAACTCGCCTTCTCAGCAATAAATTATGAGCGGCTCGAGCTCTAAACATTACAGATTAATTCGCTCGTTTCGGTCGATCAAATTGCCCTGTAATGCCCGGCGTAGTATCAAGCACGGGTATATCGGGCAATGAACGCAGTCAAGTCCCCATTTCTCACGTCCAGACCAGTTGCAGACTTGTCGGTCGGCATACCGATCAAGAAAGGCTGTGGTGCGGTGCCAAGGGGAAAACGGCATGTTTTTTTGCTCCCTCGAGTATGCCGGCCGCCATTACCATTAACCCGTGCGTGCGGCTCAAATAATGATTAGATTTAGCCTCGCAACCTCTCACGTTTTGGGTTAGACCGATGTTAGGCAGATGGCACACTGGGTAAAAAGACTGAAATTGTATGACTGTTTTTTTCGCACAAAAATGAAGCATGTTTTTATAATAAGATAATTAGGTAGCGCACTTCATTGCGACATCTAGTTACGGTGTTGGTAATAAAATTCCTCGGAATTGTAGCGTAGCCAATTGCTACGTCACTACGAGTCTACTACAGGGGAACACTGAGCCCTTTTTTCTAGGAATATAAACTGCAACGCCGCGCCGCGCGCCGCCTTGCAACCCCCAACCCCGTAGCCGATCGTAGGGGCTGCTATGCGGTTCTACGGCTTCACAATTAATTTTTAAAAGCTGCAAGTTTAGGTATTTGTGACTGCAGTCTGTGTACCCCAATCCCAAACCCAGTGCATTGTCTGCCTTAACGAATTAATTTCCGCAGAAAGTTGCTGTTTTTTGTTAGGATGTGGTGGTTCGCTTCTGAATGCCTTTAAAAATATTCGTACAAAAAATAGCCACGATTAAAATAAATAGCAATTCATTCTTCTGGCTAAGGCTTAAGAAAATTATATTGTAGTCTGGCCTTCTGTTTAATAATAGGATGGAAAATATTACCGTGTTGCTAAGCAAAATCATTATTTTTTGTTAACATCTCAAAATAAACTTCTGTTTGATTATCTCTATAATAGAGAGAGATTCTTTTACTTTGTGAGTATACGCTTAACTGAGTAAACGACTAATAACTTGACTAACCCAAACCTTGTTCATTTGTCTACTATAGTCACGTACAAACTAGTTTCACAATCTACGTAGATTAACCCTGTGAACGGATTACCATTTAACCCTAAAATGGTTTACGCTGTAGCGATTGGCTGAACAGATCCGACATGATAGGACCCACCAATCACAATTTGTCTCGCCTTAAGCCATTTTACGTCGGCTAACTATGATTAATTCATTTACTTAATCTAGTTTACAAGCCACCTGTGCAACTCGGCCTTGACTGGAACTACTAGAGTGGTTCATTTAGCATTTTAATATTCTTAAACCTCCCACTCAAATGAAATGCTTAATGAACTATTAAATTAACTTCTAGAGATAAATTCTCAGAAAATATTCTCGTTACTGAAATTAAACATGTTACTAGCATGGTTGGTGTCCACATTTCCAGAGACAAAAACGATAAAGAAGAACCAGCTGTGAATACGACGAAGGTTTATTAACAAATAATAATAGGTATGTGGCTACGCAATACCATTAATGTCCGACCGCAGGACAAAAACCTCCTAAATCTATGTAATTACAGCGCACCTCATGTATTTCACTACAATTGACAGGTGATTATGCTAAACAGCCAGCCAGCCAGCATGCCATTAAATGGATAATGTTTTCTATTGCATAACTTAAAAACAGGTTCCGATAAAATGTCAGACGAGTCATACAAGTATTTCATACTCAGCTGTTTCTTATACACCTACACCACATTATTATGGATAGATGGTCTTTTTATTTATTTAAGACTGATCGGTCCACTTTCCTAATTCGGGGTTTTGTTTACAAAAAGAAAATATTATGTAAAAAAAATCGATGATGTGAGCGTTAATTTCGAAGTTAGGAATCATTTGAAAAAACTATGCATCATTTTATGCATGCAAGAATACATAATGCTCGTGTTATGACAGCGATTTTACATATATGTAATTAAAAACGTGCATGAATTAGAGATGTTTAACTGATATGAATAACTTGACCTTAAGACGCGTTGACCAACCAGAGATTGGAAAGTGGCTAGCCAATAAAGGATGTAAAAGAAAATCGTATCACAAATCCATTAGGCGTGGCCACGTCGCCGTCGGCTCGCATATGAGTACGCGGGTTAGTGAACCGGCAGCTGCGAAGTGACGGCCATACGGGCGAACAGAAACATGAGAGACTGCCACAGCTCCACTCGCCCACCTGCCTCACACAACAACTCTCGTCTGATTTGACCAGCCCTTCTCCACATTACCTCGCCATTAATTATTTGCGAAATTCCAGATAATCGCTACTGCAGATATCGCTGACGTTAACATATTGAATCGATTATTTTAAGAAATTACCATTCCCTTTCTACTGTGCCACGCCATTCTGATCGCTCTAAATCGTTTCAAATCGATAACTCATTATGTTATTTATTCGACAAAATTATTCAGATTCGAAAACATTGCATGGACACGGCCATATTTAAATACAAAATTGGCTATAATAAACTTACTTATAAATAACAGACCACTATACGTGACAAAAAAAGAAGGTTGTTTCGCATACCTTTTACTCACCGAAACGTGTTATCGTAACCGGTCTTTGTCTGCCATTCTTGACAGCGTTATAAATATTCAGTGGGTAATAATTGACCTTTGAATCGAAAAAGGTTCCGTTTTGGCGGCAATATAAAGTTAATATGAATATCTCTCGAGGAATAAATTTAATGTAAGTTTATCTAATTAAAACGAAGTGCTCGTAAATTGTCGTCACCGGGTGAGGGTGTCGTAACTTTGTATTTCGTTTTCATAATTCCGTGAAACTCTATAACAGTATTATTCATGGAGTTCTCAGACTCAATTTCGTGTTTATGTATGTTAAATTTAATAGATATCTAATTTTTGAAATCGGTATCATAAAAATAACCTGTTTTGATATTAGAAGTATAAGAACTTGTTTTCCTCGTTTTTATTTATAGATTCACTATTTATTATTCTGAGATTTTGTTCTCATGGATAACCCATCGACACAGACGATAAAAAAGTGTTTGTCCGTTTCTAAGAGTTAGTTGTTTTTACTAACAACCAAAAAGATTTATTTGTATAGAATATAGAAGGTGGTGACTACCTATTTACCAACGGCTATAGTTTGTGAAGCGCTGCAAACAAAAATCCCAAAATATGTATTTCATTTTCCTTCGTTTCATTTATTCTTATTTTGTATCTTTTGTTTCAGGCTCATCACCAGAACGTGAATCCAGCGAAATTAACAAAAAAGGTAAAAAAAAATAATGTTTACTTGTTACTATCAGCCCATTTTTGTATCTATAGTCAAGTTAGAGTAATTACTTGAGCTTAAGTAATTACTTGTGCAATTTTTTTATGCAATAGACAAGTATTTAAACGAAGAAAGCAAAGCTAAGAATTATAACTTTTTACAGTTCTAACATCAAGCACTTCTAAACTACATGATAAAAATCGTATCTTAAATAATGACATTTACTCAAGTAAACACTTTGACTTGTTTATAGATACGGGTGGTATTCAGTGGTTCATATCGATCACAGCGTTCGCCTGATTTTAATACCAAATAACCGTACCTCAGCCTCCAACGCAACTGTTGTTTTTTAATTTAAAAGTTCACGTTAGGCTCATGATATACCTGCTGTTAAAAATATAAAACATGAAATTGAAAATGGCCTACTTGATATAACGGAGTCTGTGGATTCCCGAGATAAGCCACCTGATGTCAAGATAGATGACTTTCATAACTTAAGTCTATTCGCTTAATCTGACATTGATGAAGTGACTATCTATTCAGACCAACCAAGCGATAAGTCTTAAATTGAATCTTAGTTGAGATAAGCACAAATTGATATTTAGGCTATAGCAAAACATGAAATCGATGTAGCTCCTCAAATAACCTCTACAGATTCTGTTGACAAAAAACCGGATTACACAGATTTGAAACTTTATACTGGCGTAATAATTTATTACCATAAAATAAAACGAGAATATTGTAATCAAGTTTGTAACCCATTACGGATTTTATTTATATTGTCTCTCAGTCTACCACCACCTTCACGAGAATCATAAACGTGTTTACGTTGAAAAATTGAGATCACCATCCTTAATTTCACATTCAAATTTGTATCTCTGTTTGTCCAGCCCTCATCTGCTTATGTATGGAGTATTTATGCTCCACAACACGAGTTATAAAAGCCAGAGGTCACAGCGGACGACAAATACATTTGTTATTATCATTTCACAATCTGAATTTCAATTCAGCATCCGAGTAACGGGGTCACATCTTTTTCGATAGATGTTTCTACATAATTCTTTATTCGTGCGTCCGTTTCATTTATGGTAAATAGGTTTACACTGTATACTATTTTGTGCAACGGTACGTGGCTAATTGTTATTGATGATATTCATGTATAATTAAATTCGTGTTCTCATACTGAGTCGTCTCCGCTTGGGTGTTTTGTTTGTGGACTGGGTTCTTATTTGGAGTGGGTTAAAACAACACGTTCCGTTCCCCCTCCGGCAGTTAAAGGCTGCCACACACGAGGAGCCACCGTCGTTGCTATAACTTTGTTTTCTTTCACCACGTTCGCCGCACCTTTTCGAGCTCGAACGTAATAACGTAGGCACATACACACAGGGTCACTCGAAACCGAGCTGAAAGGTTTAGTTTGTTATGTTTGAGAGCCGGCTTAACTGTCGAAACCTTATTTCTCGCTTATTCGTACCTGGTAACAATAATATTACGTACTTTCATTGAGATTATTAAACGCCTACAGAACGTGTTTATGGCCCACTGCGCAGTATTCAATTATAAATTCTTGTCTTGTATTGGCACCAGAAAATTTATTGTTTAAGTCGAGTTAGGGATCATAAAATACCTATTCAATTTAGAGTATAGAGTCGGCGTTATTGATTCCACGAAATCGTGTTGTTACTTTATCGACCTGTGCTATAAATAAGAGACTACACCGTAGGAGCTCCGGTTAAGTAGGTGTGCGTCATCTTGAATCTTGTATACAGATGTACAATTAAATGAATATTCATAGACCACTGGGGCCGGATCAATTTGTGGTGGTGCCAAGAGTTGGCCTCTTGATTTTTTGTTACCCGTTATTCAACTTGGTACATTGAGAATGATTACAAGTTATTATAACCTCGCATGTATCATAAAATTCATTTTTGTTATTTATAAACACCTGCGTGTGTAGGCGCGTGAGTGCGTCGAACGTATACGTTTAATCAAGAGCTGGTAATTAATTGGAGGAACGCGTTCATACCGTGTGATGGCTCGGTTATTTCATGACGCACAGAACTGTATCGGCGATACCTATGTAATTAGCGATCACACGATGTTATGTAGAATGTCACTGACAAGTCTTTCATTGTTCGTTAACTGTGTAATTTGTAGCGACAGGTGATAGTAACGGTGGATTGTTTCGTATATAAAAGCGTAACACATACACAATAACAGGTTCAGAAATGGCATATATTCAAAGAAATTACGCCACTGCACCGCTTGAATATTCATAGAAATTCAAGTCTATCGACTCGATCAAAGGCTTATGAAGAATCCAAATCTTCACAACGTTTGTAACTTAGTATCAATAAATAAATCTTCCACTGCATCTGCACTTCGCAACTGAAGTTATAAAAAGCGACGTAAATTGTTCCGAGGTATTCGATCTCCATCTCCAAAGTATTTGTACCACTGACATTGACAAGCGCACAATTGATCGTGCATTTAGATTGACAGCGAACAATGAGATATTCCGAGATATGAACAGTACCGAACAATACTAGGACCGGATGAGGTCAAACGAACAAGTCAAACCAGTATTTCGTGTAGTATGCAAGACCAAGAAAGTCGCTGGTGAAAGTACCACGCCACAGCTAATTCGACCGACAGAATTATTAAATGAGTTTCATAACACCACTCGTAACTAAACCGGTTCTCAAAGTTCAGACTCACAAGGTAATCTTTTATTATTATTGTAATATAATGATCGAGGGAATAATAATAAAGGTAATGTATGTGAGATTTGTAAAGCGAACCTGTCCCTTTTGTTAGGATCGACCGGGACGAGGGTCTAGCTGGGGTCGACTATTATGTCGTTGAATAGATTCGGGATCTCCTTTTGAACCGTTACTGTTATTCTTGAGTTACCTGTTTGACTGATGGATGCCTTTAGATAGGAATGTAATGTCCTTGAGTTTTTTTTGTTCATCTTATCTTTTATAAGAACAATGACTTCTTTTACTGTTGGCCTTTGAGAGTTATAAATTAATTTTATCGTGTACGATAAAGGTGGAGACAACTAATGCCTCTCTAAACTTGGATCTACCATCCAAGAGTGTTTTGTCTATATTCTTTTGTTGGTTTACTTACATACGTACTTATGTTTTTATGTGCATAAATTATTTTCACATTGAAATTAAAATGTGGACACGGGGGTAGTTACCGGAAGTAACCAGCTCATTACCATAAAAAAGTAAATTTCTCTTTTGACATGTTAAACACAAATAATATACCTACTTTTTCATAATGATCCGCCATATTTGATACCCTTACTGATACGAGTTCAATTAACAAACCCGCATGCAGATATAAGCCGATTACGAGTTTCATTTTTGCAAAAGATAAGCTCGCTGTCACTGAATTAAAATTCAACCCTTAAATATTTCATGGCGACTTTAACGATTAAACATACATTTTATTCGCGGATAATTTCAACGCGGCTACAGTTAATGAGAGTTCAAAATGTAGTGTGTAATGACGTCATTTAAATTAATTCGCCCGCATGCGTGTTTATGGCCTGGCGGCTGATGGAGTTTCCAACACGTTGCCCGAGCTGCCGAGCACCGACCGGTTGTGCATAACATGCAATTTTGCACGACTTTCTATCTTCTATCGCACTCCGGACCTCGCCTCACGCTTGAACCGCGCGCATTCACGTAGCACCTAGAAAATTAACCAGTTAACAATACTTGAAACGAACCACTATGTTAATGTGAATACAACTGACAAAACTTTTTAAAGAAACGAAACGTTCAAAGTAATTGATAGTGAGAAATGTTGCAGAATACAAAGTTAATTTATTACACGCGATCACGGAACATCCGATTGTCATTTTGTTCATGGGGAAAATATTGTACGTGAACTATCGTGGTAAACACACAAGTAATACATGAATAGACAATCGAAACAAAAGAACAAAGTATATGATATCGAGCATGTGAGATGTTACTGAATAATGATTGTATTTTATGATAATGTCTCGTTGTGATTCAAATTGAATATTAAACGAGACAAGGGGAAAACATGAACTCACGTGTATTCATACGACGTATTGGTACCCATTGCATAGACAATTTACGATATAATGTTTGTTTTATTGCTTCCTGGAAGGTGAATCGAGTAAACCTTACTTATCCTTTCACTTGTTGTGGAGTAATATTGGTGTTTTGATTCATATACCATCGTTAATGAGCAAGAAATGACTGGTTGTCGAGTTGCAGCAATAGATAATATTGATAGTGAACCTACTTATTTAATCAATGCACAAATAAACTTATAATTACTTCACGAAAGCAGTAACTACAAAATCAGCAAAAACAGCGTCAAAACTGCAACAACTGTCCACATAATAGTTATAAAACTTTCAATAAATGTCTACCAGGTAATTATTGCCAATAATTGATGTGACCTTTAAATCGAATGCCTGACCAAATTTTCCACTGGTTCGTGGCGCGGCGTGGCATACTTGAGATTTCAACGTAATTGTTCCTTCATGCGGTGCAGCAATGAGCAATGCAGTTGTCAGGGTCGCGGGAGGCAAGTGTCAGCGCGACGCCCGCGCCACCTGCACGCCAACCGGTGGAACGAGTTCCGATACCCGTCACCGTCTAGTGCCGACTCGTGTAGTTATGAAACATTTATTTATCACCGCCATGATTTTATTTAACCGCTTGCGCAATAATTGCTGAGAACTCCGCCACGCCTCAATGTTGAGTGGCGTCGACCAACGCGACTTCCTCGCGTCGATCTCCCATAATGGGACCCGAGCTTCATCGGCGTTTTATGCAGCTTTAATGATATATCATTTTTAACATGAAACAGAAGCGGCAGTTAGACCGGAGCTCGTTAAAGCTACTTTATTGCAGGCCTACATTATATCAAGGTGTTCCAAGTTCTTGATAGAAACTAGTTGCTGTATCGAAACAAAAACTCGTTTAGAACTGTGTTGAGATGAAATAGAAAAGCACGATAATGTTCACAGTAGCAAACTGTTCGATAAAATTATTTCCACGGATTTTAAATAACAGGTAAACATTGACTGACATGAGCTTGACTTCAATCAGCGACATTCAAGCCAAAATTCAACGAGCACTTTTGAGGCAAATCCTGCAACAATGGGAGATGATTGACGTGTTTTTTGCCAAGTCACAGTCTAGTGATTTTTCAATTCTTTGTTCCCTTTACGACAAAAGAGAAAGTAATTTCCGCCACTATCAACATAAGCTAATGTTTGTGCCCAATTTTTTTAAAAGGTCGTTTCATGAAGCCCGAATCAATTAAAACTATCCTTGATAAGCATCAAAGGTTTTTTGTGCTTGAATGTGGAAGTCGTGATGTAAAAATAACCCGTCATTTGTATATTGTGCGCGACATAAACGGTCCGTATTAGGTTGGTCACGATAAAATCGAATTGAATGTATCTCGTAGTCGGAGGCGGTTGGTCCAGTGCTCGTCACGATCCGTGCGCCGGAGTGTAGGCAGCTACTTTCTCCTAACGGGATTTACCTCGCCGCCCTCCCCTCAAGCAGCTGCCGGCTGCGCAGACGCCGATTACGATTACGACATCCATTTTGAATTTTGTTAACCGCGGAATCACGATGATTATAATGTTACATGTTGTGAAATAATATGTGCGCCACAAATATTTGTTAACCTTTCTTAATTGAAACTGTTCTTGGCTTCCATTAGCGTTTCTCTCTTTTATTGAATTACCATATTTATTGATTGGTACTTCAGCTTTGTAAAATTTCGCGATATTAATGTTTCCTGCTGTTTGGTGCAGTAAGTTATGTAAACATCAGAAAACCGTTGATGAAATATCTAGTAGAAATATTATTTTACTATGCCCGATACAGCTGGAAGGTTTACAAGAACGGTCGTGAGCAGACAAGTTCTTCGCGCCCTCGTTGCCCCAGGGGAGTCGCAGCCAAAGGCCAGGAGTCACGATCTTTGCTTCTCTGGCTTTAGCAATACCTGCCGGCATTCATGTCTTATTGTATTCTACAAAACAAACTGTCATTCCTATGAACAAATTAGTTTTCTTTTTTACCACCACTTTTTGCTATTGAGTCACAGTCGCTGAGCGCGGCTACGTCAAGAGAATTAAGGTCGTCTTTCTTATTCAATACAGACCACAGATTTGTTTACAAATCAGTAAACACTAATGATTTATTCTCTTCTTGTTCAATAAATCTGTCCGAGCGAATTTCTTATTACAAATTCGTGTCTGATAGTTTCGTTTGTGTTACCTTAGTCTAATTTCTTGAGGCTGTCTGGATCAGTTTTGTTTGTAGAATTTAATTGGTTTCGCTATCTGAATTACAACAATATTTGCTTCAAATTCACTTTGCTCGTAACTTAGTTACTATAAGATTTGTTTGCGATTTGCATAACGGCTGCCAAAGTCTTATAATATGATTCATCTTCGTCATAACAGTAATGTAACTCAATCTGTGTATATTCAAGTGCCACTTGTCTCCTCCCACCTCAGCGCTGCTCTGGCATCGATCCAATATGTGTCGATCTTCTGAGAAATGCATCAGCGCCAACATGCTAATTACGCGTATCAACTACAATGTATTTTTGTTACGTAACCCGGGCGACCGGTGATCATACAAATTCTAAATGTAACTCATTAGCACAACATGTGGTCGCCAATTTTGTAACGATTCGAAAGCAGAGCGAATGAAAGTAACTATGACTTCTGGGCTCATACGTTCAAATTCTAATCACAAACGTCACGAACGTATTGATTTCCTTTCTAATAAAAAAGCTTTGTCCGTTTGAAAGCTCGCGAGCACAAAGCGTGAAGACTACAAAAAGCTACTGCACAAAAAGGCTCGACCGTATCGGTGAGCGGTGGTTGCGCGCACTTGCATTATTCCACTATGAAACGGAACGCACATGTGTGGCAGATGTTTGGGGTTCTTTTTTCAAATATATTATTACGGACCCTCCGCCCCCACCTCGGGCCTTCGCCCCTCAACACCCCACTGTGCAGTCACTGACCTCTTTTTGTCGTTGTATTACATCTGTTTCGACCTGCTTCATAGTTATTTCGAAATTCACTTGTTGCTGGTGTTTTGAGTTAAGAATAGCTAGTTGAGTTTTTAAGGCTGCCCGGTTTCCTCATCCTGTTTTTGTTCGTGAAACTCGAATATTTCAGCATGAATTGAGCAAGTTTTATAACTTTTTATGTTTTCTTCATTTTCAATTTTCATTTCGATTTTATACAAAATTTGCGTAATTTTAGTTACGCGACCAAGTTATAGACGTAAAAATATAACGACTGTTAATGTGCAGTGAGCTGCTATAAATATACACCGCGTTGATCGACCACATGTTACTCAGTCCCCGTGGTTCTTACCGAGGGTTGATCACCCGGTAGACATGGACAGGTTCCAAGGTTGCTTCTGACAGACCAACAGCTGTCTGTTATTATGTTAAGTGACACACTATTAAAAAATCTATTATTAGATGACATTATTATTTTATCTTCCGACGAAAATTGTTGGAACATCGAACATCGCCACAGCAATCATAATGAAGTATTGGGTCCTAAATACATATTTGGATTTACGATTTCTATAAAATACTTAGTGTCGAATACTGAAACCTTCTTGTGTTGAGTCGTGTTGTTGGTCCATTGATCGGAATTCCGACAAAATGACATTTTGACGGCTTTTTTATTACCCCGTAAGGTAGGTAGCAATCATAGATATTGGGTTTATATTATAATATTAAACGAATATCATTCTCCACAAATAATGTAAGGACTATAAAAGAATCTAAACTACCAAGTTCAATGCTCCAGTAATCGTTTAGCGGAGCAATCAAGAGCCAACTCAATAAACGTAAAATAACCTCTCGCTCGAGGCAAAAATGTCGAAATATTTACGAGATTCGAGACTTTTTGTTTCACTGCTATATTTAGATACATAATGTGCGAAACTTGTTCAAACGAATTCCAACTCTACAGAAGTTGTGCACATTATATTTTAAGTTGTCAGCGTGGGCAGTTACTCTCAATTATATCCAGGCATGTCGCGACCGACGACGGACCAAATCGTGCGTTCCCCGTGAAACGTGTTTGCCGAAGCTATAAAGGAACTAGTAATACTTGTATTTTGGTCTCGGTCTCTTTTTTGCTCGTTTCGGGCATTCTTTTTTTTCTCAGCTATGAATTCGGCAGGTATATGAATAAACATGACCATTGGAGCCATTTATATCCATTAAGTATTTTTTTGTTACGAGGCTGCGAGCATTTTAATCACAGTTAAAACTAGTTATGTTTGGCGTTCAGAATCCAAAGAAGAAAGGACTTCTTTTCAACTTGCTCCTATGAAATAACAACGACTTTATCAATCAAACATACCTAATCGAAATTCGTAAACCAATACTCTGAATTAAGTCGATGGAATGAAATGTCTTCCTTGGAATTTCATTCCGAGAACCTGTTAAGTGCTTTTTGATCTTACTCAAGGGTCTTTGGAGCAGGTAGAAGGGAAGGGAATCTTCCATGTTTTTGCCGTTTCAAATACGATACCGTGTAATTTATTTTTTCCTTTATTCTCCGTAAATAAATCAGTTTTGTGTCAGAATTTGCCTTCTTTATGTCGCTTTATTTAATACTTCTCTCCCACGAATATAGTGATGTGCTTGTAACCGGTTGGTTTATCGATACCGGGGCAGTCGTTTCGCTCGATTTCTTCTTCCGCGACAACGAACCGGACGGCCGACTCATTCATCAATTATTTATACTTCGCTTGATTTTTAAAAGGAGTATTTATGCTAAAGCACTTGGCTTTACATCATAACAGTAATGTAATTCGACCGCAGTGTAGCATCCAAACTGACCTTCGCCCAAAGTGAAAGACGGAGAGGTTATTGATAATAATTATTATTTAGTTCAACAAATAAACATTTATATCTTACTTGCTCAGCATTATAAATAAATATGATAACTAAAGTAGAACGCTTGTAGGCCAGCGCACCATATGTTGAGGAAGGAAAATATTTGCTTAATGTTGAACATTGAGCACTATTTATTCTACAAAAAGGCAGTAATTGTTTAACATTATGCTGAGAATGTTTGCTTAAGTCAAACGACTCAACAAAACGAAAGAAACAGCATGAAAATATTACTGCGAGGTAGGTATACCAAACAAGCGCGCCAGCCAATCTCTTTTGGCACAATGTTTACAAAATCTCGGGGAAATTGAATCGAGTCTGCGCTAGTATTTGTAAACAGGCCGGCGGCGCACTGTGAACGGCGTGCATGGCTCCTAAAATACTTCAAACAGGAATTGAACCCACGCCAACTGGTGTGCGTAGACGGCGGCTCGCGCGCCCCTCGTAAACTTTTCACTATATGACATCTCATTTTATTCACGTTCATCTGTCTTTTATGTTCGTATAATTTATTTCAGACCGCCAACGAACGCGGTCTGTGGTCAGTGAAATCCTATATTGCGAATAATTAATTACAGACTCCACTTCATCATATCCATAATCTACTGCCTGACACATATACGCACAAAATTAATAGTTCATATTTTTTATGTTTTACTAATCTCTTTGAACATAAAATGTCAATTATAATTGCCGTCCATGTTATCCCCAGCCGTTTATCTCAACGAAACATATTTTCCATTGTATATAATAAATATGTAGATATGGCATTTATCAAGATACAAACAGGTAAATCCGTTCGCTATTTGCATTGAGAGGTATTTATAGTCACGCGAAGCACGTTGAATTTACATCGTCTGTAATCTATTAACCTTGCTTGTGTTCCCCTGACGACTATCGACAACGCGATGATACATTGCGCAACACTATTTAAACAGTTGTCATTGACATAGCTCCTTACCACTTTTGCAACTTTTGTTTTCGTTAAATATTAAGACGTTTTATTCAACTTCTGCTAGTTTTAAAATGAAACTTGCTCGTTTTGTTACAGTTTAGGTTAGACGGCATTCTACAATAACAAAGATGTTTTATATTTTCGATTATATTCGCTTGCTCACCTTCGAATACTCTTCAGGTTGCCTTTAGGAGGTCATGCTACCTGTTTTATACAGCAGATGGCCGTTTTATGATAACATTTCAAATTACAGATCGGTCAGGTTATAATTAGGAATGGTCGTAAAATATGTAAATGATTAAACAGCTTGGAATGAATATATTTGCGGCCATATTTTACGTGATATTTGCTGTTTGAATTAACAGCCAATGAAATATACGCGGATGTAGCGTGTTCACCACCGCACTTGCTCAATAACTCTCGTTTTATTTGCCTCCCGGGTGACCTATTTTAATCCTACGATTATACGATACGTTGCAGTGGATTTAAATATTAGTTGAGCACCGCATGGATTTTGTTACATTAAAATTCGAACGTTACTTGCGATTATGTAGGTCGCGTGTGTTCACGTAGTTTTCACAGTTTACGTGTAGATCGAGTTTGATTGCTTTCTCAGTTTCGAACCCGTTTGTAAGGGGAATAAGTTACAGCCGCAGGATGCACCGTTTGAAAGTGTACTTACACAAGGTGTGATGTTATTGCAACACGCTCTGAACTAGTTTCATGGCTATTAATAAGATTCGTTTAACGTACGTGTAAACTTTCGTTCTACTCGTCAATATTCGTGCTCACGCATACACATATAATGTCGCAGTTCTCAGTATTTTCTGCAATTTTTTTTTATAAATAAAATGGCGAGCGGGTTTAAAATTAATGAAAAGCATTGCTAATGCATTGTTTCTGCGCGGTGTCGTGTAACCGGTTCTCGGTTCGTCACGCGTGTCGGCTTCGAGGAAACCAACAGTAAAGTTGTTTCAATTGGCATTCTTCGCACGCCCGCTATCGCTTGCCACAATGTCAGCGTGAACCGACGTAACTACACGACGCCCATCTCTATTCTCTATTGTTCTCGCTTAGAACGCCCTCTTAACTTCTTGTTGCCACGCCAGTGAAAACCGCGCGCTATTTGGCACCGATATCGATTAGCGTGGTAATCTTACAACGGCCACTTTCCTTTATTGCTTCATCGACAAAATCTGTTCTAATATTCATTCGGATACGTCTTCAAGGTTTCAAACGGAGCGCGTCTGTGCCGGATCAATGCGTATAATTTATTTATTTATACGGCGGATGCGAGCCTATTTACGTCCGAGCAACCCGAAAGAAGGTTATTCGCGTTTACACAACCGATGAACGTATACAAAGAAGAGTTAAACGAACGCTGCGGACATTAATCAACGTTGTCGGTAACCGTAACCGTCTCCGGGGGATTAGCCGGCGAGATATTCTATTCTTCGGTCGTAATTAATAGCTTTTGGCAAGTGAGCGTCGGCGGGCGGCGCAAATAGATAGTCGTGACGAGACGTTGCACTTGCGTAATTAGATATTTAAAACACGCGATACGAAAACAATGCGGGTTTATAGGAAACGTTAGTTAGATACACGTAACTGTATCCTCTGTGATGTGGCATGCACATAATACGCGCCCCACGCCGTGTAAAGCGGGCCAACGGCCTTTTGACTGGCTAGGTGTCGAGTCTAGATGTAGATAGGCGTCGGCGATGCACGGACTCACAGAGACGAACGACTGATGCCGATCATCACGAGATGTCGACATAACAATATGAATAATGGTAGCGTAACGTCGGGCGTGGGCCGCCCGTCGAACACCATTCGAGATCTGTCAATACGAGTTATTTTGTACACGAAATTCGGCTCAAGTGGCTCTCCCGCGCATGGTATTACAGCTATCGAGTCAAGAACCTCGACATTTAATTAGGCATGAGTTATGAACGCCCACGGCTGTTAAGGCAATGACTCCTGGCTTTTTGATTCATTAGCATGCAATTACACACTTGGAAGTTATACACATTGGTAAATATCGTATTATTTGCAATTTTAATACGAATGGCTTCCTGTGGAACTTGACTAACATTTTCCCACATTTCCTCGATTATTTTCAATTCTGAACGGTATCTTAATGCGTTTGGTCGACAATCTTGATCCCGGTTGACCGGATGTGCGTTAATTACAATTACAGCTATTCAGCCAAGTTCCCAAAGGAAAATGACTAGTAAATTAGTTACTTATGTCCCGTTTCTTTTCCAGTAACAACATAGAAGGCCAATTTTTAAACACTTTTTTATTTCTATTCTA
The DNA here is from genome assembly GCA_964057025.1 of Standfussiana lucernea. Taxonomy (NCBI): domain Eukaryota; kingdom Metazoa; phylum Arthropoda; class Insecta; order Lepidoptera; family Noctuidae; genus Standfussiana; species Standfussiana lucernea. The sequence continues at coordinate 11,585,084 of OZ059796.1, forward strand.
ATAAAATTGTTCTATTTGATAAATGATCAACTAATTCTGTTGTCAGGGGCAGACATTGTGTTTTTCTATTTTAGTTATCTTTGTATGATGTCTTGTTCGCTAAAAGCTTTAGCTGAAGCGGCTACGACATTGTACGCCATGTTGATTATTTGCGCACTAAAGTAGCGTTTGATGTGTTTGACATTGGACAAAATACGAAATTGCATCAAGAATAATGCGATGAAACTCAATCAGGGTTTCCTTCGCGATTGTAATACAAATGACATTATTATTAATATTAGCGGTTGTTTCTCAAGACACCTTGTTTCACCTCGATTTCTTTTCCTGTTATTTAGCTGCCCCTTCATTTACATGTTTAAGCGAAAATATTGACTAAACCGGTTTATCCGAATGTTGATTTTTCTGCCTCATATTATTGACTGAATCATTAATGTTAATAACATGTTTATAAATAAATAAAACCAGCTTATGTAAGATTTATATCGTGTCAAAATACGTTGCTGAGTTGTTTGTCATTTAGTTGATGTCGGCGGTATAATGTGAGCCTTCCTCAAAAACATTGTGTCATTCAATTATATTTAGAACCTGAGACTACAGTATTTTGTAATAAACTAAATTGTGTTATTTCAACACAAGTTTTTTTGTGTACATATTTTTATTTTTTGTATTCATTTGTTTGTCCCACGGTCTGGAATTGTAACACGTTTTATTTTCTTTTGTTTGTTGTCTATCTTTTCGAGCGAATTAAAACTTGTTTTATAATATTTTGGGGTTATTATAAATTAGAATAGTTCTTGCTATCAGTCCCAAAAAAACAAAAAGAAAGGCCTTAATATCCAAAATATTTCAAGTACAGCTCGTTAAAGACAATTTATTATCTCGGTGAAGTACCCATACATTCCTATTAGGTTATATTAATAAAGCGGTAGACATGGAGAACAGTATAAAAGTGATTGATGATCAATATTCGAGGACGCGCGGTATTAGACCTCTATGGGCCTCGCGTACAATTTGTAACAATGATTGTGTTCAGAAAATATAACTGATTGATGTATGGATGAACTTACACTATCACTTACGGGATATCTTCCGCGATTAATGTTTATATTAATATCGTCGATATCGCGGAAGATATCCCGTAAGTGATAGTGTAAGTTCAGTTATAAACCGTGAAAGCTTTAAACAGTGTTTACTATACTGCCTTACTAAACGCAAAAGCGGTATCTCAAAAAAATATCGTAAAGTAGATTTTGATGGCATCGGATAGCTTAAATAAATACGCATCTAATTAACTTAGATAAAAAGCAGTATCAAATTTTAAAACAACAAAAAAAAACCTAATAAGCATCCGTAAAGTTTTAACCAAAATATACCTACAAAACTTCAATTTTCTCGAAACTGGCTTTCTTTGAGATACGGCTTTTGCGTTTAGCACGGCAGTATGTATATGGATGTTGAGTCTATGTATGTATCATCACTTGTAGGTCTATAAACAATGGATGCATGATATTGAGGATACAGGCCACATTATTGGGTTCTCACTCATTGATGGTTTATCTTTGTTTGGAAGGTTTATTTTAGGAAAATAACAGAACATATATTATTTTAAGCGTCATCATTACCAGTTCCTCTTTTAATACTTCGATTTTCGAAAGGATATCCATGTAGAGGCTTTTATGGGGATGTCAAAACGGTTAGAATACCTCATGAGCATTTGCTAGCTTTCCAAAAATAGTTATAGATAATGAAATTAAAATAGCCGACGTATACTTACAATACAATATATACTAATGTGACTGTTCCTAAATAATCCTAGACTGATAAAATGTCCGTTTTAAATCATATTAATATTATATTACCTAGTAGTTTTAATTTTATGCAAAACTAGCTGACCTGCGCAACTTTGGCTGCGTTAAATTTTTGATTAATGTTCCGCTTCTATTGGTCGCAGCGAGATGTTATATAGCCTATAGCCTTCCTCGATAAATGGGCTATCCAACACTAAAATATTTTTCAATTCGAACCAGTAGTTCGTGAGATTAGCGCGTTCAACTAAACAAACAAACTCTTCACCTTTATAATATTAAGTAGGTATAGATGTGATGAAATTTTCCACACCAAAGTGAACAATTAAAACATAGTTGTTTCGTATAATTTATATTGTAATGTATTTACCTACTGCTTGTATCAGGAAGGCAACTAAAGTTATTAACACAAGAACCTACATCGAATTACTGTGTTGTACCTAACGTTTACATATTATCCTTGTTAAGTATGTATTTATGCGGTTTTGACTTCGTGAGTAAATGTTTTCAATTTCAAATACTTAGGTATGTACATTGTTTGCCATTGTATTTAATTCCACATGAACATTGCAGTAGTAGGCAATTAATTTTTTTCTTGGAATTTACGTAACATTTTAATCTGTCGTTAGTCATAATGATGACATGACTTTATTTAATATCTACGTTTTATCGGACTAAACCACAATGTTGCTTATTTTTTATCATAAAATAAAAACCCCGAAGGAGAGAGGTTATCAATTTGACACATATATCTTTTTCTTTAGAGACCATAATTATATTTTATTGCTTCATAATAAAACGAATTTGTAAATCACATTCCACTCACATTTTAGAGTTCAGAGAAATCATAAATCAACAACAGCTTACATAACCAATCGATACGTAGAAAGTGTTACGAATCAATTCATTATATTATATTATACGCAGCTATGTATTTACATACGTCGATTGTCAATAGAAATTCTACGTCCATCCGACTAAATGCCACGAGGTCGCATCGAGTCATCCATCCTTCAATACATATTGTTAGCCATACAACACACGGACACACGAACGCACCTATTGGTACACTATCGTGTTGAACTCACTTTATACCAATCAATTTGCATTGCGTCAAGGTTGATTACTTAATAAACCTCTCGCTATTTTTGTCATGTATAAAGTACACGATTTTTTGCTAGGTTTTCGAATTTCATGCCTGTTTTTGCACTTGTTGAAATGTAAATGTGTAATGTGCGGTTAATGTCTTACAGCAACACGCTATATGTTTAGACTAACGTAGATTTAAAGTACACAACGATAAGATAGCTGTGCAAATAAGTTACTTAGTGTATTTTGATTACGACTGCAAAGGAACAGACTGTGTTTAGACGCGCGTAACAAAGGCTAATAAAGTTTAAGTAAACGGCCAAGTGAAGATTATTTAAATGGAGGTCGAGAAAGTAAAGGCCGAGCGTCGATGACTGAATAACAAACTCTTTGGGCATGTCGAGAGTTCGCGACGCTACGGTTGCGCAACAAATTGTCTACGGATGATTATGGAGAGCGGACGTCACGCGTCGCGACTCCCCGTTTAGAAAAACAATGACAAACTTACGACGGCCCCCCCTGCCCGTCCCCGAGCCATCGCCGCCAAGCGAATCGAGGCGACCTATTGAACTATCAAAGGCCCAAATTGGCTGGTCGCACGAAGCCATTTGAATAAATTTGACGAATAAAATCGCAAACAACGAAGTCATCGGAACGTGAAACCGAAACTATCACGCTCGTAATTGACTACCGCACGGTTAAAGGAATGCTATTATGCTACTCACTTATCGCCGCCGAGTCTGGCCTACATAAAACGTGTCGATTTTAGACCTGATAACGCTGGCCTTGCGTTTTAACCGTACTGGCATTTAAATTGCATAAATCGAATTTAAAACGTGCAATTTACTCGATGCAACCGGTTCTCATGTAATTTAATTCACGAGTTGATTATCGCCGACGTTACTAGTTGAGAATGACTAAGTACAACACATGTTCTAGATATTAAATATCATAACGCATGTTGTGAATGTATCAAATTAAGTAAGAGTATCAAATGAGTCCGCGGAATGATGTCACACTGGCATACCGACATTGATCCGATTTCATCTTTACGAAGCAAAGTAAACATGATTAAATAACAAAAAGAAACTAAATAGTATTAGAATGATTCGACGTCGCTTATGGTCTGTTCGGCGACAAAAAGTCCGTAAAACTTGAAGAAGATGACGTGGGTCGAATTGTCTATTCGTAAAATAGAAATCCAATATGGATGTAGGTCGACGTGACTTGATAATGGAATGTCCAAACGTGATGTTGACACAAAAACGTGAACGTAATTCGGATATTTGTGCGAACAGAAGTTTTGTTGTTTGTTCGCTGCTCGGTATACAACATTCAATTAATTAGCGGAGTTAGGAGTGTTATATTGTTAATTTTGTTTCGTACATAACAGACTAACAGTTGTTGCTATGTTTACACAGAACCGTTATTTAGCTACGTCTTTTCCTAACAAAAGAAACCGCTCGGGAACGGGCAAATCGCTCACTTATAAGAATAATAATTTGAGTTCACCCTCGAAAATGTCTATCTCATATCTTACATCAATGTTTTCTTTTATACGTGAATGTTGGGAGGGTGAGGTAGAGGGTCTTTGTGTCCCCTCGGGCTCCAAGAGAAGGGTTGACGTGGCTTTTCTATTCATCTATATTTAGAACAATAATTATAAAGTTGCTAGCTACGCGTTAATTCCATTTTAATTGAATTTGATTCCAAACACGCAAACATTTCTATGTCTAGTCGAATTGACATGTGAAGCGATACGGGTAACGTGTACATAATTCTAACTTGAGGTATTATTATTTTATGCGAATATACGTCAATAGCGTAGCGGTTCCGCTGCTACTACGTTCGGCTACGCGACTGGCGTGGCAACCACGGCTCCGCTACGAGCGGCTACACGATATCGCGCAACGGTAGCGTATAAGTGTAGCTATGCTGATCTGCAGCTGTTACGCATTACGAAATGCTTGTGTAGCGGCTCCGCTGATGCTACGCGACTTTAGCGTAGCGGCCACGCTTCCTTTTCGCAGTACACTGTAAGAGTATACATTTGATTGCCCTGGATACATACGCTCAGTAAATATACTGTTAGTATCCCTACATATTCATGTCTATTCGTTCATTGAAGTTATTTTTAGAATGCTTTTAAAACATGCTGGAGTCAAAACAACAAATAGTTCTTTGTTTATTTTTTTATGGAACGTTGGATTCGAATTCTAGGAATTGTTCATTGTTTCTCGGAATACGTAAAGCTCTAAGCAAAGAAGGGACTAGTAGAACAGTCTGCCTAATCCAGAAGATTATACGAATAAACTCGGACTAAAATCGTTAAGTTGTAAAAACACACAAAGCGCTACTTTCGAGTTAATTACTGTCATAAAATGCAGAAATTACGTTGTGTAGTAATTCAATTTAAAGCAATTATTTTAATGTACTACTCTGTCAAGAAAGTACCGGGAAACGATCAATAACACAAAAAATCTTAGTTATTCATCCAAAGTTATTTTATCGCCATCAAAGTATGCTCCTTCAGAAACGATACACTTACGCCAACGAATAATACAATCATCGAAGCATTTTTTAAACGCTTTTTTCGGAATTGAGTTTAGTTCTCGCCGCGAATTCTCCTTTATATCTTCTACCGATTGAAAACGGGTGCCACGAAGTTGTAATTTGAGTTTAGGAAAAAGAAAGAAGTCGGCTGGCATTATCGTGGTGCAAAATCGAAGAATTTTTATTTTTGGAAAGAAAATTCTTCGATTTTGACGAAAAAGGAAAGCCATTTTCGTCGAATTTGCTCACTTAAACGTCGCATCACGCTCAAATAATATTATTTATTTACTGTTTGACCTTCATGACACCGCGATAGTTAAAGAAAACGGTCAACATGAGTTTGACTTTTGATCGACTTTGGCGTGGTTTTTTCAGTTTCGGTTCAGTTGGAAGGCGCCACTCCGAAGCTTGTTGACTAGTTTGCATGTCAAACTCGTAAACCCACGTCTCGTCACCAGTAACAATGCGTTTTTTGAATATTGGGTCGGAATTGACTCTAGCATGTCCTCAGCGACTCTTATTTTGAGTTTTTGGAGAAAATTCAGGTCTTTTGGGACTAGCCGAGCGGCAACATGTTTCATACCCAAGTGATTATTTAAAATGGTACGGATCAGCTCGTGAGACATAGAAAGTTCAGCTGCTATCTCTCTCAAACTTGAATGAGGATTTTCAGTCACTATTTCCTTCACTTTTGCGATGTTGACTTCTGTTAAAGACGTTGATCGTCTACCAAAGCGAGACAAATTTTCCATCACATCTCAACCGCTTTTGAACGCTTTGTACCACTCATAAGCACGTGTTTTTGATAAAGTCGAATCACGGTAAGCCTTCTGTAACATTTTTAGGGACTTCGAATATGAAATTCCATTGGCGGTGCAAAATTTTACACAAACTCTTTGTTCGATGTTTTTGTCCATTATGAAATTCACAATACACACTAGATATGATCTAACTGAAAACAGCACTGTATTTAGTCGAAATAACAGATGCAACTCAATCCCCGCGCCAAAATGGAAAACAGTTGTGCCAATCTAACAACAACAAAAAAAAACAAAAAATTGGAACCATAAACAAATCATCCACTCCCGATACTTTTTTGACTGAATTTATACTGAATTACACACAGTTATTGTTATTGTTCTATGGAAATTGTAAGCGTCTCCAATTATTTTAATTTTTAGTCGCAATCGCAAGCAATGTGTCATAATTTCATAGACACAAAGGAATACGAAAAATGAATGTTTGAATGGAATCAGCTGCTCGGGGATGCAATGTGGGAATACACAAAATAGGGATGGGGATTTGTGTGAGAAGGCATAGGCTTTCGTTGCCTAGCAACCGGGGCCGGATGCCCACCGTTGTAAAAGGGGCAACACTGAGCAAATATACAATGCTCTGTTAGACGATAAACAGTTCTGGGTTATTGTTTTAGGAAAATGATACGAGGCCTGTAAATTAATGTGCGCATAAATTCTCAGATAGTCTCTGGATTTGTTTCTCTATAGACTGGAATTTATTTTTAGAACGTTGCGGGCACATTGGGATGCCGAATGATTGAGGCTACTGTGGTTTCAGCCTTTTTAATAATACATGCACTAATTTATTTCTAATTTTGACACAGGTATTTTTATTTGGTCATTCATTCAAAGGTGTGACATTTATTACCTACAAATATAACCTGTCAATACATATCAATGGATCTGATATAAAGCAGGGAAGGTAATCATTAATCAATTAAGCCGTTGATAACTAAAACCTATTTATATCGCTACGATGATTTCATGCCACGATCCAACTTTATCGTCACAGCCATTAGATAAGTAGAACATAATGCCAGTTATCAACAAGTTTCAAAGTACAAAGATCACAAACTCGGGGCAATACTATTGTACAACAAATGGCCTCTTGTCGTCATAAATAAAAGAATAACTAATCAAAGTTTTGCCCCTGGATTTACTTCGATTCATGGGTGACAACGTAAACAAGCTGCGAGCGGTTTGTGGGAGGCATGCCACCCCTCCCTCCCTTCGTTCGTCCCCTAGGCGCGGGAGCCTCAATTGTGACATTTTCCTCTTGTCGCCCCCTCACAGTTCAATAATCTTTCAACGACACGAAATTTGAAAATTAAACACCCTCCCTTCTTATTGTAGGTACTTCGTCTTTATATTATATTTTCATATTTTTTTTCAATAGGTTCTTATTGCGTCTTGAGATTTTTGAAGGGTCTGTTGCCCATTGAGTCGATTTTAATAGCACTTGACATGTTTCATAATATTTTTATAGAAATAGAATCGATGACATAATGGCAGCAGATATGTACTTGGGAAACAGGTTTTCTCTCAAAATAAGCGCGTTTTTGCGTAACCACGGGTTCACGTAAGCATCTGTGGATATAATTGGTTAATTTGAATAAATTTTGCCCAATGTTTTTTCTAAACTTGTTATATTCGCCTACGTAAATAAATTAGTGAAAAAACAAATTCTTATACTAACTCGTTTCACCGTACACTAAATTATGAGCCGGGGTAGGGGAAGGGGGGCGTTGGGAGACTTAATTATAGATGTAGATACATATCTACATCATTTTCCTATCTTAATTACACGGAACATTTTAACTGAGAATATAATGTAGACTACCATTTACGTAGAATACAAAATACGCTGTTAAACGAGCACAGTACTCGACACTCGTGCTCTATAGATTTTCTCAGGAACGTTCAAACCGGCTGAGTACGTGCACTGCCAGGTAGCCGATAACGGTCAATGTAACTCGTTGAAACATTTCCTGGCACTGTGCCAGCACCGAATGTGCTTCTCCGAGAAAACCTTTGATAACCTGCACCAGTTAACCGTTAATGGTAGGCTTAATGCTCTGAATAAAATAGGGGCACCCTTGCGGCCCTTACCCGACTTAGTGAGGGGGCTCGGGCAGTCTGCCACCGAGGACCATGATGTACGACCGAATGCCACACATAACGCCATTATGTTGTATTTGAAATTGATATATCATTTGATCCTCACGTACGAATATTAAACGACGACGCGACGTATCATCTACTTTACCATAATTACTGTCTAACAACGTGACTTGTACAAAAATAGACACCATTATGTAATGTAGACACATTATTACCTCTTTGTCATAGTAATAGGTTGCTCCATCATTATTGACTTTTCATTCATACGTTACAACAAACAAAGCACCCTCGATTATTTATCAATGGTATTTTCCACAGCCATTATTATTATAGCAAACTATAATGCTTGATGTTTTGATATCTTGCATTACTGTATTGAGCTCAAGGAAGCGATTGTTATGTGTGGCGAAAAGTATAAAGCATCTCAGTAACAATGGAGTCATTGTGGGGTTTGATTAGTGAATTGAGGCACAGGGGCGTCGCGTCGTGGCGGACGATCACGACTTTCTGATCTCACGCCAGCCAAGTTCCCAGCGCTTCTCTACAAATTGTTAGGACATCACTACTCGTATGCGCAAAAAAGAAAAACGCATCCACCCTATTACCGGTTTGCACGATACGCGCATACCGAGATGAAACTACCAATAATGATTTTGATTCATATTATAGTTACGTGAAAGAAATTGAAATAACACATTAAAATTCTTGAGATAATGTGCATTAAATTGGCGTAGCGTCGGTTTGTTTATTCTTTTGTTCTGTCTGGGTATGAAGATATCAAGATGTTTGGCGTAATTCACAAACTCGACACGAGAGACTGGACCACACGCGTGTCCAGTTTGTGATACTCAAAATTAGTAAGACTTACTATTTCGTCATCTGGACACGCCGAGATTTTTACGCGTGCCCACATATTGAAACTTAAATTAAATCACAAATGTTATCTGAGTAGATAAAATTATGTTGGCGAGATATGAAACGGTGAATAAAGGAGATTGTTGAAAACGTTATTTGTCACGCAGATAAAGAGTACAATCTTGCAATGTCATATGATCGTAAGAGTGGAGTGTTCGTTGCTATTCTTAGATAATGCGTCATAAAAAGTATGTTGTGTGGTGTTGAGTGGTAACAATGGGTCGTTGGGTTTACAGGAAGTGCGGCTGTAGCCCGCAGCTGTCTGTGTACCCCACACTATTGCTCACCTTCGGTACACACGCCACACATACAAGACACGTTGTAAATACGTTTATCGCATTTACCCACCGTACTAAAAGCAAAATTTTCGCCAAAAATCAACGAGGCTCACTTGATAATAAAATGTCATGTATTCTAAAATTGTAAATAGATTTGCTAGATTCGACAAAAAATATTTTTCCGGAAATGGAATACTGTTATTTATGTACAAGGTTTAATCTACATATTATGTTCAATAAAACCCGTGTAAACTTGAAAAGAATTGATGACACTCATTCCCACACATATTGAATACACGATATTTTTCCTTGTTTACGGGATATATGGTTGAACAATCCCACCATGTTTTCTATTTCTAGATGACAGGAAAGCGTGTTATTGATTGAATGTTTTCTGAATATTTGCTCAAACGTTTGACGTAACTACTCATGACTGACTTATTTGCTTATGTTTCGTTTAAGTAAGCTATGATCAAGTTTCTTTACATCGCTTCAATTCGCTTGAGAGTCGTATGTAATAAAAATTCATGGAGTACATTTTGCATGCTGACGTCGTTAAAAAGTAAAATATGAGCTCATTTCTGTTCAGTGCCGAGCTTTGTGTTTTCCAGTACAAACGCGATGTAATAATTCGTAGTTCACGGTTACGTTCGCTTATGCTCACGTTAGCGTGTGTTAGCCCACACTTGCGGTCGCCGAACAGACGGACGGGCTCGGTATTTCATTTTACATTATTACAGTCGTCGTCGGCGGTAGACTTTCATCAGTAATGAGTGCTCCGCCCGTAGGGTAGGCTCGACCGCAAATGTATTCAACGTTAATTCAAGAGCTCGGCAAAAGGAAATACACCTTTATATTTAGTGTTTACGAACATAGAACAATTGAATGTTATTACTGTTTAACTTCAAACGGAATAACTCATCATCTCGCAACCATCGGTTGTGTAATAGCCGCACAAAGGGTATCGCGCATCAATCAGAAGTTGCCGAGTTCTATGCTTTAGTTCCACTGGTTACCGCTAATTGTTGTGAAACGTCTCTATTAATGAAGAGTCTTTCATTCCGAGAGAAAATACTTTTGATTACGATTACACGGTACAATGGCCGTGCGTGAGAGTTGGACGCGTTGTATTGTGCCATTAAAATTATGTATTACACTGGCGCATGCTCTATTTAGCCAGCCGGTAACAATAGAAACTAATAATGATCATTCTGTATTAATTGCACGTTGCGTGCCGCAGTAAAGACTGTTTGCAATACTTATCGTGTCATGATCGTTACGTGCGGTCGATGGAGCGCGGCGGAAGCGAAACGGACTAGAAAAAAAATGAGTTCTTTTTAAATTGGGGGTATTATCCGAGCGGTGCGGAGTGTTCATCATAAGGTCGTATTAATATTCACGATGCGGCGCACCCGGGGCGGGCAGGCTTCACAAAATGGCTGCCGGAGGCGCGCGGCCCGACCGAGTCGTGACCGCCAGGAATCCACGCGCTCGTACCGAACCCTCATCAATTATGCATGAATGCGGCCGAACGCCGATGTTTACTCTCCATGAGACAACAATTTATTGCGTCGTGCGGTTTTTGACATCCGATCGGAGACCGGTCCGGCGATCTCAGCAAGTATGACGAAATACTTACGATTTACGTCCGCACTGATTTAATGCGCAAATATATCATTCGCTTTGATTATAATGTCCGACTGTGGTATAGATAGGTAGGTACACTTCAGACGTGTGGGGACAGTTCTTGTATGGCGAGTTTCCAAGACATCACAATTCAATACACTGACTCACGTAATTCTTATAATCATTATTATTTACTTCAGCGCGATTCTATTGTTTTCCTTCATCCGTTTGACTTAATTCGACACTACCTCGTGTCGTGGCTAATAATAATACAATCAATTCACACACAGTTCACAAACAATACAATAATAAAAATACGTCGTCTATGAATGCCAAATACGCTTCGTGGATCGTTGGACGTTGATGTTCATAAAATAGAGGCGTGAGTCACATTTTATTATTGCATCAGGCAATCGTCGAATTAATTTAATCGTAATAACCGCGGCTACATATTGGCAGCTGGGCAACTATTGATAAGGGCTGAATTACTTTGTTATTATCGAAATGTGTCTCTTTACCTAAACATTAATTCTCTCGTAGGTATGTAGGTACATTACTTGGGAACTTTACTGGCATTGCAGTAAACTCTGACGTCTTCTATACTCTCTGAGTCATGGTATCCGGAAAACCGTTTCTCACACAAGTATATGTAAAATACCTAGTTGAAGTCCAAAGGAATAGGATGTGTGCACACTGTTCAAATGTGTGGAACCTCGTAACAAACACCCGCGAGTTCGTTAGATAACGTTATCTATGTCACACAAAGGTGTTTTTAATCAAAGTTGTTTACCTGAATGGTTTGTATTTTACATTTCTGAATGTTTTATTTATCAATGTGCAGCTGCGTATCAGATGCTTTCAAGATATCAATAGTATAACCCGTTGAATTATTGAGTGGTATTTCAAACAGCGCGTGTAGCCTGACATAGATCATAAACCGTTTAAACACACGTGGAAAATATTTTTATAACTTGTTTGAGTTTCTCAAGCGTAAATGAAATGAAACGAAGCGTACACCTATTGAAATTCTGAGAAGTTCACAAACGCTCTCAGGTTATTTATACAGGTCTTTGTACAAACAGGCGGCTGGTAACGGGCCTCTTATCAGTGCCTGCAACCAGGCTATCGACTGCCGTGTTTGTATTTTCTTATCTACAAATTCCCGCCTCTCACTATGCAACTTATCTATGTATGCAAACTATTGTATGATAAAACACCTATTTTTAGTAGATTATCTCAAGTCGTGATGTTCTGTTCGTTACACATATCTTGAACATGATTCTGTAGAGATAAGCACGCAACTATCTCAATGGCATTAAGTATTTATCATTGTTATTTGGAACGCGAGACATAAGACTCACAAGTAGGTGGATACGAGTCACTTAACATGAAACATGAACGCGTTCCACATGAAAATATATCGCCGTTTTTTCATCGCATTGTATGTGCAAATTACACAGCATTAGTTATTCGCATGTAACCGCTAACTCGATTAGCACAAGGCCAAAACAAGGTATGCGACCTCTTTGCTTGTTTTTACAAAAACTTCGCGAACGGGTTTTGCCTGCCAACTTACCTACGTATCCGCTCGTATCCGCCTGCCCGGTACCCGCATGACGAGACAGACTGATAAAAACAACTACCTACTAATAACGACCCAATACAAATTGTTAATGCATGATTTACTTAACAAAAAAGTAATTAGGTTTTTTAACTGTGTTCGCAATCAATCGTCGGGTTAACAAAAACAAAAAAAAAATGACCGACTTCTTAGAAGAACTTTATTGGTTTTTGTTATCATCGTATCTAATTAGTGTTAATGTGTTTTGCGGTTGCGAAAATCTGAAAAAACACTTGATTTAGATTATTTTTTAATGCAAATTCCGTTGGTTAAACATCAATTTTATTAATGTGACCTGCAAGCTGAACTCTTTGTGTTATTTATAAAGCAAACACACAACGTATAGCTTGTCACGGAATACTTGGGAGAGTGCCAAATCGTTAGCGCGATGTAAAATGTTTTCGGTATGTTGGTCAACGATCGCTATTTGTTTATACCTATTATAACAATGCATGTTCGTACACTGCCTGTCTTGATTGATTAATTAGATCGGTAATTTTGTACAAAATGCGTCAGGATTTGTGGATTTGAATAATATTAAGTAGGTTCTGGTTCTGCTACGGAAGATGTATGTTTCCTGGATTTGCAAAGGACCATGCGTCAAATTGGGCTCAGTGTCCAACAGAGCTATGGCATATGCCATTGTAAAGGATTTTGTACGTACTTAAATTGTTACTATCGGCACCACCTTTAATTCCATTGCAGAAAAAAGATATGAACCTAACTATGTTTTGTAGAAAAAGACAATTAGTAGTCATAAAACTGTTATCGTAATAATAAATGCGCTTGCGAAAAACATTTTTAACTGATGAAAGCTAAAGAGAGAGAGGTTTGGAAGGAGAAAAGGGGGGGATTTGCCCAGCAGTGGGACACATGAGAGGATAAAAAAGCAGTTTTATTTTTATGTATTTTTTTCACATGGAATTAAAACAAGTATAAAAACAACAAAAACTACAATGTCATTACAGCATTTACTTTGCAGAAATATAGCTTATTTATGGTAGGAGAAAAATATTTATAGCAAAATAACCCCATGGATTCTTCACTAAAATGAGTTAATATCTTTACATTTAGTGTTGTACAAGTATATTCCAAGTGATCTCATCTCTGTTGGTGGGTGAGCCCAGACTTCATACATTTTTGCCCATGGCCCTTTACGTACTTAGTCTGTTTTACCTCGGAACATGTGTGTTATTTTCCGTCAAGCACAGCCACGGGCAAAATTAGACTCACCTTACCTAATTTAATAATAATATTTCTGGAAATACCAGTAATGAGTTTCCTTTGTTTATTATTTGGAATGTTGTTAACTCCCACCCCTAATGATTCGGGTGTGTCAAATATTTAGAAACGATAAGTTATTGTTCTGTTTATTTCAATACGCTTACGCAATCCTCCATTGTTTTATCAATTTTATGAAGAAGTATGTTTTCTTGGAATGAATGTCATTTCCGCGTTATTGTCATTATTTTCGGTAAATGTTTTTGGTAACAAACGTATTTTAAGATTTTTAAGCTCATGTTCTAATTGTTTATTGTGTGACTGAACATAAATTAAAATCAAACGAGAATTTCTTGCTATTTTTTTACCAAATACGAATCTTAACTTCTAGCAAAGGTAGTCGAAGCCATGGTTCTATATTCATATCGTTAATTAAATATAGTAAGTAGGTACTCATACATAAAAATATTTATTCTAGTGGGCTAACGTTTATTTGTCCACCTAAACGTTTTGCTATCATTCAGCTGTTTGATTATGTAAATCGTTCGCCGTGATTAGCGACATCTGCCCTTCCTGTCGTATTACATGGGGACTTGGGGTCCTTTGGGGAACTGGAAGACAGGACGGGTGCACATGAGCGTCAGGTGCTAAGTCCGCGAGGGGAGCGCCCGGCTCCCCATCTGCCTCCCCGCGACACCCGCGCCGTTCACTTGTTGCTACGTTGTGCTACGTCGCCGCTGCTAAAGTCCAGTCGCGGAGCAGGAAGAAATTCGTACAATGACCTCTTTACCTACTGACAGTGGTCACAAACATTTTTGCATTTGGTTTAAGTACATGAAATATTAGAAGGAGAAAAAAATTACCAACACTAATAAAATAAATTACTGTTATTATATAAATTATTTATTTAGATTTTATACATCGCTTGTTTGCGACAAGGATGACATAAGTCAAAACTTTAGATTTTTCGATGTTGGTTGTAGTTGAATATAAAATTAAGGAAAGCAAGTATTAAAATAAGTAACGAAAAACGTAAAATAAATCTTTAATCTTTTAATAAAAAGTTTCTCTATGCAAAAAAAAAAATTGGCAATATACTGAAAATATTTTTAGAACTTGCAAAAAAGCTGTCCTGTATTTCTTATTTTTCGAGTTATGTCATTATTGTTGCAAACGAACGACATATTAAAACAGTTAAAAATCGAGTTACAATTACAAATTCGGCAGAAATAAAAAAATAAAAAATTCGTCGAGCAAGCCAAGGATTTTTTGTCGTGACTCAAGGCCAACCTAAAAACCACATGCAAACAAGTACAAACCTTACAGTCTCGGGTAAAAGGTTGACAATCCCTAAAGACGGCGGCCATTGCATCTGTGCGAGCGAGACTCATTATATTTACGCGGGAGTAACAGAGACAGATAATCACAGGTTAACGTTCGAAATTCTTCCTGCTTCGCGTCCGGACTTTAGACTGCCGCACACGCCCCCCCCCGCCCCTTTCCTCCGTAAACCACTTCCCTTCCCCGCGCATTTCAGTTCTTTGTGCGCCACAGAGGCTTTCGCACGTCCGTGCTGTGCCACTTTACGTTCGCAACGAATCATTTTGACATAGTCGTGAACTGTATATAATATTAATACATAGATAGCATAGCCAACTGGAATTTGTGAGTGTGTGCCGGTGAATGTTCGAAATCTGCGACATTTTGACCGCATCCTAGAACACCTTTGGGAGGATTTCAACCTGATTGGAATATCCACGAGGATTTTTGTGAAAAATCTGTGATAGTGACTTGGGTCATTTGTGTTGTTAACGGGCACCGAAGAAAATTGTGTCTGATTGTAAGAAATTGAAGTGATTTTGAAAATTTAAGCTGAAAGAAGACTATTAACTTTGTGTTTATTCAATTGGGATCTGTAAGTACTTTTAATTTGTAGTATTTTAAATTATACCCCGAACTTTGGTTCCTTCCCAATTGACTAAGTGATTTGTGACAGTTCAATTCAAATTGCTAGAGGTCATCCACCTAATGACATTCGTAACGTCTTTTTGAATTTGGAGTTATTGGGTACGTTTACTTTGGCGCAACTGCAAAGGTGTAAACTAATGGAAGCTATTCATAATTATTTAAATCGTCAAGAAAACGTCGAATAAACATATTTTTATTGTGGCCGAATTAAACATTTCATGGATCTAATTCTATTTAACAAACGCAGAACCAATGATAATTTTACTGTATTTTAGCAGGTTATCTGTAGGTAGGTCCAATAATATTAATATAATCATATTAATCATATTTAACTTATTATTCTTTTATTACTCTCTTTTCTGTTCCTCTCTTGATTTCTGTATTTAGTGTGTACATAAATTGTTAAATAAATAAATAAATAAACCCGGTGCTAAAGAAACCGACCGTGCCTAATTTGTGTAGGCTAAGACCGAGACTCCAAAGGGATTAATTGAAAACCTACTTAAACATTACGGCAGGAAGGTATTCATTTGATTAGGTACTCACCTGTTTGTAGACGGTCAATGCGAACTCATTAAATCCTTATTTATGTACCTACCTTGATACTTATCTAATTATACACCCATTTAAAATCAATAACACGTAGCACATATTGATTTAATCGTTATTATAGTTAAATGCGCATTAAACGGAGTATCTAGGTCTAATAACGTCATTAGGTACATGCCTACCCGCTTAATATCTGTGAGATAATGCAGTTAAACTGTGTTAATTACCTTGTGTACGTAACTTGCATTACCTCTTAAATAATCACATACTTAGCGAGCAGGCAATCAGATAAGACAGTTTTGTGCTCGCACGGGAAATAACTAGTTATTTATAAATTATAACGTTACGTTATAGCCGCTAGTCGTGCACCGAATGACCTTTTATATCGTCTATGTTATCGAGAATGCTTTCCGAGTGTGCATTGTTACCGTAAACAGCGATTCCTTATCGAATCGCGTGTTTAATCGCCCTATTGTTTATTGTCGAGTGACCCGTAGTGTTTGTTTTAATTCCTTGATAGTGGTAATCAGTTATTCTTAGCTTTTCCGTATTTCGATTTCACGGTACGTTTTTAAACAATATGTTCGACGGAGTTCGACTAAATTGAATTTCTGGTCATGACCGCGACTGACTCAAGTGAACTCACAAAGTTACTGGTATAATTAAATATGTTATGAAATTCATTTGAATACTACACGCGATAAAATAATACAGGAAATACCGAAAATAACTTGCGCAGTCACTTAATTAACTACCCACACTAACTAGTACAGTTATTTTTAATCTTTTCATCGTAACTTTCAGGGCCGTCCGGTTCGTCAAAGCGATAAAAATATTCTAGTCTCGTGACGAATTGAGAATTCGAGATAGGTTGTTATGTACAAAGTAAACGATACTGTACCGGTGTATTGTCTATGCTGGAAATCAAGAATTCCGGTCACGAACAATCGGGACACGTCGTGAGATGCGAGGGAGATTGCAGTGCGCTCGCCTCCGTGCGCTTTCAATAGCACATTGCGCAATTGTGTGCACGAGCTCCGGCACTCGTGATATCTGGCTACACTACATCGTATCTTCAAGGTGGTATTGCACTCTGTAGTCACGATAACTTATGCGCTATACCCCATTACATTGTTGAACCCCTACACGCCATCTTACCCACATTTCGTAGAAGCTATAAAGTGAATAACCTAAAAGGAAATCGTCAATTTCAGCCGTTTATGGACGAGACCGGCTTCCGTAAGTGTCGCTCAGACGCCTAACGATCTAAATCTAGGTTGATATTTCAAAAGCGAATGCTAACTCGATATCGAATAAGTAATTTGCGAGCTTCGTTTAGAAAGTGAGATTCGGATGCGGTTTGCCGCGGACCTACTCTAATTTGAGGCGATTCAGCCAATCTTACGTTAACCGTAACACACGATGATTTATGTAACATGAGGTAGCAACGTTAATTGCTGCGTTACAGAGAAAGCTTTGTCACAACTAAATGTCCTATTAACGGTTATTCGCTGAGTGGAAGTGTTTCATTACACGGTCGGCGAGTCGAAACGCTCCAGTGGTTTTAACGAGATGGCTTTGAGTCTGCAAACGCGCTCAAATAACACGGTAACAGGTTATTTGAGATTATTGACTATTGTCTGCCACACTCGTGTATTACTTGGGCGTGTAATTTGCACAAAACAGAACTGGTTCGCGTGACTTTCGGCACGCGTGAGCATATAAGTTTAGTTTTATTACTACTTGGCCTTTACACGAAGTTATTACTATTTCAGTAATGTATTTGAGAACAAAAAAAAAACGTTTGCATGAGTGATTTCACAGTCACATATAACCTGCATTCAACGATGCGTTTAATGTTCCACGGTCTACATCTAATAGGCTTTTACGTAACTTCCCGTCATTAGTGGCTTGCTTACCTGTAGAGCCCTCAATACCGATTCCGTGCCTCGAGGAATATTGGAACGTATGATTGATCGCTGCTAGTCACGCGCACGACTTCCTCTAAGTAGTCGTGAGTACCGAATATACGTATTCTACCTACATAATACAGCGCCTACGTTGCTGCGCTACAAGTCTGATGATTTTGACCTTTTGACCTCATCAGGCCTCGTCATAACATAATGGTGAAACTCAATTGATGCGTTCTTGTTTGAATGAACACTAAAAAGGGTGACGTAGTTGGTAACTATGGGCTTGCGGTTAATTATTCTCGGAAAACCTGCAAACGTAGTTAGCTAATGGCACAGTAAACGGTATTCAAAACCACGTTAATAATTTATGTGCTTATTTACACGAGCTTAGGTACTGAGAATCGGAAGAGTGAGTTTAAACGATTCTGCGTTGTCCGAATTCTTTGCATTATTTGGATCGTCTTTGTATAACCTACTTGTATTAGGAGTGTGTGGAAAGAGCTGCTGCATTGTTTTTGTACAGCTGCAATGTATATGGAGATAGGTTAGTGCAATAGTCAGTCTGAGTTACGGCTGCCGGAGCCCGCCCTTCATGCATAATTCAAATTGTCGTGGTCAGGATTTACTGCGTCGAGCTAGAGCGGCAAGCGGCCGCGCTTCTCAGAGCTCTCGTGTCAACTTTTTGCCCTTCCTTTCCATCTAATGAAAAGCTCTCTCACCGGTTCCGCCTCGGCGTTTGTCTTGTCAATCAACCGTTGTCGTTGTGCGACGTTGCCGCACTTCCCCATCGAGTTATTTGTTACCCCATTGTCCCCTCCCGCTGATCACTGTCGCATTGTTTCACAACTTTTGTTTACATTCGTTCAATGGTCGTTTGTTTGTAAAGCGGCAGGTTTGTTTTCTCCGCCTCGTGTATTCTTTTAACATTGTAAACAGCTGGGGCTTGTTGAATTTCGTGTTATCGAATATTGTTGACTAAAACAACTATCGTTTCATTTGCAATCAATAAGTAAGGCTATCGTAGCCATTGTGATTTGTAATTCTTTTTATCTACACGCCTACACAAGCGCGTTTACGTACCGTGTTGTACCTTTTTTGTTACGTCAACACGTTTGTTCCTCGATTAGATTGGCTTTTTTTTAGCTTGTGAGTGTTATTTATTTGCAGTTCCAAGGCTTAGATAACGTCTACTCGGCATGTTATTTTGCATGCTTTTTAAGTAGAGCAAAGGTCTAATAGTGCCGCCAATTTGCGTGGGTCGTACGGCGATTAGTGTTGAATTTCTGTTTAGTCGGATAATTAATTTGATGTAGATGCGTCACCATATCAGGAAAGGAATGTCGCTGAGGGCTGTTAGCAAGGCGTAGTCTGGCGGATTTAGTCGTAACCGGTCCACAGCGCGGCGCGCCGGTGAGTAATCTTCGGGTGCATTAAAAATGGCGGCGCGACCGCAACCGTATCGCGATACATTATCATATCATTATGCGCAAGCTGAGATGAGATCTCCCGGCTCACGTACCCAGTGAATAATGACCAGCTGTAGGCAGCACACAATCGCCAGTTTCTTCTCTGTTTATGTTTGTTATGAATAATTATTTATGCGATTATGTAGATGAGGATCCTCGTTAACAGCTCTCTCATTAAAATTCCATTGTTGTTCGCTCGACATGCAGGCTCGCTCTTTTGTGTAGGTGTCGTGTCGAATTATGTGCTTTGGTATGTACGATGGTTTATTTATGAATCGACTACGAAGTCGAATTGAATCGCTTAGAGATTATCTGTCTGTCGTAATTTCTTCAAGTGGAATAACATTAAGAGTGCATAATTGGATGTTATTATGGAAAATATTCATTATGAATCACCTTGATGTGCATACTATAATCGCGTCAATCGCGTGCCCAGTGCGTCTACTTTTATCGGTCGTTTTTTTATGCATGTTTAAGAAAATTAAAAGTGCAATTGCGTGTTAATAACAAGAAAAACCTCGAGAAATGGGCGCTTGTAAGATTAGTACTTAGGAAGGAATTACTTTTTTGCTCGTGCGGTTTAAATTGAACGCTGTTTCTGTTAATTTTATGTGCATGCTTCAGCCGTTCTTGTTTTGCCCATAATTGGAGTTTATATTTTGCAGTTTTCCTTTGTAGGTACTTACTTAATTTGGTTTGTAGTTAGTGATGTCACAAATATCCATGTGACGAAGCGTCCTGACTTCCTCTAAGTTATTGTGTTTTTAATTTGTATAAGTATGACGCGTCACCCCGGGATTTTATCACATTGCCCTCGTTCTGGTGAAGCGCCAAATGTCCGGGCGGTCGCTGGCGGTGCTACTTGGCGCTCCTCCAGACGTCATTCACGTGTAGCTCCCCGGGCCTGACTGCCAACAGCCAACATGTTACTTCCATCCACGCTGGCATATCTCTTCGTGAGCTTATCTTCCTGTTCCGGTTTATACTAATAAAACGCCAATTTGAATAATTCGTATTTGTCATGCAGCCGACGTTCATAATCGCTTGGCTCGCTGTTTATCACTTCGTATACATGTAAATCAATCTGTCGAGTTAGCCAAGTGGTAGTTGCACAATCGTGAATTGAATAGGCACATGCGTCTGCATAGCTATTTATGACTTCATAATAAACTAATGTTCACTTACTTCAGCAAAAAATTGCAATGCTATTTTCACGTTTTGCAACACTTTTTTTCCCAGAAGCTAATGAAATTGTATCGTCTATACTATACATTATTTTTTACGTACTAATATGCGTGGGTGTAGTGTGAATGGGCTTACTTTGGCGTCGCCCCAAACGTGCCGCTGCCGACATGACCGACGGACCGAACACTGACGTCAGCCGTTTGAAAATATGCAGCTGGCAGCTCGTTGATAACACAATATTAATCCGTTTTGACAGGGAGACACGGCTTTGATAAATTATTTGAATTTTACTCACCATTCCGGATGATTTGCTGGAGATGTAAATGCCGTGAATCTCGTAAATGCCGTGAATCTCGGAAATACCTAGGCTATTTATTTATCGTTGTTTTGTTAAATATAACATTGATTCGTAACAGTTTGTTTCTCTTTTTACAGGTGTCGCTGAAAGTGTGAGTGCAAGTGATGTCGTCGAGGTCAGTGAGGAAACCGACAAGTGCGTGAAACCGGAGGAAGTGAAGGCAAGTGAGTGTGAAGTGAAGAGTGAAGTGAGTGCGGGCGCGGATGGTGTTGCCAGCGCCGTGGCCTCCGAGGAGGACGACTGTGTGATAGTGTGCGCGCGAGATGCGGACGATAGGTCCGACTCGGGAGTGAGCGGAGTCCGTTCAGGCGGCTCGGCCAGTTCGGTGGAGGAGCGCGAGTGGCGCGGCATGGCGCACGGCTACGGCGGAGGTCCCCCGCCGCCCCTGCTACACCTGCCTCCCCCGCCGCCGCCCACGCTGTACCCCAGCGAGCTGCTGTGGAAGCAGCGGTACCAGCCGCCGCTCCACGCGCCGCTGCATCATGCCATCGCGGATGACTACCTCGCGGCGGCGACCTACGATAGAGAGAGACATGAAAGACTGCTACGGTGAGTCCACTTTCATTCATACACTATTTCTTAGTTCCCCCCCTAACTAGTCAAATCGTAACTCAAAAGTAAACTGCGTGAATCAAGTACATAGTTAACGAAAAAACTGATAGTTTGTTAGAAAAGCCTGAACATGAAAACGAGAGCTATTCTTGGAACAAGTCGTCATGACGCTAAAATTCATACATTCCGTACGCAAACACAACGATTATATCAAAATAAATCTTCATTCAATGTTCTGAGAAATAAATCGTCTGCGAACCACACAGTAAAAAATGTTTCTCATTTCATATAAGAACCTACAAAAAAAAGTGGTTGAGGAAAAGTGAAAAATGCTAGGGGATAATCTGGTCTACGCAAAAAGCCCAATTCGCAAAACTTTATTTCAACATGACGTTTTGCGAATCGAACGTTCTGCGTCAAGAATTCAAGATCGATAATCCCATTCTCATAGGTAGGCCATTGACTTTTAGACCGTAGGAGCTATTTGTATGATAGGTAGGTATGGTACCAATGTATATGTCAAATTTGTTCTGATATTATTACCATTATCAATGCTCCATACTCTACTCGATTATCGGGGGTCAACGAACCTCAGATAACATT
Organism: Standfussiana lucernea; assembly: GCA_964057025.1. Classification (NCBI taxonomy): domain Eukaryota; kingdom Metazoa; phylum Arthropoda; class Insecta; order Lepidoptera; family Noctuidae; genus Standfussiana; species Standfussiana lucernea. Next base: position 11,607,704 of record OZ059796.1, read on the forward strand.
CTATAAAATAATAATTGAACCGTTGAACGTAAATCAAGACGTAATATCCGCAATTCCGCAAACAGTGAATTTATAGGTTAGGTTTCTTGTTTACCGATTGTCGATATGAACATAATATTATGTTTATTACACACATATTTGCTGAAACAGATCTACACTTCACGATAACATAAGTAACATTTCTCGAAATTTCGCAATTCATCACTATTTAATCGCTTACTTCGCTGGAATTTCGTAGCACGTGTAAAATTCTTCGTTCAATAGGAATGAGACAGCTATTTTTTTATTGGAACCCCGCAACATAAAACCGCTAATGTCAAATGTGGTTTATGTAAAAATCGTTAGGCTTTACAGTTTAAATTAATAGTGCAATTCATTGGCAACCACTCCCATGACTAACCTACGTTTTGCTTGTATTTAATGAAGAATTTGTTAGATTGTTTACCATGACTCAGCACTTTGAATAATATTTATGTTACAACAAGACCTACCTATTTATTTTGTGAGTCATGAATTCAAAGCGTACTACATCAAGCCACAATACTTCTAAAAACTCGAAAGCAAGTACTTAAACCGATTTTATCTGCTCGCTATCTCGAATACTTGAGATTGTTTATTGTTATATTCAAACGTTATTTATTTTATGTAAACAAATAGAGCTGTAAAACGAAGTGTGTTAATTTCTGACATTACAAGATTGCTCCAAATACTTGTGAAATGTTAAGCTTGATTTATGGAACGATTTGTTTTTTTTTCCTAGTTCGAATTTTGAATCGTGTTCTATTTTTTTGTTTCTCTAAAATGTCATTCAGCTGGAAGAAAGCATAGACTTGAGTTGTTTTTTGTAAATGAGATATGACTTTATTCAATAACGCAACATTTATTTTGTCTCAAACATTAAAAAGTAGGAAACAATAAATCGTGAGCTAGTCTGTATTGTAAAGGAATTACCTAGAAAGAATTTGAATTTTGTTACTAAAGTTACAATTTTACATTGTTAACCTTCAGTGTTGTCTTGACAAGCCTATGGAAGTTTAATTTAAACGTAATAAATTAATAATCTGAAAGTACGTGCCATAATTTATTCAAAATAGGTTTGAAACTGAATAATGTCTATTTTTAACCGACTTCTAAAAAAGGAGGAGGTTCTCAATTCGGTTGTATGTTTTTTTGTTTTTTTTTTTTTTTTTTTGTGTTTGTTACCTCATATCTCCGTCATTTATGAACCGATTTGAAAAATTCTTCTTTTATCTGAATGGATCTACTTCCCGATTGGTCCCATAGAAATTTCATCAAAATCGGTTCAGCAGTTTGGTTTTGAAATGAAAATAGCTGGAAATTTTTGTGTTTGTTACCTCATATCTTCGTCATTTATGAACCGATTTGAAAAATTCTTCTTTTATCTGAATGGATCTACTTCCCGATTGGTCCCATAGAAATTTCATCGAAATCGGTTCAGTAGTTTGGTTTTGAAATCAAAATAGCTGGAAACAATATGTCATCCAAGTAAAAGAAATTGCGAAATTGATACTTGACAAGGATTTGTGTGTGATGCGATAACTAAAAAGGGTAAAATAAAAACTTTTTTGCAAAAAAAAAAACCGACTTCCAAAGAAAACACTAAAAAAGTGGAAAATAACATTACTTTCGGAAGTCGGTGGCAAAAGAGTCAATGAAACAAACAATAGTCACCGACTTCCGAAAGTAATGTTATTTTCCACTTTTTTAGTGTTTTCTTTGCAAGTCGGTTTTTTTTTTGCAAAAAAGTTTTCTCTGAAAACATTGTTGGCATTCATTCCATTATACAGAAAGATAAACATCTGAAATGAATGTGAATTAATTTAACAACCTTTAAATTATAAATCGTCAATTAGAAGTAGATAATAAATAGGAGTGTTCGAAACATGATAAAATGGTATGTACCTATTTATTAAAAGTATTTGGAAATATAGCTACCTAGACATTTTGACGTGATTACTCACATGGTTGTTCCTGTACAAAGAGATTAAAAAGACTTATTGAGTGGACATTGTGAATATGACTGTATTTTCATACAAATTTTTTTATCCCATTCGATTTTGACACACGAATACTACCTGACAAGCGGGCATGTGACACTAGACAGGACGATTTTTACCAAGTTGTAACAAGACTTGGTTTACTTTTTTCTTCGTCTTGTCCCGTCTCTTGCTCGTAAATTTATTTGAATGTCTTTGTTCGTGTATTACGTTTTCTAAAATAAATAAGCAGAAGTTTTGTTGCTAAAGAAAAAAATATCATTTAACTTTTTTTTCGTTTCCATTTGTTTGAAGACTTTTTCTATTAAACATTCGTATTAGTTATAATTATAATATAATCTAGTCTAGGTACATATTATATAAATAAATATTTTGATGCTTGTCTATCACGCTAAAGTACCCACGCCGTAATTACGGCGATTATCATGAGTAAGTTCGTCGACTCTATACTCCATTGGTTTAGGTAGTTAAAAAAGAGTAAACAAATCGTAAAAAGGGTTTTTTATAGTTGACACTTTCTTGATTAAAAATACGTTTACAAAATTAAATTTATTTTCGATCACACGATAGTTTCCTCGTTTATTATAGTATGTTCAACTTTATCATTTATTCTTAGCCTACTCCTCGTAGATGTACTTAACTGCTTGAGCACAATTTTTTTGTTAGTTTTATCATAATATGTAATATTTTGTAATCTGTCTTTAGTAAAGAGCCCAAAAAGACAGGTGCCCCAAACCTTTTAGAAAATACAACGAATTAGATAACGTTGCTAAATTGAAGAGTACAACTGGGACGTAGTGTGGCAACTGATGTGGCAGGTATGGTATTATGTTTAGTCGGTTAACTAGACGCCTTTGTTGACAGCGCTTTCGACATTTGCGAATAATTATATGCGTGTTTCGAATCGATTTTGTTGAATTTGTGATATTATTTGTTTTGTTTTTGTTATTTATCATTATTGGTTTTTAAATTCGTATCGTGGAAAAATGAGTGAACCCGAGGCTGGTACTAGCCAGACCAACTTCGTACACACATTTCCATTACCGAAGAAGAAACGCTTCAAAACTGGACCTCTTTCATCATCTGAGAAACAGACATTGATAAATGTGTTTAAATATGTAGAAAAAACACGGAAATAGAGCCTAATAATATGTGACTTTAAATAATATGATTTTAACATTTGAAATAAAAGGTTTTGCATCTATGAGTCACGTGGTTTTTTTTGTTTACCCTTTTTTAACTACCTAAACAAATACACTATAGTACAGTCTGCTTGGCATGTAGGCAAATGCTTAACTTAGAACATTAGGCATTAGGTAGAAAAAACTTACCATAGCCAATGAATGCGGATGTCCACGGGTTTTAGGTTCGGTAGCTAGAGTTGGCCCCATAACGTATCACGGGTCCAAGGACGGTCCGATACCAAATATAAGCATTGAAAAAATTTCAAAATTTACAACCCTAGTACTCACCCTAAGTCACTCACTATCTGAATTTGAAATTACTCTAGTAGGTACGTTATTTACGTCTTCTGTTGACCTTCAATTGGATAAGGTTTTGTTCGCAAAATATTTAATTGCTTTGTGAATTATTACAGCAGAGTGACCTTGTCCATTTTCATGGCATCGTAAATAGATCGGAATTCAAAACATTTTATTGCTCCTAATATGTTGTCCTATGTCGGCCATGTCAATCAACAGAATAGTTCGTCTAGACTTCAAACGTTTGTTCAAAACATGAAATTTACATAACTAGAATAAATTAACAATGTAAACAGAACAAACCTTTTGTTATAAACTAAAAGGTTAAAACCACCAGAATTCGTATTTAAAACTTGCAAGGCCAACACAAAAATAACTGAACATTTTGCAGACAGAAATAGTGCTGTCGACATGCAAGAAAAACTCTGCAATGATAAACACTAACGTAATTGGTGGCTTGCCAACTTTCTTGTTATTCTTGAACAATGTTTAGGAAATAGGTACTTCATTATTTATACGTCCTGGCTGCTTTAAATACTGCGGAATGATGCAATAAATTATCATATTAAACTCTTGCTATGTAATTGTAATTATTTAAGTCTATGGAATTCTTGTAATCGGTAGGTACTTATATTATATTCAACTATCGTTAACGTAATCAGAGTTAAAGCTTTATTGCAAATAATTGCGAGTGTGGTATAGTTTATAGTAAAATGTTTTGACGTAAAATGGAACGTAGTTTGGTGAATAGAATAAAACAGAATTATACAGTGTGTATTTATTTACAAATTGTAAACTTTAACGATTTAAATGGAAATGATCTGCTTCAAAAATCAAAAGTAATTAATTAACTTCCTAATAATGTAATAGTTAAACACACTGCTATTATGTTTTAAAATCTATGAAACGTTAAGTACTGGCCGCTCAGAAAAGTCCTTTTTATCATGTACCATCATGGCCCTGCCTGCGCAGCATGTCTCCTATTCTTCAATATTAATCGTCATTTCAGTGGTTGCCCTTTATAGCTATATCATCTGTCTTAAGGCCCATCTTTCGTTTCCTCGGCCTTCCTGGTGCTCTATTATTATATTATATTTCATTCATTCCTCCGCGTCATAAAATTCGCCATAAAATTCTTGGTATTAAGTACCTAAAAGATCGGAATACGTAGAATTATTTTTTACCGAAATTGTGCCATTCAGAATGCCTATTTAAATGGGGAAAACATTGTAGGTATCGATCGCAAACGAAATATCGTTAGGGAATTCCTACGTAACTGTTCTAAACATTAAATAAGCTATATATGTAGGACTTCTAGTTTTTGTTTTGGGAAATAATAAAAGTTGGCACGTTTCATCTTTTTCATAAAACATTCATTAAGTAGTATAAGTTGATAACTTATATAGTTCTTTCATCGTTTACGCGCAGTATTCATAGTCAAGGTCAGAACAAATGTTAATTAGGTTTAGATATGTTAAATGCAAAGGTCATCGAACCGAAAGTAGACACAGCTTAATCTTATTTATGCCATCTTCACATACATATTCAAATTTCTCATTATAATAAACATGTGATAAATAATGAATATAATACCGTTTTCAATCAATTTATTATAGCGATAAGCCATTGCAAACATTAAAATGCTAATTTGTTGAGGCACGTTTCTTGAAAAATCGTGAGGGCTTTACGGATGTGGGAAAACAATAATTTACAATCGTCTAAACATGGTAATGCATACCAAGTAACACAATTTATGATACTTCTTTCCCTGCGTCATAAATTTATCGTGATTACCCAGACTGCAATGAACTAATTCCTCATTTGACCTCACGTGACCAGCTTGTTAACAACTTCACAACTCAATTATAAGGAAATATGTATGCTTGACGTAGCAGTATTTTCCCATATACACCTAGTAATAAAATAACTATCGTGCTAAACATTCATCGCTCCGTACAAGGCTATTGTTATTACTTTTAACTTTTTGCTGCATTGACTCTCACAGCTGTTATTAAAACAGCCGATTTTACTTTTTTTACCATCTTGGCATCCTTTGTCGTACTTTGTAGACAGATTTACCTGCAGTTGTTACAGATTTCTTTGAAAATAACCTTTTGTAGTTTTCTATAGACTTGTCGTTCAAAAGATTAGGGCTGTGAACAAGTTATGGCCGCCATTATTATTACAAACTTTACTACGTATTGTTTTAAGACCTTGAAGACATTGTGCCACGTTTGGTATTAGATCGCGTGGTAGATAATAGTCCTCGTGGTATTATTATGTGGTTGGTACTAAAATAAAATCACACTACATCTGTCTGTATAAAATAAGCCAGTATTTAATATATAAATTGAATTCCATAAACAATATTAACTCTGCTTAATCTTTCAATGTAAATAGCAAACAGGTTTTATAAATGAATACGTAAGAGGAAAATCTATTTACGTCCTTATTAATGTGACCTTGTAGGACTATCCGGTTCTTTGTGTTCATAACTTAATCTAAGCGAATAAATAATCTTAAATGAACAACATATTTTAAATTAACAAGATGTTTTTTTTAACCTTGACTCGTAGTGTTGAATATTTAGGACGTGATGTTCGTGCATTATTAAAAGTTATATCGGTAGCAGTGTTTTATTGAGGTCGGTGTCTGTATAAATAAGCGATTATAATGCAGGATATCCTATAATTTCGTTTTTTTTTTAAATATGTTTTAAAGTATTTGGCCGTGATTTCCTGACTATGAATACGGCCATTCTGTAATGATAATGAATTCCGTGGGAGAATTTAGAAGGATATCTAATGATGTTTATTAAAATGTATGTCCTCCAATTAGTACATAATAGTATTAATTTTATTACACAAATACTCTAAGTGATTCAAATTAATTCGTTCTTGTATTTATCGTATCTGCCTTGCAACAATCAGTTTTTATTTTTATCAATTAATTTATATTCTACGTATCTTTGCTATTTCAACAGATAAGATCGGTAAACATACTTAAAATATGATTATGATAGAAGACAAAGTATAAATTCCATGTGATTAATACTTAGATATCGTACGTTTGATAAGATAAATAATTTATTACATATTAAAGAAACGATGAGTCATTTTATTATTGTAATACTGAAATGTTCAGAAGTAGATAAAATTCAAGAAAGAATAATAAAATATCTGAAACATCAAATTTTCATGATAAAAACAAATATGATATCAAAAAACGATAAATCACGTTCTGATCATATTACCGCGTGATTACTTACTAGCTGTTAAAGTTGTTTAAACAATACAGAACTAGTGTAATTAATTTCCATTGTTCCAGTAAAACGTAAACAACTGCTCGTATATAGAAACTTTTTGAAAGTGTCAAGTTCTTCCTATTCTTCTAGAGGTAAAACGTAATGCTATATCCTTGTTACTCTGTTCTAAAGACAATATTTTCAGCAGCTTTCTAATGCTCATTAAACATAATAATTATCTACAACGTGATTCAGATGGAACCATTTATTTACTTTAGTACAAAGGTTCTCATTACCTACATCATGCCACTCTCATTGTTATCAAACTCAATATTTTGTTTTATTACTATTTAAACCGTCGTTTGTTTTTCTAATGAGCCATTGTTCGCGACCCACATATTGAAAAACATTATCCGATCTCGTAACCTCGGAATCGGAACCGTTTCTAATTAATTATCCACGTGTATGAGGAGTTTATAAATAGATTTTGCTACGTATATTTTACACGCGTTTCTTAGTACAATTCCATAAATATCCTGGTCATTTGAAGCTTGTGCGATGTCAACAATGAAGTGCTTTGGATGCCTCAAGGTTGCCAATGACGTCAGCGTCCAAAAGTTGCTGTAGGCCAAGGTCAATGAACGGTAATGCCAGACGGGTATGCGCATAATCGAAATACGCTTGATTTTATTATCTGTTTTGCGCATTCGTAATTCGTACATGAATTTGCAAAAAAATGCATTATTGGAGTATTGTTTAGTTTTTAATGTTGATAAAATGAAAATATTTGACTTGCTCACAATCATAGAGTGCAAAAAAAACAAGTGACAAAATCGATTACAAACCGCATGTAGGTATTGCTGAAATGTCATAAAGTGTAGAAATAGTTTCGATTTAATTGATGCGGTAACCTTGGTATTTCCTATTCAGTCTTCGTGACTAAGGTACATGTACTTGCCTGTTATCGTTGCAAAGTGATAAATTCTTGATAACAAAATCATCCGATTATTTTTCGTTGAAATAAAAGATAAGATCTGAAGATAAATTAATATGATATGGTCACTGCTGTTACTCAATTATAATGCTAAAATATTTGAACAACAATAAGATATGGCAATCGGTTATGTAGGATTATTTTTTATTATGAAGGTTTTTTTATCACTGTTACTGGCTGATTTTAAAAATGATACCACTTATTGGCTGGAAGTCGTGAAAAATAAATCTTTTTGACATTGTCAAGATAGTAGCACATTGAAATGACGCTTATTTTGTTGTATATTTATTTTATTACAATCTTTGGTTCATAAAATCGCGAAAATAAGTCATCGTCAAATTAAAAATAAATAACTACGCAGTACGCATAGGAAGTGGTACGCTATAGGTACATAGATTTCGTTTTGTCAAGTTTCAATATGTGTGATGCAGGCATTTCTTGGATTTTCGTACGAAGAGATCTCTTCGTCACGTAAGTTTTTGATTTTATGATAAAATAGTGATTCTTCAAAGAATTTACTTTGTAACCTATTTTTTCAGTAGTGTCTTTGTTTGATTCAGAGTTCGTATTCAGCACTTTAAACTTACAGAAATTTAAGAGTCTATATAACCTCAGCTCAAATTCTAATTTGGCCCCCACTTCCCCGCGGCCACCTCACTCTTTTATCGCGATCGGCGCGATCGCACACAGCTCGCGGTGACGCGCGCGGGCACATGAAGTCGAAGCGATTTTGTTAGAGTAAACTACACTATTATCGGACGAGTACTAAGTACTTAATAAAATTATCAATCATAATTTAATATTAACTTGTCATTATATGAACATAAAATTGTACATCGCAAATTTAGTTTCAATGTACCTACTAACGTCAAAATGGAATCACTTACCATGTGTTAGTACAAGTATTTTACTATATTTGTCTTTATAATCATGAAAAACAACAAATCGTAAAATATTTCTTGCTCTTACTATGTTATTTTTGTTTTCAAATATCACAGCGACTGTACTATTTTTGCAACAAATACATTGCCCCTTAACCACTACCTAAGTTTGCCGCTAAGTGACTGGACAAGCAATGTAAACATCACAAAACGATACTTTATTAAGTGGATGCATCGCGGCAGTGGAGCGTCTTGCAGCAAGTTAGTGATGTGCTTGTGCAGATCGACTAACGTAGGCTATCGATCGATCGATAGGATTAGATCTCTTTGATAATATTACGTTTTAACAATTTGAGCAGTTCCCATTGAATAATGACATAAATTATTTCTTATCAAATCTGTCATGGAAAAATATATGAATTTAAGAGTACACTATTTGACAAAAAGTGCCACCCCAGTCAAAGCGGCAATTGCTGCACAAATACTTCCACTTTACAGGTCAGTGAGTAAACACCATAGCAGGGTTCAACAATACCTACTGTTTCAATTTCAATACGCTATGACAGCTTAAACCAACGTAACCGGATTTTTGATTGTGTTAATTTACTTAATAATATTTTTTTTAGCTACATATTGTTTATTTTTATTATAATATTTTCTGGACATGCAGTTTATTATTTATTTTATTTTGAGGACCCCAATTTTTTTTGTACAATAATAAATGTAAGATTCGATAACTTTCCGATTTAGTCAATCACTAGCGTATATGTAAACTAAATTGCTTTTGCACAGCACAACGATAGCAACCGATGTTTTTGTGTGGGTAAGTTGTACGGTGCATGGTATATACACGCTGTGATTGATGGGATAAGGTTTATAATTGATCGTGTAGTACGTTCTGTTTTAAGAAATGCGGATGTGTGCGCGACTGCGTAGGTACTTATTGCTTTTTCTGACCTCTCATTGTACGGAATGCCTATACAATGTGAGATCAGCTTATACTGGAAATGTATAGTTTGATAATTATGTAGCCGTGGGTACGAATAACAGATCAGTTACATTTTTAGGTAGGTAGAAGATACTGACGAATTTACCGGAACATCATCTTTATCACCATCGTTTTCAGTACTGTGTAATCGACGTCTTCTAGAAAGATACATTATAATTATTTAGCTAAACTACCAAGGTACGTCAGTAAGTTCATACATTTTATGCATGTGGTAGGTAGCACTACAGTCGGATAAGTAAGTTACAGTTTTGTTTCTTGTAGTTAGATAGGTAGGTACTTACCGAACATACCTATATTTTGATTAGGTATTTCTAAGCGCTTGGCTGCTGCACTGCGGGTCGCGGGTTCGATTCCCGCACGGAACAAATATTTTTATAGCCTAACGATAGTTGTGAAGATTTGTGTTTGTAATCGCACCGTCTCCGATTCAGGAGAAATCGTGGAGTGGGACAACATTATAAAAAACAATTACTAAGTACTTACTGTAGATACCTATATTTTGTTGTAATATACATATATGGGCGGCACGGTTGGCGCAGTGGCTGAGCGATTGACTGCTGCGCTGCGTGTCGCGGGTTCGATCCCCGCACGGAACAAATATTTGTATGGCCTACAGATAGTTGTTCCGGGTCTGGTTGTTTGTGTATGTGAGTTTAAATGTTTGTAAACGCACCCACGATACAGGAGAAATTCCTAGTGTGGGGCAACGTTTTTTTAAAAAGAAAAAAGAAAAGATATTGTCAAAACAAAAACAAAACTATATAGGTAATTTTTATCTTTTTATTTTTTTATAAAAGTTGCCCCACACTGGATTTCTCCTGAATCGTGGACGATGCATTTGTGATTGAAACTTACAAACACAAATCTTCACATGCAGAAACACCTGCGACTCGTAGCGCAGCAGCCAATCGCTTAGCCACTGCACCAAACGTGTCGTATGCTGTCTACCTATATGTTTGTATATAAATAGTAGATAGGTGAATAGATACTTATTTCATTAAGTTTATCATATGTTTGCCTGCTTCCTTACGCCAACCGTTATTTCCCATTGCGCCACACTATAAACCTAAGTACATAAATTTTAATTTTACGTCGTGTTGTTGCCTAATGTGTGTTCTGAGCGCAAGCGACACAGCTCTCCCGTTCGAAAGCCGAAGCGAGACTGAGCGCGGGTGGCGGGCGGCAGAGAACCAACTTCAAGACGCCGATAGTTTAGGTATTTTCTTTTTAAGCTGAAAATAACAGGAATTTAAAAAAAATAACAAACATAAGACCTGCTTTATAGGTAGTTCAGTTAGTATGCCAAGTTTCATGATCTAATTTTAAGTATTTTTTGAATACCAGCGGTTTATCGTTCGGTTTGGAGGTAACTTTGGAATTTTTTTCTATCGAGAAAATTTTATGGAATCGTGTTTTCGTCAAACATAGGACCTAGCATTAATCCTCAACTTTACCGTATATTTATTTCAAAATTAATGCTGCAGTATTTTCGGCATAACGGAGGATCATGCTAAGCCATCTGACCTACCATAGGCCCTTAAGAAGTCATCAGTTATTTATTCTTACATAATTTACGAAATAAACCAAAAATACACAAATTCGGTCGGTGTAGCCTTCTTGAGTAAAAGGATTGCTTACTTCTATAGTAGCTAGCAAACCCGAGAAAAGGGAAGTAAATTATAATTGTAAGAATAGGAGAATTTGTGTGATAGTGTAAATTATTTAGTTTATTCTGTATCATAAAGTTGATGAAATTACCACGACCACGCCCATATTTTGCACGTTGATTTCTATTTTTTTTTCTTCAAATATTACGATTCTTAACTAGCCGTTTCACTACAAGGTCTAGGATACAAATAGCTAACAATAGATACTATCGTATTTTTTTACGTTTATTTTACGTAACGTAGTTATTTTTATTATGTTACGTTTCCGTTTGAAAACGTAAGTCGTGCCCCTAAAGGTCAAAGGTGGAAGCCACTAAAACCTTTCCGTAAACGTAATCGGATTCGTGCTTCATCCGATTACAATTTATAGCCCAGTAAAGTAAGTAAACAAGTAGCCATTTGGCCAATAAGCCAATTGTGTGGATACGTTTGTGACTTACAATATTCTGTATTTAATATAGTTTATTGTGACTCTAATATCGATTCATTGAGATATCACTAAGGCACTGTACGTATATCATTGAGATTTTTTTGATAAATAAGAAGAATCTTGTGATTTTGTGAATCTATATTTTCTGGTGATAGACCTCATTTCTATTATAGGAACTCTTAAAAGTTTTTTTTTGCTAGGCAACTTTATTGTGTGGTTTATGTTTAGTTAATCAGATATAAATTGCGTTTTTTTCCAATATTAAAACGTGGAACAAGCTCACAATTGCCATCACTAGTATTTCGGCATCTATAGACCAAAATTTACTATTTTAAATAAATAAATAAATAATAAATAAATATCGCTAGACATTACACACAGCGCCATCTAGTGCCACACTAAGCAACGAGGCTTGTGTCGTGGACACTAGATAGTTGATATACTACATAGATACTTTTTGTTTGTAAATACATACTTATTATACATATAAACATCCATGACTCGGTAACAAATGTCCATGCTTAATCACACAAACACTTGCTCCTACCGGGATTCGAACCCGGAACCCTATGAACGTAAGGCAGCCTCACTACCGCTGCGCCATTCGGGTCGTCGTTTTATTCTGACAACTTAGGTACTAAGATAGCATTTTAGTGTCCTAATTGTTTAAACTGGCAATTTGTCTTATTATCAAACAAAAATACATAAGATTGTGACCAAAATTGTATGTGTAAATTACATTAGTAAAATCGAATGACCTTGACCCAGTTCAATCGCGTACAGATTCATACCGTTGAAAAGTTGCGTAGACGCAAGTTACTTAACATACGTAAAGTATAACACGCACACGCACACGCACATAGATACACACTATAAACTTTAACGACAATTAATTAGAGTCACTCTTTGATTATCTTATTATTTTTCTGTGTACTTCGTAATTGGCGTAATGTTTTGTATAATCCTTTTATGTTTATGTACTGTCAGCTGTGAAGCTACCTATCATAAAATAAATAAATAACATTACTTTATAATTGTTACGTACACACATACCGACTATTATATAAGATTATAACCATGCGATTAAGTACAATTAAAGTGAAATTAATTTCAATAAAAGTTCAATTAAGTCTGGTCTTTATTTTGTTTGTCATTTTTACCTGTTTTTCTGGGTTATCCAATACCGGTTTTTTTGAGAATGTAACTAATTAACTATAGAAAAGATTTTGTTATTATGATCAATTTGTCTAAATTACTAGTAACTATGGTTAGTGATTGATGATTCTACATCCTAGACACTATGTCTGTGAATGGATTACCTCCCATTGCATACCGAGTTTCCCCTGTGCTTCGGAAAGCACGTTAAGCCATTGGTCCCGGTTGTCATTTGTAGATCTTTGACAGTCGTTACAGGTAGTCAGTGACCCGAAAGTCTGACAACCTGACTGTCCAAGGGGTACGCTATTTCCCAGTATTATTGGGCGTGTGTAGGTCAGATAGGCAGTCGCTCCATGTAAAATACTGGTATTCAGCTGCATCCAGTTAGACTGGAAGCCGACTCTTAACATAGTTGGGAAAAGGCTAGGCAGATGAACAACACTTTCTTATAAAAAAAAAACTTTTTACTTATCTTGCTTCATTCTTTCTTTACAGAGATCGAAGAGAACAGGAGCAACGAGACATGTTGGAAAAGCAACAAAAAGAAAGAAAGGAGAGAGAACGGATAGAGCAGGAACGTGAGAGGGAGAGGGAAAGAGAACGGGAGAGGGAAAAGCAGGAGAGGGAAGATAAAGAACGGAGGGATCACGAGAATGCTGCCTCAAAATTAGTGTCGAGGCATTTCGAGGAATCTCTCAGGCTGGCTAATCAAAAGGTAGTTTGCAACATTAAATAAACGTAAAAAGGTTTAATTGTAGATTTTTATCTTTGAATTGTAATAGTTAATAATACAATTTACTAGAGTCCAGTTCTTATAAAACATTTTACAGATTGTCTCATTTTACATAGAAAGATATTAACGAAAGTTATTATATTGTCTCAGCGGGAGCGCATGTCGTGGTCGCTACTGCACAGCCTGGCGCCGAGCCGAGGAGCTGCGCAGGAGCACGAGCGGCTGCGCGCGCCGCCGCCCGACCGCGCCTACTACTCGCCGCCCGGACACCCCCCGCACCCCGCGCATCCCGCGCACCCCTCCACCCGGCCCCCGGCCACCTCTCCCGCGGAATACCACGCGCAGCAACACGCAAGACTCTCCCTCCCCTCCAAAGCAGATAAACAATCACACCCCTCCCTACCCAAAGGCGAACCTAACTTTGGCTCCTACAATTACCCCTATCGATATGATAAAATGAAGGACCAGCACCTACCGGCGCCGCCACCGTTGGTCCCAGAGAAAAACTCTGTGATAGTCAAACACGATCCTAAACAGATCCACTTGGAACAGAAGCACCCTTACCCGAGCAAGCCCAGGAGTGAGCCCAACCCCCACTACCTGCCTTCGACGCGGGCGTATCGCACGGGCCCCTCGCCGCACGCGCCTCCGCATCCGCACCCCACGCTGCAGACGTCCCCGCACGCGGCGCTACCAGCACAGGACAAAAACGCACGGCGGATGTACCAGCCGCCACCCCCACGCTCACCGGCTTATTATCAGACCGCACAGCCTGTGAAGCCAAAGGTGTCGAGTCCCGCGCCTCCACACATATACGGCAAGCCCCCGTGCAACTCTCCGGGGCCCGGACCCGGTCCCGCGCACTACGTGGGCGTGGAGCAGGCCAGCCTGCCGCCGCACAGCAAAGTGGAGCAGCAGCCCCCGGTGCCGTACCCGCCGCCCTACGCGACGCGCACGCGCCCCCCACCACCCGCGCACTCGCGCACGCCCGAGCCGCGCCCGCCGCAGCGCGCCGTCGTGGACGCCAACTCTTCGTCGCCGTGCCAGCTGCAGCCGCTCGACCTGGGCGTGGCGCGCGACGACCCCGACCGCTTGTCGCCCCGGCGGCGAGGCGCGTCGGATACCCCCGAAGCTGATGCCAAGCGGCGAAGACTCGAGGAACCATCTGCACCGGAACCGCTAATAGCGGCCGCCGCCGGCACTGGCCGGACGCCGCACGGCTCCGAGCCGGCCCCGCAGGCGCCCGGCCCGCCCTGCGACGTGCGCGTGCCCTCCGCGGACGGCAGCGTGGCCACACCCGAGCGCGCGGCCGGCACCTCGCCCGCGCCTCACCTCACGCCCGCAGCCAGCCCGGCGCCGTCCACCCCTGTACCTCCTGTGGCCGCATCGCCACCCATAGCCGCAGCCCCTCCCACAGCGCCCACGCCGCCCGCACCTCCGGCCACGCCGCCCGTA